>BLSH010195268.1:572311-586393 GCA_018402905.1 Glandirana rugosa
ACAAAGTTAACTTCGTAATAATTTTAGTGACGAGGACTTTTTTTACTCACAAAATTTTTGAAAAAAAACGTAACTATGAACAGGGAATCCCGTTATCGGTCCAGGGGTATGTATCTCAACTCGCTTGAAGATCTTCAGGCCCAAGACGACCAAGCCGACTTGAAGCCCTGTTTCAGGCCCAAGCCCAGGCCTGTCTTGGGCTTGAAACAGGGCCTGTGGCTTGGGGTAACTTTAGTTACCTCTGGGCCTGAAAATCCGTGTTTTTATACGACATTTTATCAGGACCTTCCAGGATCTCCTTTAAAGTTATTTCCCTGTCCCCATTTCTTTGTAGGTCACTTGTCCCATCCTTACCCACATTTCCTTCCTTTTGCAGACCTCTAGGACCTTCCAGGACTATTTTACAGCATATTTTTGTGCCTAAAAGTCCGGGTCTCCATTGATTTCAATGGGGTTCGGTGTCCGGGACAAAGTTCGGGTTCTGTCCGGACCCGAACCCGGACTTTGTCCCGAAGTTCAGCCGAACCAGCAGAACCCGGACTTCTAGAAGTTCGCTCAACTCTATGTATGGGGACCTGGCTATTGCCCTAAGGGACAAGTATCAATGCAAAAAAAAGTTTTTAAAACACTCATTTTTTTCAGGAGCAGTGATTTTAATAATGCTTCAATTGAAACAATACAAATGAAACAGTCCTTTAAATATTGTGCCTGGGGGTCCCCTTAGTCTGCCTGCAAAATTACATTTCTAAAAAAAAATGTCATTTAAACTTACTCCCAGCTAAAATGTATTGCTGGTTCCCAGCATTATAGAGGAAAAATCAAGGATATAAATTACCCTTTGGGTCTGATATGGATTTTAAGGGGAACGCCATGCCAACATTTAAAAAAAATTGATGTGGGGTCCCCCCAAGATACATACCAGACCCTTATCTGAGCATGCAGCCTGGCAGGGCAGGATGGGGGGGATGAGCGAGCGCCCCCCTCCTGAACCATACCAGGCCACGTGCCATCAACATGGTGGGTGGGTGCTTTGGGGCATGGGAGCTCTGCGCCCCCCACCCCAAGGCACCTTGTCCCCATGTTGATGGGACAAGGGCCTCTTCCCAACAACCCTGGGCTGTGGTTGTCAGGGTTTGCGGGCAGGGGGCTTATTGTATTCTGAAAACCCCTATAACAAGGAGCCCCCAGATTTTGGCCCCCGATGTGAATGGGTTTCAGGTGCATTGTACCCCTACCCATTCACCAAAAAAGTGTCAAAAAAGTAAAAACCACAGGAGATAGTTTTGGACAATTCCTTTATTTAAAAAAAATTAAAAACTGTCCCGCAATGTAATCCACGTCAATCACGGTGCCGACGGACCAAAAAAAAAAAATAAGAAAAGCGCATCCGCCTCTTTCAGATATGTCTCGCCAAATGGGCTGTCTTCAGTTTGAATGATCTTATATAGGCAAGGGTGGGACCAACAGGTATGTCACCTGGTGACCATGCCCCCTTCTGACATCACAAAGGCACAGGGGGTGGGGTCACCCTCCCTTGCCTATATAAGAGCTGTCAAAATGAAGACAGCCCATTCAGCGAGTAGCCTCTGGAAGAGGTGGATGTGATTTTCTTTTTTTTTTTTTTTGGTCCATTGGCACTGTAATTGACTTGGATTACATCCCGGGACACTTTTTTTTAAGAAATTGTCCAAAACTGTCTCCTGTGGTTTTTACTTTGTGACACTTTTTTGTTGAATGGGTAGGGGCACAATGTACCCAATACCCATTCACATGGGGGGGAGGAACAGTGGGCCCCCTTGTTAAAGGGGCCTTCCATATTCCAATAAGCCCCCCAACCTACAGCTCCCGACAACCACTGGCCAGGGTATGGTATGGTTCAGGAGGGGGGTGCTCGCTCATTCCCTCCTATCCTGACCTGCCAGATTGCATGCTCGGATAAGGGTCTGGTATGGATTTTGGGGGGACCCAACGCAAATTTTTTTTAAATCATTTCAGTACAGGACATTTATACCTCTTCCTGCCCAGACCAATTTTCAGCATTCAGTGCTCTCACATTTTGAGTGCCAATTACTCAGTTATGCTACACTGTACCCAAACAAAATGTTTATCATTTTTTTCACACAAATAGAGCTTTCTTTTGGTGGTATTTAATCACCTCTGGGTTTTTTTATTTTTTGAGACATAAGTGAAAAAAGAGAGAACATTTTGAAACAAAAACTATTTTTTTAGTTTCTATGATAATATTTTGCAAATAAGTCATTTTTGTTCATAAATTTAGGCCAAAACCTATACTGCTACATAGCTTTGGTAAAAATATCCCAAATAAGTGTATATTATTTGGTCTGTGTGAAATTTATAGTCTACAAGCTATGGTGCCAATCATTGAAAATTGATCACACCTGGGGATGTGGCCGGCGCGTGAACATGGCGGACGCGTGAAGAAGGAGCTCTCCACACTGTGCCCATCCACCAGCATCAGACAGCGGCCCCAGGGCATCCACACAGCCCAGACCAGGCACCCGACACCCACCACACTCCTAGCAGCTATGGCGCAGAAGCGGAAAGAACAAAGACTCCCGGGGAATCTCACAGAGTTCATGTAACAGCCGGCCGCGAGGCGTGGCCTACATGAATCCGGGACCTCTCAGTCAGCAGCGGCCTACACGGCAGACAACCCAGGCCACAGTACACCACAGCCATCCAGCCCTCACTCCAGCCCTCACTCAGCAGCGGACCAGCACCTGTCCACTGATCCAGAGCTGCAGCACTCTCTGCCTTCCTCACCGACTTTGGGAAGCCCGGCAAAGGCTAAAATGAGACTGGACCTGCACATGGAGGATGCTGAGGTAAGCCATCTTTACTGCGTACCTCACACAATGTCCCCTGTCAGCACAAAGCAGGACTCCATTACATCCTTCCCTACCTTAGGCCAGCCAGTGATCGATACCACATTAAAGGAAATGTTAGTATCCCTGAGGAGCTCTCTACAAGCAGACATGCTCTCAGTCATACAAAACCTTGGCCATAGCATAAGCATCATAGGAGACTGGGTCACACATGTGGAATCTAAAATCAGCACCATTACCTCAACAGTAAACAAGCTCATCGATTCACAAGAAAACCAGATACAAGATACCAAATGGATCAAAGATAAGCTAGCAGACATAGAAGACCGAACCCACAGGAACAACTTAAAAATCTGCGGGATACCTGAATCAGTCCAACCAACAGAGCTGCAGCATTACGCTAAAGGCCTGATCAAAGCCATTTTACCAGACCTCAAAAACATAGAACTGGTCATAGACCGCATGCATTGACTTCCTAAGCCACCCTTTTTACCTGCCGCCACTCCGAGAGACGTAATACTCTGCATCCACTTCTTTCACATGAAAGAACAGCTTATGCAAAAAGCAAAGTCCATAGGAGGGCTACCAGACCCCTACAACCATCTGCAAATGTTCGCAGATCTGTCCTAACACACCTTAAGCCGCAAACAATTGAACACCATCACAAAAGCGCTAAGCATCCACAACATACAATACTAGTGGATAGGACCAGCAAAAATGGCCATCACACAAAAGGGATTCAAACATATCATATCGAGCCTCCAAGATGGACTCCACCTATTACAACAATGGCAAATTATTCCAGATAACGAAAAAGGATTAGGCGCTGATCATATATTGTGAATTGTGGACACAAAGGGGACTGAGTGACTTGCTGCAGGTACCTTGCAGCCTAGGTTCAGCTTCGGGGTGGGAGTACAAAAAATAAAAGGAAATTTGAACCCAAAGGCGCTTGTGTGCAGTGTTGCCCACTGTCAGTTTTTAACACCAAAGTAAAAAACAGCAATATTGTCTTTGTTGAAATTGGTAAAAAACAGGACCAGCCTGGGTTACTATAAAAAAGTAGAAAGTTTATTGAAGACTTACATATAAAACCATGGCAGGCTTGGGAAGGAGCCGGGATGCTCGTTGCTATACAGGCTGGTTGACAGTCAACCAGCCTGTATAGCAACGAGCATCCCGGCTCCTTCCCAAGCCTGCCATGGTTTTATATGTAAGTCTTCAATAAACTTTCTACTTTTTTATAGTAACCCAGGCTGGTCCTGTTTTTTACCAATTTCAACAAAGACAATATTGCTGTTTTTTACTTTGGTGTTAAAAACTGACAGTGGGCAACACTGCACACAAGCGCCTTTGGGTTCAAATTTCCTTTTAAATTATTCCAGATATAACTGATGCATGTCAGATGGATCAAAGTAACAATGGCTTCAAGCACAGTACCCCATTGCCGCAAAGAGCCAACGTTTCTCAAACTGGATAACAGCTGCCTCTGGAACCTACACCTCACCAGGGCCCTGTGTGAACAAGTTCCTTACTCAGCCTCTAAAAACTTTTGTACCCCAATATTTTCCCAAATAGTGCTCCATTTGCTCTTCTGGAGCAGTTCTTTTGCAGCCCTACCTCAGTTGCCTTCAATTCAAGCGCACACCTAAACTTTTCCTTAGCAGATTTTTTTTTTCATTTTTTGGCTACTACCTTTTTTCCTTCATTTTTTATTTCTACTATCTTACTTTTACCACCAACAAGTACTTGTGGTATACTTTACATCACTTCGACAACTGGAACCCCAACATGACAATCAAGATCATATTGATCAATGCAAAGGGATTAAACCATCCGGCTAAGAGAGCATCCTTATGGTAGCTAGCCGAACAAACGAAATGCAACATCCTATGTGTTCAGGAGACCACACTTAACCCTCCAAACTGCAAAAACAAAAACTATTCCACCACATTTTTGGCGAATGCCCCCAACAAGAAAAAAGGTGTCTTCATCGCCATCAAAAACTCACTGAATTTCAAACTCCAATCCTTCACAACAGATATAGAAAGTAGATATATCATCTTAACTTGCTTCATCAATGACTCAGTATACACCATCATCACAGCCTACACCCCGAATACCCAGCAACTTAGATTTTTGAAGTGATTCACAAAAAAGTAAGCAAAATACAAATAAGAGCAACGATCTGGTGAGGCGACTTCAACACCACGGCGGACCCTTCTCTTGACACCTCCTCCGCATCACCAAGAACTAGACCATCACTAGGACCCCTCTTACCCTCATTTCAACTGTACGACATCTGTCGTTGCCAGCATGCCAAAGAAAAAGACTATACCTTCTTCTCTAGCTGCCACAATTCCTACTCCAGGATAGACTTTTTCCTCACCGACCAATGGACACTGCAAAAAATCTCTGAATCAAGTATCCTGCCCATTACATGGTCCGACCATGCACCTGTAAGCATAACCATTGAAGACAACACCAGCTCCCCCACAACCTATCTATGGAGAATGAACACTAAACTTCTTCAAAGCCCTGACCATGCCTCGACCATCCAGGACAAACGCGAATCCTATTTTGACTTAAACAAAAATTCTGCAATCAGTGCATCAACTCTGTGGGCATCACATAAAGCCTTTATGCGAGGCATATTTATTCAGATTGGTGCAAGAGATAGGAAACTAAGGAAGCAGAATGTAGATAAACTACTATTAGACATATAGACTATAGACTCCCAAAACAAACAAAACCCTCACCCCGACCTTAAATCTAAACTTATTCAGCTCCGATTAGATCTCGGAAATCTCTTAATTGAGAATTATGATAAATTTCAAAAACCATGCAAATCTAAAATCTACAGCTCTAGCAATAAAGCAGGGAAATTCCTAGCACAACAGATTAAAGGCCAATGCATTAAATCACATATCCTCTTCATTCATCACCCTACTACTAAAAAGAAAGTAAAAAACCTACAAGAAATCGCTGACACATTCAGCACCTTTTATAGCTCCCTGTACAACATCAAAGATGATAAATTAACCCCCCAGCCTTACCCAGTAAAAATCCAAGCGTTCCTAGACTCAATAAATCTTCCCCAATTAACAGCCACACAATTAGAAGCACTGAACGCACCCTTCTCTGCTACAGAGATTGAAACAGCTATTGAAGCCTTACCCTCCAACAAATCACCCGGCCCAGACGGCTTTGTCGCAGAATACCTTAAACAATTCAATAATACCTTGACATAATACCTACAACCTATGTTTAGATTTACAGAATCCAGTATGTGACAATTATACTAGAAATGAAATTAATGCTTGTTGTTCATTTTAGTATACAGTTAATATCGTGCATTCTCCTGGGGAAGCGGTTAATCCACGAAACGTGTCGGGAAGCACTGGTGAAATGACTGTGAGGATATAATTCAACTGTGGTCCATCATATGGGATGGATGTAGATGTATTAATGTGATTTTAAAGAAAATTGTTGTATGTTTGTACTCAATAAAAATTCTTTTTTATATAAAAGTGAAGTTTGTGAGCCTATTGCGGTACCAGGAAAGTCCCACAGCCCCTCTTCCTCTTTTTTGGTTGGTCCCATTCTCACTGAAGGGACAATATGGTTCTAATGTAAAATTGGGATGTAGGTACCTTACCAGTTTTTCAGAATATAGTATACTGGGCTTTATATACAATAGTATGAAGGGTGGATAACACACCCGGGGCAATAGTCTAAGTTGAATGCTCAGTATTTTAACAATTTAAATAGCATTTTTTAAGAATTATTTTGAAGAGATCCCTAACTGTCAAAAATTAAAAAGCAAAAGAAAGAATTCCTTTCACTCACTCAGGATGGACTTGCATGGTACCGCATGGGCAGGGTTCATGACAGATATACAGACATCATGTACCCTCCAATCCTCCAAAATTTTGGAGGAATTGCAGACCTATCTAGGAAAAATATTCAATTTGTTAAAACGCAAATCACACTTGTATTGGCATATTGACTTCTTTCAAAAATATATAGAAGAAGATATTAATCCTCAGGGATTGAGACTACAAACGTTTCCCACAATCAGAGGCCCTACAGAAACATTTATGAAGGAGTGGGAACATACGTTAAATAACTGTAGCAAAACCCTGATGAACTTATTAGTACAGCAATATACGAAAGATATGAATGGGCTGAATACTGAGATAGACAGTCTGAATGAACAATACAAGTGCATATTTGAACATCCAGAGTTTTCCGCAAAATGGCAGGAGATAAAAAACAGATAAACGATAAACAAAGACATTATTGCAAAGAAACAAGCAAAACTGCATAGGGATAGGCTTGCATTTATGGGAGGATACGCATATAAATGGATTGATTCAACATATAAATTTAACCGTAGTCATAAAACTAGGAAAGTAACTCAAACACAAGATGAATGTTCGAAATCTGATTCTTCTGTCTCCTCTACTCTCTCTCAGCAGGTACGATTAAGAGGCCCAGGAGTCAAAACGGCACGCACACGAGCACAGAAGCGTACACGGAATGGAGGTAACTCTCCAAACGATACACAGGGCACTAAGTGGTCAAATTCACCCCATATCAGAGATGCAGCCTTAGGAACGGGTAACTTGACACCCGCCCTACAGGCAGTACTTAACCGAGGCGCACAGAGCACCAGCACTAAAAAAGCGAATGCACAAACAGAGGATGGTTTTTTAGACCACCTATCCACAACTCCAAAAATCACCAAGCAAAGCAATTTAAAAACATTTGTAGTTCAACCGCCGGCACAAACATAAGCACATTAGATTCAACCACCACTTTCAACATAATCAATTTGACTCCCACACAACTGACTTCAGCACAGATCTCGGTATTACAGTTAGGCCTGGGATTCTGCCCTACCCATCAGATTAACATTTCAGAGACAATCAAAGACCTATATATGTTTGCGCACAATTTGACGTACAGATATATATATGATGATGAACGGAAACAGAAAAAAATTGGAGGTCGAACTGACAGAGCAAACTAAAAACTTTACGATGGAGGAGTGTAGAGCCCTGAGGGACTTAATGCTGTTGTATGATGAGAGTAATGGGGAGATGGATAATGATAATCCAACCACACAAGAATCAGCACAGGATAACGTCACATCCACTACATATAGCAACCAAACTGATTTACAATCATTTAAGTTGAAGTCTACTAAGTTACCTGATCTGTCGTTATGTCCAAATGTTTGGGCGTTTTTGCATCAAACCATTCGGGATCTCAAAAAGACCCAATGGAGACCTATTGAACATAATTTATCACAACAACAACAAAGAGCTCTCAGGCAATTGCAGGAGAACTCAGAGATTGTTATTAAACCGTCAGAAAAGGGCGGTAACATTGTGGTGATGACCCATGGATACTACCAATCCATGTGTCTGCCCATTTTAAGGGACCCACAATGTTACCGCCCCATAAATCCTGACTTGGTCAGAGATTTTGAGGAAGAATTCCGAGGGCTATGTATTGAGGCATATTTGGTAGGTATCATTGACAAAGACACCCTGGATTATTTGAATATCAAACATTACAGAACACCTACATTTTACTTGATTCCAAAAATCCATAAAAACAAGAAAAACCTCCAGGAAGACCGATCGTCTCTGGAATATGTTCATTGACAGAACATGCTAGTAAATATGTAGACTCATTCTTAACCACTTAAGGACCGGAAGGATTTCCAGCTTTAGGACCGGAGCCCTTTTTGCGATTCGGCGCTGCGTCGCTTTAACTGACAATTGCGCAGTCGTGCGGCGTTGTACCCAAACGAAATTGGCGTCCTTTTTTTTTCCACAAATAGAGCTTTCTTTTGGTGGTATTTGATCACCTCTGCGTCATTTCTGATCGCCGCTATAAACAAAAGAAGAGCGACAATTTTGCAAAAAAACCCAAATTTCTTACTTTTTGCTAAAATACAAATCCAAAAAAAAAATATAAAATAACATTTTTTTTCACCGTTTTTGGCCGATTTATATTCTTCATCATATTTGCGATAAAAAAAAATCGCAATCGGCGTTTATTGATTGGTTTGCGCAAAAGTGGTCGCGTTTACGGATGATGAGAATTCATTTTTGGGGTTTTTATTTTTTTTTTATTTTTTACTAAAAATGGCGGCGATCTGCGATTTTTAGCGGTACTGCGATATTGCGGCGGACATGTCGGACCATTTTGACACTTTTTTGGGACCATTGGCATTTATACAGCGATCAGTGCTATAAAAATGCACTGATTACTGTGTAAATGCCATTGGCAGTGAAGGGGTTAACCTGCAGGGGGCGCTCTAAGGGTTAACTGTGTTCCCTGGGCGTGTTCTTACTGTAGGGGGACTTGCCTAGCTGGGGAAAGGAAGTGGTCACAGCCTTCACTTACAGGAAGGCTGTGATCACTTCCCTTCCCCCTCACACAGAGCGGAGGTCCGTGTTTACATACACGGACCTCCGCTCATTCGCTCCGGGGGGGGCATCGCGGGTGGCCGGCGGCAATCGAAGCCGCCGCACCCGCTCCCTGGCCCCCCCCGAACACAGTGAACGCGCGCGCGCGCTCACAGTATCTCTGTATCAATCTCCGATCGGCGGTCGGCAAGTGGTTAATACCACATGTACAACGACTACCGTCATACATTCAGGATACGTCCGATTTGCTTAGGCATATAGAGGACATTCAAGCTCCCCCTGGAGCATTTCTAGTCGCAGTCGATATCGAAGCTCTATATTCTAGCATACCACATGAACAAGGCATACAAGCTGTAGAAGCATTCCTGAATGAGCAAGATACAAATACATGGCCCACAAACCAATTTGTCATAGCACTACTGAGATTCATTTTGACTAGAAACTACTTTAGGTTTCTGGAAACAATATATTTACAGACCCAAGGCGTGGCGATGGGGACATGTTGTGCACCATCGTATGCAAATCTCTATCTAGGATACTGGGAACGGCAGCTTTTTGCAGATGAGCAATTTTCGGCATGGTTGCAGCAGGTCCTTTGCTGGTTCCGGTACATTGATGACTTGGACCGGACCCCGTGCGGACCTGTGCAACATGCTAAAGGCCATGAATAACAATATGTTCAACTTAAAATTCACGTACAACATTAGTCAACAAAAGATTTAGTTTTTGGATGTAGTCATTACACTTGAAAAAGATGGACAGCTCAATATGAACCTTTACCGTAAACCAATCGCGGACAAAACACTCCTTCATGCGACGAGTGCACACATTCCTTAAAAATAGTATACCATATGCTCAATACCTAACGGTAAGGAGGAACTGTACACATGATAGAGATTTTCAGATACAAGCCCATGAACTAAAGGAGCGACTACTAGCTAGAGGCTACTCTAGGTCCATTTTGAGAAAGGCCTATAATAAAGTGATCAATCAAACTAGAACTTCCCTTCTATTTAAAAAGAAGGAAATTACAAATAGACCTACTGTCAAAATGATAACAAAATACTCTGCCCATGAAGATCAGCTTAGAGCTATTGTAAAGAAACATTGGCACCTCCTTATGGAGGACTACACAATAGGGAAATATGTAAAGTCGTATCCAGAATTGGTATTCAAACATGCTACATCACTACGAGATACCTTGGTTTCAAGTCAGTATGTACCAAGAGATGGGAAACATATGCCCCTCTGTGGGACCTATAGATGTGGCAACTGCCCTAAATGCCCTTGGGTAATAGAGGGGTCGGTCATCCATCTTCCTAATGGACAAATTCATAAGATGCGCCAATATGCCGACTGTACAACCAGAGGCATTGTGTATCTGATGAAATGCCAATGTTCAGCATTTTACGTAGGAAAAACAATCAGAGAGTTTGGGAAACTAATTGGGGATCACATATATTACTCCGGGAATGGAAAAATCTTGTCGCCAGTGACTAGACACATTGGGCTGCACTACAGATTTAACAATTCTGTGGTGTCGTTTAGCGTGCTGGAGGTAGTCCCAGAGGAGGAAATTGGGATAAACGTATTCTACAAAAGGAGACATTTTGGATAGAGCGACTAAACGCTACAATGTCTCCAGGGTTAAATGAAGTGCACATATATAAGCATTTTTTGTAAAAAAAGAACGACAGAAACTACTAGGGAAATGGTGGTCTAGAGACTGAGGAGAGGATTAGGAACTTATAAGGAAATATATTCCATCTATGCTTTTCAGGATGGATGTGGTCTGTGTATGGGCCCTAGTTTATCTATGGAGGTGGATGCTTTAGTCTTCCTGTAGCTGTGCTTAGGCACAGGTAGATGAGTGATGAATATATGAAGTAGATATAAAGAAACTTTTAGGGATTTATATTAATTTGTAACAAATATAGAAATGGTATGATACATGTTTAGGCACATTGGTCATGATGTGAAGGCAACATGTTATGATAAAATACGCAATTAACATGTTATGATAAAATATGCAATTATTCAACATTAATGTATATAGAGGATTGTCTTATAATAATGTGAACAGCTACATATGCGTATTTAATGGCATCGCGGGGCCTGACTGTGCTCTGATGTTGGGCTGTCAGGTGCTGTGGAGTCGCTGTTCTCGGGCGAGCATGTGACTGCCCTAACAGAGAGCATTTTTTGTTCTCTGTGTGCCTTAGCAGTCAGGGTGTACAGGCTATTCCCAGCCGGCAGGGGTACCTGCAATGATCATTCACTGCGGGCTCCTGATGGCACCATCAGCATCCACTGGGAGTAGTGGCGCTGTTTCACAGCGCCACATCATGTCCCCCCTGGACAGCTTCTATGGCAACGCATCACGTTGGCATCTCATGTGTAAGAGCATCGGGCAGTCAGGTTGGGGTGACGCCATCAGCCGGCGGCCGGGCCGTGCTGCACGTCCCCCAGCTGGAGGATATAAAAGGCAGGAACAGAGCTAGTAGAGCTGTTGACAGCGGGGGAGAGACACAGACTGACCGTAAAGTAAAGGTATGGCATTGTATTCGAGGGAGTTAAATGAGGGACCTGTGCTAACTATTGTAAAGGCTAATGTACTGTCGTATCTAGGTGGACTGCTGCACACACCCTAATAGGTGTATGTGATTTGGACGCTGGCGGTAATAGCTGATTGATGTTCAGTCCAGATAATAATGGAAGGCTATGTAGTAAGCATAGGGATTTCCCGCTTGGGTAAGCTTCTGTTAAATGATGTCTGGTTAATAAGCCCTTGCATTGAATTTTGTCCCTTTCCCCTTCTTATAATGGAAGAGAGTAGATAAGTTACAATATGGGTGGTCATGCTGAGTGTTGGCATAGGATATATGTCACTGCTACAGATGACTAATAAGAAGATATACAAGTGATATGTTTTCGTCTCTCCCCCCTATCTAGAATCTAAAGCATCCAACTATTTAGAGCAAGATTCTTATGGGATGTGTGCCACCTTCTCTCTCTCTCGCCCGCTGTACTCTACCTGTGAGGTGTCCGCCTGAGGGGGACCACTGACCAGCCTATGGTGTTTATGCAGAAAGTAAGAGCAACAATCAATATAAGGGGAATTACTATAAGAAAGCAATAAGGAATAAAATAAGCAATGATGATATAAACTGTGTGACTTTTGTCACTAGATGATGGATAGCATCTACCTAATGCAACATCATGACTTTTTGCCAAAAGTAGTATGCATGAAAAATAGCAACTGTGAGTAGAATAAGCAAGTAATATGATATAAATACATGTGTTGTTATCTTATCAGTATATGCTCCCATGCTGGCCCTGGGGAACATCAGACCGTAGGCCTTGGTGAACCCAGTTGGAATTACAGGTAGGCCATAGGCGTGATGCTATCTATATTCATGTAGCTGAGAATGATGTATAGGATACAGAATCCAGTATGTGTCAATTATACTAGAAATTAAATTAATGCTTGTTGTTCATTTTAGTATACAGTTAATATCGTGCATTCTCCCGAGGAAGCGGTTAATCCGCGAAAACATTTCGGGAAGCACTGGTGAAATGACTGTGAGAATATAATTCAACTGAGGTCCATCATATGGGATGGATGGAGATGTATTAATGTGATTTTAAAGAAAACTGTTGTATGTTTGCACTCAATAAAAATAATTTTTTATATAAAAGTGAAGTTTGTGAGCCTATTGCGGTACCAGGAAAGTCCCACAGCCCCTCTTCCTCTTTTTTGGTTGGTCCCATTCTCACTGAAGGGACAATATGGTTCTAATACAACCTATGTTTAACGAAGATGCTTCCTTGGTTTCCTTTCCTCCAGAAATGTTGAATGCTTTAATTAACACACTACCAAAGCCAGGGAAAGGGCCCAAAACCCCCCAAAACTTCCGCCCTATCTCCTTATTAAACCACAACATTAGGCTCAACGCCAAAATCATTGCAAACAGATTGATTGGCATACTTCCTACCCTAATACACCCAGACCAATCCAGCTTTGTCAAAGGACGACAAACATCAGACGCAACCCGCAGAATGATAAACATTATTCACTATGCAGCAAAACAAACAATGCCTTCTCTGCAGTGTGGATATAAACAATAGTAAAAAACAAAGAAGGGGAAAGGGGTGAGTGACCAGTGGAGGGGTGTGAACCTTCCTCCAGTGGTCAATGGTAGGTCACAGTGGTGTGGTGAGACACAACGATGTGAAAATAAACAAAATTAAAATCTCTAAATCTGAAATTGTGACAATAAGTCTGACATTAGTGCAAACAAATCCATGGAAAAGTTCAATGTCCGAAATAAAGGAAAGAACGTCGTTGTACAGTCTAAAATAAAGTGCAATCTTGTTCTATGAATCAATAAATGTGTTTCTCCAGGGGTAGTGAAAAAAGAAGAAATCCGTTGGAGGTTGGGATGATCCCCTCCGGATTGGAGGCTTACCAGAAAGGTGCAATATTCACGCCTTATGTAAATATTGTGTCTGGGTGGTGTCCAGGGCGCGTCACACTATCCTCTTCCTCCAGGGGTACCTAGGTGGACCTCCAAGGGGGGAGGTGGGGAGGGGCTGGGACGTCACTTGGTCCTTCGTCCGTCTTGTTCGTGGAGATGTTCAACTTCCTCCGGATTCTCCCAGTGGTTCAGGTGGTCCAATAGTCGAGGTGGTGTTTAGATGAAAATAAAATAACAAGGGACTCCCATCGCGTAAAAAAGCCTCAATCAAGAGGTATGGCTTTTATTTAATAAAATTTCTATAAGCTTATA
>BLSH010195268.1:586485-596868 GCA_018402905.1 Glandirana rugosa
TGGAGGTGCATTAGTACGAATTGTCTATTGGGAGAAGTCAATCGCTTATCCGTAGAGAGGCTTTACATAAGTTGAAAGGTGCCTATGAATCAATTTTGGTTCTCCGCCCTACTAGGAGTGTAGGTTTGTAGTGTTGTCCTTAGGTCCTACAAGTTTCCGTGTCTAGGAGTGTTCTTTTGTTTCGTGGTGTATCGCGTCATTGCAAAATTGGTCATTTGAAAATTATTTTTTACGTGAATGTTTAAACTTCTACTATTTTACGCCCTAAGGTTTATATGTTACATCCCCGCGTAACCTGACCTCGCCTTAGAGGAGTGCCGTGCGATCGTTCGGGTTCCGTCCGGACCCGGACCCGGACTTTGTCCCGAAGTTCGGACGGACCAGCAGAACCCGAACTTCCAGAGGTTCGCTCAACTCTAATCAGCAGCCAGCACGACAATAATAACCCATATTGTGTCAAAATGGGGTGAGGAGATTCCGCTCCAGTCCAATGCGCCCCTACATTGTATATTTGGAATCCCGCATTTTATCATCTTCAAATTTGTAAGTGCATTTTTTATTAAAAGTTTACTGGTTAAAACGTTACTGCGCTATGTGGTGCTTTGTTTTCTTGTGAGGATCTGTGCCTTTGAACATCCTGGATTCCTGTTGTGATGTTTGGATGTGAGGATCATCCCGCCTCTTGGTTTTAACTAAGTATCCGTGGAAAGTTGAATACATTTCGGAGAGATGCCTATTCGCTAACTGAAGAGGGTTATCTGTTAAGCATGATTACGTGGAGGTCCTTTGACTGATTGCTACGCATGTATCCAGATTGATTCTGGTAAGGGTATTTACACTCTCTTCAGGTGGAGGATCTCACTGCATGTTGGTGAAAGGCACTGCTCTTATTTTTAACCGTATCAGATAATCCCAGATAGGAAGAGTGGATTTATGGGCAGTTTCGGACTTTGGACACGTTTTATGCACTTTATTGCCACTTTATATGCACTTTAATTATTGTCAAGTTATAATATTTAATTTTCTAGTCTGAGTATTTTTGCACTTTATCTCATCATTAAGTGTTTCACTTTAATATTTATATATATATATATATATATATATATGACTTGTTTACATGAAATTCATCTTTTAAAAAATGTTAGTTACCTGATGGTATCAAGCCACTAGGTATTTTATGTATAGCGCTTTGGTTTATATGTTTGAATGCCTCTGTGAACTACAGTGTATTGGATGGCCAAAGAGAAAAGGATCTAGGAGATTGCACAAACATGTGTAATATAAAAAAGGGTACAAATATCATGATATAATTGATTTACTAAAGCACCTTGTTGGCGAATAGGCTCACGCTCATGCATGACCGATTACTTTTAGATGGAGAAAAGATTTACTAAAGCACTCAGTCAATAAATAGACACAGATGCAAATTTACTAATGGTAACAAAACCAAATGACTGCCTAAATGAGTTCACCTCCTAGAACCAGGTGCACAGCAGAGAAAAAATCTTGTTTAACCACTTGCTTACTGGACACTTAAATCCCCTTCCTGCCCAGGCCAATTTTCAGCTTTCAGCTCTGTCGTGCTTTGAATGACAATTGCGCGGTTATGCGACACTGTACCCAAATGACATTTTAAAAATTTTTTTCCCACAAATAGAGGTTTCTTTTGGTGTTATTTAGTCACTGCTGGGTTTTTATTTTTTGCTAAAAAGGCAAAAAAAGGCCAAAAATGTTGAAAAAAAAAACAGTTTCATAGATTGTTATAACATTTTGAAAACAGGTAATTTTTCATCTTCATTGATGTGCGCTAATGAGGCAGCACTGATGGGCACTGATGGACACTGATAGGCTGCACTGATGGACACTGATAGGGTGCACTGGTGGGCACATATAGGCTGCACTGATGGGCACTGATAAGGCAGCACTGATGGGCACTGAAAGGTGGCACTGGTGGGCAATGATGAGGTGGCACTGGTGGGCACTGATGAGGTGGCACTGGTGTGTGGCACGGTTTGGCAGCACTGAAGGGCACTGATGGGTGGCACTGAAAGGCACTGATAAGCAGCACTGATATGCACTGGCAGTGACACTGATCTGCAGCAATGATAGTTGGCACAGATAATGAGGCACTGATGGGCACTGGTTGGCAGTACTGATGGGTTTTGATAGGTGGCACTAGTGGGTGTTGATAGGTGGTACTGGTGGACACTGATAAGTGGCACTGGTGGGCACTGGTAAGCTCCCCTGATGTGCACCTGTAGGTGGCACTGATGGGCACTGGTAGATGGCATTGAAGGGCACTGCATAGCAGCAGTGCTTCTCTGTGTGCAGGACTGATGTCCCTCTGTCAGGAGCCGGCGATCTGCTTTTTTTCCCCTCATGCTATCAATGTGAGGGAAAAAAAGCAGACTACCGATCTTTTGTTTACATAACCTGATCAGCTGTCATTGGCTGACAGCTAATCACGTGGTAAGGGGTCAGGACCAGCCCCTTACAGCTATCTGTGATCAGCTGAGTCTCATAGACTTGGTGATCACAGAGAGTGCCCCGTGCAACCCACAGGGGGCGTGCAGGCAGCTTGTGAATGAGAGGACGTCCATGGATGCCCTCCCAGTAATTCAGGTCCGCGTTGTAGCTGTCTTTCGGCTATAGCGCTGACGGTAAGTAGTTAAAACATGATCTCAAGCAGTTTATACTTCCCATACATATATTGAACATTTTAAAGAATAACTGCTTTAAAAGAATTCTACATTTGTCTGTATAAAGTGATATATTTCAAAAAATCCAAACCCGCATTGACTTCACCTAGTTCAAACATTTCAGTAGTGATACAACTGAGCATGCCCAGACTAGGAAGACTAAAAAATGCCTTCACTCTGTTGCTTTTTGGGACGCGCTATAGTAAATGTCTTTATTTGCACGCCTGGAAATGTTGTTCGAAAAAACTTGAACTTGTTTTTGCTTAAGCCCAATTAATAAACATGCTAACATTTATATACAGTATATATTTAACAGTATACATCAATACTTGAAACTATACAACTGTTACTATGCACAGAAACACCAACATAGATATTCTATAAACGTTTTCATTTCCTTTGTAATTTTATTTAGCTGTGTGTTTTTGCTTCTTATACAATATTTATCTTTCCTCATTGTATAAATAATGCTAGTACCGTGTTTTAATATTTTTTTTTTCTTTGCAACATATATTCTCTGCAGTATATGTACTTATGTATGCACTGCCATGTGCATTGAGCATGCCCAGGGACTTAGACTTTTGAGATATATTAACTAAATGGTAGAAAAACTGCACTTGGTGCTCACATCTAATAAAAATCTAAATAAAAACTCCCACAGCTGTCTTCACAAACCGCACATAATGCCAGTGCTAAAGTAAAATTAAATGGAATACAAATGTTTCTCTGTGTTACTAAATTCAATGTGTGTTGGCTATATGTATTCCAATACAAAATGATCATAATATTATTCCAAAAAAATGTGATATGTGTCCCAACATCATAAATACAGATATACATTAAAATAAAAATCAGAGGGTGACACCACTATTCCACAGTGACACATAAAAAAAATAAACTAATAAATCAATAAACATAAATCCTGGTGCAAGTCCACCACCTATTTGTAAATGTCCCAAAAAAATAAGTAGTTATGTATAGGGCGTCCGCCATCATTGCAAATCTTGCCATATATTTTCACTCATGAAGGACAATAAGCAGCCTTGTGAATTCCACACCAACACCAAAATTGCAGCCTCTTACCAAGTGCAAAGACCCAAATGTGGTGGTCTTATAGCAGCATAGTGTCAGTAATCATCCATCCACAGCCTTGCAGCCATATGGCATATCACAGCAACAGGTTGTTCAATGGCACTCAGTAACTCCAGGGTAAATCAGCAGGGATTCACTGTTTGCATCTCCACTCCCCCATGTACATCCAGGCATGTAAGGGATAAGCTGACAGCTAAATGAAAAAAATGCAGAATTTTCCAGCAATATAAAATAAAAAAAAATTCAGTGGGGGCCCTTTGGGTCTGGTATGGATTATATCAGGAACCTCATGCCAAAATTTAAAAAAAAAGGTGTGGGGTCCCTCTAATTAACACCAGATCCTTAGATTTGGTATGGAATTTGAAGGGAATACCCATGCAAATGGGGATTTAAAAGCTTATATGCATGTTATTGCCATAAAAAGTGTATGGGGACCTGGCTACTGCCCTAGGGGACAAGTATCAATGCAAAAAAAAGGTTTTAAAACACTCATTTTTTTCAGGAGCAGTGATTTTAATAATGCTTCAATTGAAACAATACAAATGAAACAGTCCTTTAAATATTGTGCCTGGGGGTCCCCTTAGTCTGCCTGCAAAATTACATTTCTAAAGAAAAAATGTTATTTAAACTTACTCCCAGTTAAAATGTATTGCTGGTCCCCAGCAATATAGATGAAAAATCAAGGATAAAAATTACCCTTTGGGTCTGATATGGATTTTAAGGGGAACGCCATGCCAACATTTAAAAAAAAATTGATGTGGGGTCCCCCCAAGATACATACCAGACCCTTATCTGAGCATGCAGCTTGGCAGGGCAGGATGGGGGGATGAGCTAGCGCCCCCCTCCTGAACTATACCAGGCCACATGCCATCAACATGGGGTGGGTGCTTTGGGGCAGGGGAGCTCTGCGCCCCCCACCCCAAGGCACCTTGTCCCCATGTTGATGGGACAAGGGCCTCTTCCCAAAAACCATGGGCTGTGGTTGTCAGGGTCTGCGGGCAGGGGGCTTATTGTATTCTGAAAACCCCTATAACAAGGAGCCCCCAGATTTTGGCCCCCCCATGTGAATGGGTTTCAGGTGCATTGTACCCCTACCCATTCACCAAAAAAGTGTAAAAAAAGTAAAAACCACAGGAGACAGTTTTGGACAATTTCTTTATTAAAAAAAATTAAAAAGTGTCCCGCAATGTAATCCACATCAATCACGGTGCCGACAGACCAAAAAAAAAAAAAGAAGAAAAGCGCATCCACCTCTTTCAGAGGAGTCTCGCCAAATGGGCTGTCTTCAGTTTGAATGCTCTTATATAGGCAAGGGTGGGACCACCAGGTATGCCACCTGGTGACCATGCCCCCTTCTGACATCACAAAGACACAGGGGGTGGGTTCACCCTCCCTTGCCTATATAAGAGCTGTCAAACCGAAGACAGCCCATTCAGCGAGTAGCCTCTGGAAGAGGTGGATGCGCTTTTCTTTTTTTTTTTTGGTCCATTGGCACTGTGATTGACTTGGATTACAACCCGGGACACTTTTTATTATGGAATTGTCCAAAATTGTCTCCTGTGGTTTTTACTTTGTGACACTTTTTTTTGTTGAATGGGTAGGGGCACAATGTACCCGATACCCATTCACATGGGGGGGCAGGAACCGTTGGCCCCCTTGTTAAAGGGGCCTTCCATATTCCAATAAGCCCCCCAACCTACAGCTCCC
Organism: Glandirana rugosa; assembly: GCA_018402905.1. NCBI lineage: Eukaryota > Metazoa > Chordata > Amphibia > Anura > Ranidae > Glandirana > Glandirana rugosa. The sequence continues at coordinate 591,984 of BLSH010195268.1, forward strand.
GACAACCACTGGCCAGGGTATGGTATGATTCAGGAGGGGGGCGCTCGCTCATCCCCTCCTATCCTGACCTGCCAGATTGCATGCTCGGATACGGGTCTGGTATGGATTTTGGGGGGACCCAACGTGAATTTTTTTTTTAATCATTTCAATACAGGACATTTATACCCCTTCCTGCCCAGACCAATTTTCAGCATTCAGTGCTCTCACACTTTGAGTGCCAGTTACTCAGTTATGCTACACTGTACCCAAACAAAATGTTTATCATTTTTTTCACACAAATAGAGCTTTCTTTTGGTGGTATTTAATCACCTCTGGGGTTTTTTATTTTTTGCGACATAAGTGAAAAAAGAGAGAACATTTTGAAAAAAAAATCTATTTTTAGTTTCTATGATAATATTTTGCAAATAAGTCATTTTTGTTCATAAATTTAGGCCAAAACCTATACTGCTACATAACTTTGGTAAAAATATCCCAAATAAGTGTATATTATTTGGTCTGTGTGAAATTTATAGTCTACAAGCTATGGTGCCAATCATTGAAAATGTATCACACCTGGGGGCGTGGCCGGCGCGTGAACATGGCGGACGCATTAAGAAGGAGCTCTTCATACTGTGCCCATCCACCAGCATCAGACAGCGGCCCCAGGGCATCCACACAGCCCAGACCAGGCACCAGACACCCACCACACTCCGTGCAGCTATGGCACAGAAGCGGAAAGAACAAAGACTCCCGGGGAATCTCACGGAGTTCATGTATCAGCCGGCCGCGAGGCGTGGCCTACATGAATCCGGGACCTCTCAGCCAGCAGCGGCCTACATGGCAGACAACCCAGGCCACAGTAAACCACAGCCATCCAGCCCTCACTCCAGCCCTCGCTCAGCAGCGAACCAGCACCTGTCCACTGATCCAGAGCTGCAGCACTCTCTGCCTTCCTCACTGACTTTGGGAAGCCTGGCAAAGGCTAAAATGAGACTGGACCCGCACATGGAGGATGCTGAGGTAAGCCATCTTTACTGCGCACCTCACACAATGTCCCCTGTCGGCACAAAGCAGGACTCCATTACATCCTTCCTTACCTTAGGCCAGCCAGTGATCGATACCACATTAAAGGAAATGCTAGTATCCCTGAGGAGCTCTCTACAAGCAGACATGCTCTCAGTCATACAAAACCTTGGCCATAGCATAAGCATCATAGGAGACTGGGTCACACATGTGGAATCTAAAATGAGCACCATTACCTCAACAGTAAACAATCTCATTGATTCACAAGAAAACCAGATACAAGATACCAAATGGATCAAAGATAAGCTAGCAGACATAGAAGACCGAACCCGCAGGAACAACTTAAAAATCCGCGGGATACCTGAATCAGTCCAACCATCAGAGCTGCAGCATTACACTAAAGGCCTGATCAAAGCCATTTTACCAGACCTCAAAAACATAGAACTGGTCATAGACCGCATACATTGACTTCCTAAGCCACCCTTTTTACCTGCAGCCACTCCAAGAGACGTAATACTCTGCATCCACTTCTTTCACATGAAAGAACAGCTTATGCAAAAAGCAAAGTCCCTAGGAGGGCTACCAGACCCCTACAATCATCTGCAAATGTCCACAGATTTGTCCTAACACACCTTAAGCCGCAAACAATTGAACACCATCACAAAAGCTCTAAGCAGCCACAACATACAATACCAGTGGATAGGACCAGCAAAAATGGCCATCACACAAAAGGGATTCAAACATATCATATCGAGCCTCCAAGATGGACTCCACCTATTACAACAATGGCAAATTATTCCAGATGTAACTGACGCATCTCAGATGGATCAAAGTAACAACGGCTTCAAGCACAGTACCCCATTGCCGCAAAGAGCCAACATTACCCAAACTGGATAACAGCTGCCTCTGGAACCTGCACCTCACCAGGGCCCTGTGTGAACAAGTTCCTTACTCAGCCTCTAAAAACTTTTGTACCCCAATATTTTCCCAAATAGTACTCCATTTGCTCTTCTGGAACGGTTCTGTTGCAGCCCTACCTCAGTTGCCTTCAATTCAAGCGCACACCTAAACTTTTCCTTAGCAGATTTTTTTTTTCATTTTTTGGCTACTACCTTTTTTCCTTCATTTCACTTCGACAACTGGAACCCCAACATGACAATCAAGATCATATCGATCAATGCAAAGGGATTAAACCATCCGGCTAAGAGAGCATCCTTATGGTAGCTAGCCGAACAAACAAAATGCAACATCCTATGTGTTCAGGAGACCCACTTCCAAGCACTTAACCCTTCAAACTGCAAAAACAAAAACTATTCCACTACATTTTTGGCGAATGCCCCCAACAAGAAAAAAGGTGTCTTCATCGCCATCAAAAACTCACTAAATTTCAAACTCCAATCCTTCACAACAGATATAGAAAGTAGATATATCATCTTAACTTGCTTCATCAACGACTCAGCATACACCATCATCACAGCCTACACCCCGAATACCCAGCAACTTAGATTTTTGAAGTGACTACACAAAAAAGTAAGCAAAATACAAATAAGAGCAACGATCTGGTGAGGCGACTTCAACACCACAGCGGACCCTTCTCTTGACACCTCCTCTGCATCACCAAGAACTAGACCATCATTAGGACCCCTCTTACCCTCATTTCAACTGTACGACATCTGTCGTTGCCAGCACGCCAAAGAAAAAGACTATACCTTCTTCTCTAGCTGCCACAATTCCTACTCCAGGATAGACTTTTTCCTCACCGACCAATGGACACTCCAAAAAATCTCTGAATCAAGTATCCTGCCAATTACATGGTCCGACCATGCACCTGTAAGCATAACCATTGAAGACAACACAAGCTCCCCCACAACCTATCTATGGAGAATGAACACTAAATTTCTACAAAGCCCCAATTATGCCTCGACCATCCAGGACAAAAGCGAATCCTATTTTGACTTAAACAAAAATTCTGTAATCAGTGCATCAACTCTGTGGGCATCCTATAAAGCCTTTATGCGAGGCATATTTATTCAGATTGGTGCAAGAGATAGGAAACTACCGTGTTTCCCCGAAAGTAAGCCCTACCCCGAAAATAAGCCCTATCTCGATTTTCAGGACGGGCTGTAATATAAGCCCTACCCCGAAAATAAGCCCTAGTAAATCTACTTAAAAAACATTGTAAATGTTGCCTATTGTCTCCGTTTGCTGCTACCGGTATATAAGAAATAAGTTTTCGCTCACTGCTGCCCCGCGGGATGTTCTCTTCTCTCCTATTGGCTGATGTCTGCTGCTGCTTTCCTGTTTCATTGCCGCTGATGTCAGCCGTGGATCTCGGCTATTTTCTTTCCTCCCCTCCTCCCTCCAGAAGCCGTCCTCGGCGCACTGACGTCAGCGGCAATCCCGGCTCTTCGTTTTCCTCCTCTCCTCCTGCTGACGTCTGCGCCCCCCTCCCTCTTTGCACGGAGCTGGCTGATGTCACAGCACCTCTCTGTACAGTACGGTACCATCATCACCTCAGAGAAGAATACCGTACTGTAAACGCTGTTAAACAGGTATTTTACAAGTACCATATAGAACCTCATACAGTACCAGAAATACCTAATGATATAAAAAACAAACTCCTGACCTGATAAGGGGGGGTGATACCTGAGGGGAAGACGGGACACAGAATTTTTACAGGTTTTTAAGAAAAATGATAAATGACACAGCACAAACACTGTGTTGCTTTATCATGCTTTAAAGGAACAGGATTTTTTAAAGCAACAACTGTAGCCAGACAGACTTGAGACTTTTTGCCCACTTTATGCATACCGTATACGGTATTAATACAGTACGGTATTTTGATCCCCAGACAAGATGAGTTCAAAGAGAAAGAGCTATTCTGTCAAGTACAAGAAAGGAATCGTGGAGGACTCCCACGGCAACAGTCTTACCGCTTTCTGCAAAGAGATGAAGTTAGATCTCCGAATGGTCCGAAAATGGCGAGCAGACTACGCTAACCTCAGTCAAAAGGTGGACGAAGGAAATGCTAAGAAGCGCAAGTGTGGATCAGGTCGCCAGCCATTATATCTAGAGCTGGAAGATGTCATCTGTGAATGGATTGCTGACAAGAGAGCAAAGGCTTTGGTTGTGCGCAGGGCTGATATTCAAGCATTTGCCCTTGAAATGGCACCACAATTTGACATATCCCCAGAAGATTTCAAAGCATCACACCACTGGCTGGATGGCTTCCTTCAGCGATATGAACTGTCTCTAAGAAGATCGACAACACTGTTCAAGCTGGAAGATAATGAAGTTGTTAAACGTGCACTTGCATTCAAGTTCTTCGTTGATGGCATAGACTTTTCTAAATACCAACTTTCCAACATGATTGCAATGGATGAAACTGCAGTGTATATGGGCCAAGGATCTCAAACGACAATAGATCAGAGGGGAGCCTCCTCAATCTACGTTCCCTCCACTGGTTATGAAAGTGCACGTGTTACTTGTGTTTTGGCAATTCGTCTGGATGGAACAAAATTCCAGAAGAAGATGACATGATTGTAATTGAATAAATGTTGTTTAGGGAGAGCTACCGTACCATATACTGCTATAAATGAAAGATTAGGACCAATGGTTCAAAGTGAAATGGAGATGACTGTACCGCTAGTTGAATAAATGTTGTTTAATGTACATACCGTAAATAAATAAGCCCTACCCTGAAAATAAGCCCTAGTGTGTTTTTTGTGACTAAAATTAATATAAGACCCGGTCTTATTTTCGGGGAAACACGGTATTCTGAAACCGGAAGTGACCTCACCAAAACCGGAAGTGACCCTTAAGTACCTCCCTCCTTGACATTTTAGGCTTTAAGGCCTTGTTGCATCCTTTTTTGGGACCTTGA
>BLSH010195268.1:598876-614508 GCA_018402905.1 Glandirana rugosa
ATACAATTTAGGACTATAACTGCCCACTCTAGACTAAAAAATCGTTCCTCGAGGTACTGATATAACTTCTCCTCACCACTGTTACCCGTCGGAACGGACCACGGTAACGACTACCATTTTCCAAACCTATCGTACCTCCTCGTCTTATGAACTCGACTCCCGAATCTTATTTCACGGTAATACCGACTCTCATATACGGGGACCTTAGGCTTCAAACCATTTCGATCCACGTCTATAAAGGTCACATGAGCCAGTTTACGGAAGAGACGTAGGTTTCTATCGTCGAGCGCTATAATCTTTACTTATATTATTATATGATTTTGTTTGGTCAGTGTATGGCAGCTCACCTTACCAAGTAGTACCTAGTGTTTAGCGCGGTCTGTCCTAAATACAATGCCTTCTCTGCGTCTATCTTTGGATGCAGAGAAGGCATTTGACCGAGTACACTGGAAATATCTGCACCTAGCTTTACCAAACTTCGGATTCCAGGGGCATATACTCTCAGCCATAATGGCACTTTATTCTAAGCCCTCAGCTCAAGTATTCTGCTCCTCCATGCTATCCAAACCTTTTACCATCAGCAATGGCACCAGGCAAGGCTGCCCATTGTCACCACTCCTCTTCAATATAGTCATGGAGCTCCTTGCTGAAAAAATCAGATCTCACCCGTCAATATCAGGATTTAACATAGAAACCTCCAACCACACAATCAATCTGTTTGCAGATGATATCATCCTCTTATTAACAAACCCCAAAAAATTCCCTGGCTTCTGTATAAAATCTGTTAGCAGAATTTGAAGAATTGTCATATTACAAAGTTAATTAAACCAAGTCATTCATCCTCCCATTAAGTGTCCCAGAGAATCTATAAACTATCTTACGAGCTCAATTCCAAAGAATCTATAACATACCTAGGACTAAAACTTACCCCACGAACGGCACACCTATATTGTGCAAATTACACTACGTTTCTAAACGACCAGAGTAAAGATCTAGAACAATTACCTAACCCCTATTTGTCATGGTGGGGTAGATTGGTAATATTCAAAATGTTAAAACTATCACAACTATTGTATCTATTTAGATCCTTGCCAATTCTCATACCACTTTCTTATTTTTCCTCCCTTCAAAAATGCTTGGGCCGGTAAGTATGGGGCAACAAAACCGCAAGATGCTCTAGAACCATTCTTATGAAACATCCAAAAGTGGGAGGCACGGGATTTATTAACTCCAAAGATTACTATTACACCACAATATCAGCCACGCTAAAAGCATGGTTCTCACCTGAGCAAAATACCCCTCTGCTGGTCATCGAAACCCCCCAAATACCAGGACACAACCTAGGCAATTGGCTACTCAGCTCACCCAAGACACGCAGACAAAACTCAACACTCTCACCAACAATTATAGCATCAAACCTGACATTTAAACACCTTGTAGCACAACCACAAGGCAATAACCCCCTCATACCTCATACCCAACATTTCAGTGTCTGAGTGGCAAACCAAGAGAATCAACCTAATAGCTGACCTATACCGAGGTAATCACCTTAAACCATTTCCAACATTAAGAGACATTTACAACCTCACTCCCATAGACTACTACAAATATACTGGGATGTGACGGATTCTGGCAGCATGTGCTAGAAGGACTGCATAGCATATGTTGTCACTGGCTTGGCCAGATTACACAAATTATGCATTGTCTTATCCACAACAACCGTCTCAACATAGAAACACACACACAAATATGGAACTATCTTACTTCACAATCCAACAAAGGAAAAGGCCTCTCAAAAATTTACAACACACTAGGATACAAATGGAACTTCCATAAAACACCTCCCCTGATCCGTTGGGAAGAAGATCTGGGACATCCCATAACTGATGCACAATGGCGCTTTGCCCTTTTAACATCTTCCCGAACCCCCCTATCTGTAAACCTAAGAAAACTATCCTACAAAATAACACTTAGATGGTACCAAACTCCCACAAAAATACACAAATTCGACCCCTCAGCCTTGCATTTATGCTGGGTAAACTGCGGTCAACCAGGGAACTCACTACACATACTGTGGTCATGCCCCCACATAGTGAATATGTGGCAACGCATATTTTCCCTAATAGAAAATATCACAGGCTTACAGTTAACTCCATCACTTGAACTGGCCATCCTAATCATTGGCATGGAAAACGTCCCACACAATATGCGCACCATAATGGCTCACATACTACTTGCCACCAAATTATCGATCTCAAGAAACTGGAAAACACCTGAAATCCCAACTACCCAGGAAGTAATAAACCTAGTACACATGCACGGCACATATGAATGCATGTTCACCATCTGAAAAAAACAATCTAGATTCCACACACAAAAAATGGGCTCCATGGCTTACATGGTACAAACTTAGGAAAAATCCCTGCGCATCTTTCACCTCAATTTCCACATACCAGCAGGGACCTCTATCTCACCACTCTCTCTCTGCCACCAATACTACCCAAGAGACTGTGATACAATGTGATACCATTTTCTGAATGTGAAATAATATTTATTAACGACCAACTCCCTATGAGCAAGTGGAACGATGTATACCAATCTAACGCTTTCTTCCTTATCTTTTTCCTTTCTGTACTGTTATAAACCTTTGCAAAATTCAATAAAGAATATTGAAACTGAAAATTGATCACACCTGATGCACTAACGGCCTATCTCATTTCTTGAGGCCCTGAAAGGCCAGGAAAATACAAATACCCCCCAAATTACCCCTTTTTGAAAAGTAGACATTCCAAGGTATTTAGTATGAGCCATGGCAAGTTTTTTGAAGTTGTACTTTTTCCCCACAATTCTTGGGAAAATTAAGAAATTATTTTTTTTGTTGCATAAAATTGTCATAACGACAAGTTATTTCTCACACACAGCATATGCAGACTGCCAATTACACCTTAAAATGCATTCTGCTACTCACCCCAAGTATGGAGATACCACATGTGTGAGACTTTTTCACAGCCTGGCCACATAGAGAGGTCCAACATGCAGGGAGCAACATCATGCATTCTAGGAGCAGAAATTTCACATCTAATTTCCTAACAACCTATTATACTTTTGAAGGCCCTGGAGCACCAGGACAATGGAATTACTCACAAAATGAACCAATTTTGGAAAGCAAACACCTCAACATATATTCTATGAGGCATTATGAGTCTTTTGAATGGTTCATTTTTTCCACAAGTCTTTGAAAGACGTGGAAAGAAAATGAAAATGCTTTTATTTTTACACAAAGTGGTCAATTTATAAGATATTTCTAACACATAGCATGTACATAGCAACAATTAACCCCCAAAATACATTCTGCTACTCATCCTGAGTATGGCAATACCACATGTGTGAGACTTTTACACAGCCTGGCCACATAGAGAGGCCCAACATGCAGAGAGCACTGTCAGGTGTTCTTGGAGCATACATTACACATAAAATTTCATTCATACCTATCACACTTTTGAAGGCCCTAGAGCACAAGCACAGTGGAATTACCCACAAAATTACCCCATTTTGGAAAGCAAACACAGAGGTATATTCTATGAGGCATGGACTGCAGCTAGATACTCAGGTACTCTGATGGGCTGGAGGCAGGTATTCAGGTACTCTGATGGGCTAGTAAAAGGTACTTGGGTACTCTGATGGGCTGCAAATAGGTACTCTGGTAATTTGATGGGCAGGTGACAGGTACTCGGGTACTCTAATGGGCTGGTGACAGGTACTCGGGTACTCTAATGGGCTGGTGACAGGTACTCGGGTACTCTGTTGGGCAGGTAACAGGTACTCGGGTACTCTGATGGGCAGGTGACAGCTACTCAGGTACTCTGATGGGCTGGTGACAGGTACTCAGGTACTCAGATGGGCAGGTGACAGGTACTCGGGTACGCTGATGGGCTGGTGACAGGTACTTGTGTATTACGATGGGCAGGTGACAGGTACCCGGGTACGCTTATGGTCTGGTGACAGGTACTCGGGTACTTTGGTGGGTGGGTGACAGGTACTCGGGTACTCTGATGGGCAGGTGACAGGTACTCAGATGGGCTGGTGACAGGTACTCGGGTACTCTTATGGTGTGGAGACAGATACTCAGGTACTCAGATGGGCAGGTGACAGGTATGTAGGTACTCTGATGGGCAGGTGACAGGTACTTGGGTACTCTGATGAGCTGGTGACAGGTACTCGGGTACTCTGATGGGCTGATGACAGGTACTCGGGTACTCTGATGGGCTGGTGACAGCTACTTGGGTACTCTGATGGGTTGGAGAGAGGTACTCGGGTACTCTGATGGGTTGTTGACAGGTACTCAGGTACTCTGATGGGCTGGTGACAGGTACTCGGGTACTGAGAAGGTCCAGTGACAGGTACTCGGGCACTCTGATGGGCTGTTGACAGGTACTTGGGTACTTTGATGGGTTGGTGACGGGTATTTGGGTACTCTGATGGGCTGGTGACAGGTAATTGGGTACTCAGATGGGTTGGTGATGGGTACTCGGGTACTCAGATGGGCTGGTACAGGTACTTGGGTACTCTGATGGGTTGGTAACAGGTACTCGGGTACTCAGATGGGCTGGTGACAGGTATTTGGGTACTCTTATGGTTTGGTGACAGGTACTTGGGTACTTTGATGGGCAGGTGACAGGTACTCGGGTACTTTGATGGGAAGGTGACAGGTACTCTGATGGACTGTGACAGTTACTTTGAAGGGGTGGTGACAGATACTTTGATGGTTTGATGACAGGTCCTCTTTATTACTGGGGGGATCAGTGTGCTGGGTGTGTACAAGGTGTTACTGCAATCTTCTTCTCACACACGATTGGTGTGTGAGAGGGAGAACCCGGTAAAAGCTTGTTACCGCGGTTTGTTTACATCATGTGACTGGCTGTGATTTGACACAGCCGGTCATGTGGTAAAGAGCCAATTTCATTGGCTCTTTACCCTGATCGGAGCTGGGCTTTGTCCGAGGGACAAGCCTCAACCCCAATTGCCACTCTGCGCGCCCCAGGAGACGTGTACGAGCGGCGTGCATGTGGATCTCAGTAGTGACTGGCTGTGATTGGACACAGCCAGTCACATGGTAAAGAGCCAATTTAATTGGCTCTTTTCTCTGATCGGGGAGGGCCTATGTCCTGAGGGACATGTCCGATCCCCGATTGCCGTGCTGCGGGCCCCCGAGGGACGCGGAGTAGCCGACAGAAGAGGTGGATGTCATATGACATCCACCCGGATCGACGGAGGGTCCCTGCTGACGTCATTTTACAATGACTTGGTAGGGAAATGGTTAATTTGGTGTGGAATTTCCCTTAAAATCTATGCCAGACCCAAAGGGCCTGGTATGGGGTTTAGAGAGGACCTCATGCTATTTTCTTTTAATTTTGGCATGGAGTTCCCCTTAAAATCTATACCAGACCCAAAGGGCCTGGTATAGATTTTTGGGGGATCTCATGCTGTTTTTTTCTTAATTCTGTCATAGGGTTCCCCTTAACCACTTCAATACACTGTGTAATATATACTACAATGATTGTACGATATATTCTCCACTGTATTATATGTACTACAATGACTGCACTATATACTCTGATCTGCATTATATATACTATAGGGGCAGCACTATCTGAATTGTAATATATATCCAATACAGACTGCATGTCAGGGCTGGACTCAGCCCTCTCTCCTCAGAGCAAGCTGCTCAGTTGAGGGTTAATTGCCAGTCTCTCCTCCTGGCTCCTGACCCTGCTTTTCTTTTGTTTGACCTCGCTGATCTCTGAACTCCTGTTTCACTGGCTTGCTCTGACTATCCATTCCAGTTACCGAACCCTGGTGTCAAGGCTGGGCTCAGCCCTCTCTTCTCAGAGCAAGCTGCTCAGCTTAGGGTTAATTGCTAGTCTCAGCTTTCACACTGTCTCCCCTCATGTTCATATCCTGCTCATTAGCCAGCTCTCCTAGCTATATAAACTGCCTGGATCAGATCTCAGATGCCTTTGCCTGGTTAACATCTCTGGAGAAATCTCTGCTGTGTATTCCTGTGAAGGACTTTGCCTGTTTGATGTTCCCTTCTGGTTCCTGGATTCAAGACCCTGCTTGGCTGACTCTCCTTCTGGCTCCTGACCCTGCATTCCATTTGTTTGACCTCACTGATCTCTGGACTCCTATTTCACTGGCTTGCTCTGTTTATAACATTTTATCTTTTTATTAAAATGTGTGATTTTACTGCACTTCTGTCTTTGTCTGATTCATAGTTCCTGACACTGCACTATATACTCTGAACTGCAATATAGATACTATGCGGACTGCATTATATAATCTGAACTGCAATATATATACTATACGGACTGAACTATATAATCTTAACTGAAATATATATACTTTGCAGACTGCACTATATACTCTGAACTGAGATATATATATATAATATATATCTCAGTTCAGACTATATAGTGCATAATATACTATATATACACTATACAGACTGCACTATATATTCTAAATTGCAATATATATATATACACTATGTGGACTGCACTACTGTATATACTCTGAACTGTAGTATATATACTATACGGACTGCACTATATACTCTGAACTGCAATATAAATACTATGCAGACTGCACTGTATACTCTGAACTGATATACAGTATCTCACAAAAGTGAGTATACCCCTCACATTTTTGTAAATATTTTATTTTATCTTTTCATGTGACAGCACTGAAGAAATGACACTTTGCTACAATGTAAAGTAGTGAGTGTACAGCTTGTATAACAGTGTAAATGTGCTGTCCCCTCAAAATAACTCAAGACACAGCCATTAATGTCTAAACCGCTGGCAACAAAATTGAGTACACCCCTAAGTGAAAATGTCCAAATTGGGCTCAATCAGCCATTTTCCCTCCCCGGTGTCACGTCACTCATTAGTGTTACAAGGTCTCAGGTGTGAATGGGGAGCAGGTGTGTTAAATTTGGTGTTATCGCTCTCAATCTCTCATACTGGTCACTGGAAGTTCAACATGGCACCTCATGGTAAAGAACTCTCTGAGGATCTGAAAAAAAGAATGGTTGCTATACATAAAGATGGCCTTGGCTATAGGGAGATTGACAAGACCCTAAAACTAAGCTGCAGCACGGGGACCAAGACCATACAGCGGTTTAACAGGACAGGTTCCACTCAGAACAGGCCTCGTCAAAGACCAAAGAAGTTGAGTGCACATGCTCATCCTCATATCCAGAGATTGTCTATGGGAAATAGATGTATGAGTGCTGCCAGCATTGCTGCAGAGGTTGAAAGGGTAGGGGGTTCAGCCTGTCAGTGCTCAGACCATACGCCACGCACTGCATCAAATTGGTCTGCATGGCTATCGTCCCAGAAGGAAGCCTCTTCTAAAGATGATGCATAAGAAATCCTGCAAACAGTTGGAGTAGCACAAGGTCTCTAACATCCACCAGCTCCGTGTTGTCATCATGGAGGAGTGGAAGAGGACTACAGTGGCAACCTGTGAAGCTCTGGGGAACTCCATGCCCAAGGGGGTTAAGGCAGTGCTGGAAAATAATGGTAGCTACACAAATTATTGACACTTTGGACCCAACTTGGACATTTTCACTTAGGAGTGTACTCACTTTTGTTGCCAGCGGTTTAGACATTAATGGCTGTGTGTTGAGTTATTTTGAGGAGACAGCAAATTTACACTGTTATACAAGTTACATTGTAGCAAAGTGTAATTTCTTCAGTGTTGTCACATGAAAAGATATAATAAAATATTTTACAAAAATGTGAGGGGTGTACTCACTTTTGTGAGATACTGTATATATATTATACAGACTACACTATATACTCTGAACTGCAATATATATATACTATACGGACTGCACTATATACTCTGAACTGCAATATAAATACTATGCAGACTGCACTGTATTCTCTGAACTGATATACAGTATCTCACAAAAGTGAGTACACCCCTCATATTTTTGTAAAATATTTTATTATATCTTTTCATGTGACAGCACTGAAAAAATGACACTTTACTACAATGTAAAATAGTTAGTGTACAACTTGTATAACAGTGTAAATTTGCTGTCCCTTAAAAATAACTCAACACGCAGCCATTAATATCTAAACAGCTGGCAACAAAAGTGAGTACACCAGTAAGTGAAAATGTCCAAATTGGGCCCAATTCACCATTTTATCTCCCCGGCGTCGTGTGACTCGTCAGTGTTACAAGGTCTCAGGTGTGAATGGGGAACAGGTGTTATCGCTCTTCTTAATCTCTCATACTGGTCACTGGAAGTTCAACATGGCACCTTATGGCAAAGAACTCTCTGAGGATCTGAAAAAAAGAATTGTTCCTCTACATAAAGATGGCCTAGGCTATAAGAATATTGCCAAGACCCTGAAACTGAGCTGCAGCACGGTGGCCAAGACCATACAGCTGTTTAACAGGACAGGTTTCACTCCGAACACCGAGGCCATGGTCAACCAAATAAGTTGAGTGCACATGCTCAGCATCATATCCAGAGGTTGTCTTTGGGAAAAAGACGTATGAGTGGTGCCAGCATTGCTGCAGAGGTTGAAGGAGTGGGGGGTCAGCCTGTCAGTGCTCAGACTATACGCCACACACTGCTTCAAATTGGTCTGCATGGCTGTCGTCCCAGAAGGAAGCTTCTTCTAAAGATGATGCACAAGGTGCTGCCAGCACTGGGGAGCTACAGTACATTGAGGGAACCATGAATTCCAACATGTACTATGACATACTGAAGCAGAGCAAGATCCTCTCCCTTCGGAGACTGGGCCGCAGGGAAGTATTCCAACATGATAATGACCCCAAACACACCCCCAGGATGACCACTGCCTTGCTAAAGAAGATGAGGGTAAAGGTGATGGACTGGCCAAGCATGTCTCCAGACCTAAACACTATTGAGCATCTGTGGGGCATCCTCAACTGGAAGGTGGAGGTGCGTATTGTCTCTAACATCCACCAGTTCCAAGATTTCATCATGGAGGAGTGGGAGAGGACTCCAGTGGCAACCTGTGAAGCTCTGGTGAATTCCATACACAAGAGGGTTAAGGCAGTGTTGGAAAATAATGGTGGCCACAAAAAATATTCACACTTTGGGCCCGATTTGAACATTTTCAATTAAGGGTGTACTCACTTTTGTTGCACACGATTTAGACATTAATAGCTGTGTGTTGAGTTATTTTGAGGGGACAGCAAATTTACAGTTATACAAGCTGTACATTCACTACTTTACATTGTAGCCAAGTGTCATTTCTTCAGTGTTGTCACATGAAAAGATATAATAAAATATTTACAAAAATGTGAGGGGAGTACTCACTTTTGTGAGATACTATATATATTGTAACAGTATGCGAGGCGAACTAGTAGACAAATGCTACCTGTCACCTCGTATGTGTTTGTCTGGACTGGATTAAACAGAGTCTGGTCTGGATTTTACCAGCCACTGTGGCAGGGCTGCTTCCAGTCCGGAGTTTGCGGTCCACTGGAGTCCACCAGCAGGTGGCTTAAATAATCAGGAAGAGAATTCAGTAGGTCTCTGAACTGAAACCCAGAGGGGAGTCTGAGTGAGCTCTCTTCTATTTTGGCCTTTAAAACAAGTTTTGCATTTTGCTTATGTTTTGTGGGTGTCGGGGGCCAGTCCCACACTGTATAGTGAGGAAACACTGTTGCTTAGTTTAGTGCAAGGTTTTGTTTCCTGTTTTGTTTGTTTGATGTCCTGAAAACCTTGTGATAATAAATCTGGCAAATCGCCAGATTCTAAAGAAATTGGCCTGCATGCTGACTATTTTCCTCTGAATGGTGATCCCCACGAGCTAATCTCCCACACTTGGTGGACTCAGCGGGTTTTTTTCCAAAATGGAGGTGTTGCTGAAAGCCCTGCAATAAGCCAATGCAGCTCAGTGGGAAAACAATCACCAGGTGGCAGAGGCCGCTACAGCTCAGTGGGAGGAGACTCGCCAGGCTATTGCAGCACAGCAAGCAGCTCAACAGGAGACAAACCGGCAGTTTGCGGAGGCCCAGCTCGAGTTAAGAAAGGGGTCTACGCTTCCTGTGTCAGCAGAACAGAAGCTGGTGCATGCCAGTTACCATCTGCAGAAAATGACACCAGCGGATGACGTAGAGGTGTAGCTCATGACTTTCGAGAGAGTTGCCGATGGCAAAGGGTGGCCGAAGGAGCAATGGGCGGGGCTGTTAGCCCCATTTTTGACAGGTGAGCCCCAAAAGGCCTATTTTGATCTGGAACCAGACAAGGCCCAGGACTATGAGATTTTAAAAGCAGAGGTATTTGTACGCCTGGGTGTCACCATGGCTGTCCGGGCCCAACGGGTGCATCAGTAGACCTAATAAACTCACAGTTGCACCGCTCAAGGCTGAATGAGGTACAATTTACCTCTGCTCCCAACTCCAATGGACACAGGTGCAGCTTGGCATCATTAGTAGACGTGCAGAAACATGCTGCACTCTGTAAAAGCACTCCTTTATTGAAAATCACTTTTAAAATCCAAAAGACAGTGAGCATACATCAAGGAAACCCAAGGGGTCAATACAGCGGGCTAACACGTTTCACACCATAATGTGGGGGTGCTTAATCATAGCCTGGTTCCCCTGTCTGACTGTCCTGAATATATGAAAGTAAAGCAACCTAGATGTCAATCAAGGGTGATCCATGGGCAATCAAACAAATGTGGATCCACTGTGTGATTACTTCACAGATGCTCCGCAGGGAATATATGCAGAAAAAGTCAACCATAGTTCCCTAAAGAGCGATCAGTGGACCTACTGCACAGACAAGCCACCCAGCTCCCAAATGTCTGACCTGGTCCTTATTATGGGGAAGTGGTTGCAGCTGGAAACCCTCCCAGGTCCCCAGATCGTGGAGCGTGTAGTCATGGACCAGTATCTCCGTGCACTCCCTGCAGCTTTGAGGAAATGGGTCAGCCATAGGGACCCCAAAACTGCAAGCTAACTGGTGGATCTTGTGGAGAGATTCTCAGCTGCTTAGGACTTGTTGAACCCATCTGTGCCACGCCTTGGTGTGTCCAGGGCTGAAGGGCTCTCCAGCAGATCCAGTAAGACTGTCACAGCCTTCAAGGGTGTAGGAAAAACTGATAAGACTGCTGTATTGACTAATGAGACTTTGGACCCTAGACCTGGAGGCTGGCCAAAGAAGCCAGGAAGGTCTTTGTGGCCCATAAGAGGACTGGGTATAGCTCACATACAGTGCTACCGATGCCATGCATTGGGCCATATTGCTGCCAATTGTCCCCTGAATGATGAACCCATGCAATATGATTATACTTATGTGAATAGAAAGCTTTCTCTTTTTGCACAGGTCGCATGTACAGCATTATCTTCAGGCTGCATGGAAAGACAAATGTGTGTGATTTTTGTTAATGGAAAACCAGTCACTGCCCTACTTGATTTTGGTAGCGTGGTGTCACTAGTCAAAAGTACTTGTATAAATCCTGCAAAACTGCACCCCAACATGGTCGGGGTTCTTTGTATTCATGGTGACTACTAGACAGCTGTGGTTGAGATTGACACCCCCTGGGGTAGGGTAACACATTCAGTGGGGTTAGTACCCTCTCTGCTTCATGAAGCCCTAGTGGGGAGAGACTTTCCTAATTTCTGGCAGCTATGGGAAAGCAGAGGATGTCTGGTAGATAGAGCTCCCTTTGCTGGGGAAGCTCGGGAATTCTCACCAGACCTTTTTGGCCAAATGGAAGGGGAGACTGCTGCTATGGCCGAGGAAGGGGGCGACCCTCTTCCTTTCCCGGTAATGGCTGGGGATCAGGATGAGCTGGAAGCTAACCCCTAGCTGGAGGTTAATGACCCAGAAGACATCTCTGACTATAATGAGACTGGACGGAATGTCCTACCTGACTGAGTGGTAAGGAGAGAGGATTTTTCCGCAGAGCAACTATGGGATGTCACTCTCAACAGAGCCAGAGAAAAGGTGAAGGTGATGGATGGGGAACCTGTGGACCCTAATTGATGTGTTTTCCCTACATGGCTCTTAAACATAATTTGTTGTATAAGGTGGTAAAACGCAGGGAGGATGAAGTAGAACTAGTGGTTTCCAAACCTTTTTCACAGGATGGTGCTAGATCTGGCCCATGGTCATGTAATGGGGGGACATCTGGGTATGGAGAAGACCAGGGAGAGGATAACCCAGAGATTCTTCTGGCCCAGGTTGTTTGCAGACGTCAGAGAATACTGTGAATCATGCCCTGAGTGTCCGATGACAGCCCCGTCACCCCATTTAGGTAGTCCCCTTGTCACACTTCCCATAATTGAAGTGCACTTTGAGCAAATTGGCACGGATCTAATGGGACCAGTAGTAAAATCTGCCCGCTGACACCAGCACATCCTGGTGATCCTGGACTATGCAACCCACTATCCTAAAGCCATACCCTTGCAGAACACCTCCACTAAGTCTATCGCCAAGGAGTTAGTCCAGGTGTTTATTCAGGTGGGCATTCCTAAGGAGATCTTGATGGATCAGGGCACCCCATTCATGTCCAGGGTGACCAAATAATTGTGCAAGTTGTACAAAATCTCCCATCTCTGTACTTCTGTTTACCACCCCCAAACTCACAGTCTGGTGGAAAGATTTAACAAGGCTCTCCAAAGTATGTTTAAAAAGGTGATGGATAAAGATGGGAGAGATTGGGATT
The DNA here is from genome assembly GCA_018402905.1 of Glandirana rugosa. NCBI lineage: Eukaryota > Metazoa > Chordata > Amphibia > Anura > Ranidae > Glandirana > Glandirana rugosa. The sequence continues at coordinate 611,602 of BLSH010195268.1, forward strand.
TTTTTTGCTGTACCCCATATTTGCCATACGAGAGGTTCCGCAGGCATCTATGGGGTATTCCCCCTTTGAGCTCTTGTATGGTAGACATCCCAGGGAGCTGATGGATGTCAAAAAGAGACGTGGGAAGGAAAGGCCATCCCATATAGGAGCATCATAGAGCATGTCTCCCTGATTCAAGATCGAATTGCAGCTGTCCTGACCCTTGTGCAAGAACATATGGAGCAAGCCCAGAAAGCCCAGAGAAGGGTTTATAATCGGGGTGCCCAAATCCCAGACTTTCAACCCTGGAGACAGAGTGCTGGTGCTAGCCCCACTGTTGAAAGTAAATTCCTAGAAGGGTCCCTATGAGATTAAGAAAAGAGTAGGGGAAGTGAACTTCAAAGTTTACCAGCCAGGCAAAAGGAAACCCGAGCAAATTTACAATGTGAATCTCTTAATACCCTGGAAGGACAGGGTATTGGCAGTACCCACTCCTCAAAAGGACAAGCTATCCCTGACCCCAGACGTCCCCATAACTGAGACCTTGTCACTGACACAACAAAATTATGTTAGGGAAGTAAAAATATAGATTTTTTCTCTCCCCTGCCCAGACTAACCACCATACTACAACATGGCATAATTACGGAACCAGGGGTCTGCGTAAATGTAAAACCCTACCGGATACATGAGGCTAGATGGGAGGCAGTGGCAAAGGAAATAAAAACCATGTTGGAGTTGGACGTGATAGAGGAGTCCCACAGTGCCTGGCCAAGCCCCATAGTGCTGGTCCCAAAGCCCGATGGCACTATCAGGTTCTGTAACGATTTCAGGAAACTGAATAACGTGTCTATGTTGGGCGCATACCTGATGCTGCGGGTTGACAAACTTGTGGACAGGTTGGGAGGTGCCCGGTACATAACAACCATGGACCTAACTAAGGGCTACTGGCAGATACCTCTAACAGAGTCAGCAAAGGAACAAATGGCCTTTTCTTCTCCTCTCTTCTGGTCCTTCCAGTACAACTAAATTCCGTTTGGTCTGCATGGGGCCCCTGCATCCTTCCAGAGGATGATGGATAAAACCTTGTGGCCGCATCACCCCTATGCCGCTGCTTATTTGGATGATGTGGTCATCCACAGCCCAGATTGGGAGTCGCATTTGCCCCGAGTACAAGCAGTGATAGATTCTCTGAGGGTAGCGGGTCTAACAGCCAACCCAAAAAAGTGTGCCATAGGTCTGGAGGAGGTCAGATACCTTGGGTATGTTATTCTTCTGGAACTGATCAAGCCCCAGACCAACAAGATCGAGGCAATTCAAAAATGGCTCCAACCGGTGAATAAAAAACAGGTTTGTGCCTTCCTGGGGATAACAGGGTATTACAGGCAATTTACACCCAACTTTGCTACCATTGCTGTCCCTCTGACCGATCTGACAAAGGGTAGAGGGTCAGGCATGGTTAAATGGAATCCCAAAACCCGAGAAGGCATTTCAGAAGCTGAAGCAAGCCCTTTGTGGACAACCAGTGCTTGTGACCCCGGACATCACAAAGGAGGTTGTTGTACAAACAGAAGGCTCTGAGGTGGGACTAGGTGCTGTTCTGTCACAGATCAGAGATCATGAGGAGCACCTGGTCGTCTACTTAAGCAGGAAGCTTAATGGGCATGAGAGGATCTATGCCATTGTGGAGAAGAAGTGCCTGGCTGTCAAGTGGGCCTTAGAGGTACTGAAATACTACCTCTTAGGAAGGTCGTTTAGGCTAGTCATTGACCATGCCCCTGGACCTGGAACCCAGAGGGGAATCTGAGGGAGCTTTGTGTGCTATTTTGGACTTTAAAACAAGGTTTTTCATTTTGCTTATGTTTTGTGGGTGTCGGGGGTCAGCCCTACACCCTATAGTGAGGAAACACTGTTGTTTAGTTTAGCGCCAGATGGCAAGGTTTTGTTTTCTGTTTTGTTTGTTTGATATCCTGCAAACCTTGTGATAATAAACCTGGCAAGCCACCAAAGTCTAAAGAAATTGGCCTGCACACTGACTATTTTCCTCCGAATGGTTATCCCCATGAGCTAATCTCCCACAATATATATATATACTAGACTGTATATACTAAATACAGGGTGGGCCATTTATATGGATACACCTTAATAAAATGGGAATGGTTGGTGATATTAACTTCCTGTTTGTGGCACATTAGTATATGTGAGGGGGGAAACTTTTCAAGATGGGTGGTGACCATGGCGGCCATTTTGAAGTCTGCCATTTTGAATCCAACTTTTGTTTTTGCAATAGCAAGAGGGTCATGTGACACATCAAACTTATTGGGAATTTCACAAGAAAAACAATGGTGTGCTTGGTTTTAACGTAACTTTATTCTTTCATGAGTTATTTACAAGTTTCTGACCACTTATAAAATGTGTTCAATGTGCTGCCCATTGTGTTGTATTGTCAATGCAACCCTCTTCTCCCACTCTTCACACACTGATAGCAACATTGCAGGAGAAATGCTAGCACAGGCTTCCAGTATCCGTAGTTTCAGGTGCTGCACATCTCGTTTCTTCACAGCATATGGTTTTTTTATGGTTTTTATGGTCACTAAAAACCAATACCTGGTGAGCTGCTCCTTCCAGGAGGTACCGCCATTCCTGCAAAGCCGACTTGATGGCCAGCAATTCCCTATCACCGACATCATAGTTCCAGCAAGATGGTGCACCACCACATTATGGGTGTCAGATCTGAGCATTCCTAGATGAACAGTTTCCTGGAAAGTGGATTGGTCGTCGTGGGCCAGTTGACTGACCCCCAAGGTCTCCCGATCTGACCCCCTTAGACTTTTATCTTTGGGGTCATCTGAAGGCAATTGTCTATGCTGTGAAGATACGAGATGTGCAGCACCTGAAACTACGGATACTGGAAGCCTGTGCTAGCATTTC
>BLSH010195291.1:79760-114743 GCA_018402905.1 Glandirana rugosa
TTTTTAAGTGGTACGGAGAATGATTTATGGAAACTTATAGATGAAAGGTTTTTCCCCAGTAAACCCCCCATAAAATGAAAGGACCGAACAATCCCAGAGTTCTTTACTCTGTAAATTTTGGCCAAAATTTATACTGCTACCTATCTTTGGTAAAAATAACCCAAATAAGTGTATATTATTTGGTCCTTGTGTAAGTTATAGAGTCTACAAGCTATGGTGCTAATCACTGAAAATTGATCACACCTGATCACACCTGATATACTGACAGCCTATCTCATTTCTTGAGACCCTAACAAGCCAGGAAAGTAAAATACCCCCCAAATGACCCCTTTTTGGAAAGTAGATATTCAAAGGTATTTAGTAAGAGGCATGGTGAATTTTTTGAAGTTGTAATTTTTCCCACAATTCTTTGCAAAATGAAGATTTTTTTTTTCTTTTTTTTTCACAAAATGGTCATTGTAACAGGTTATTTCTCACACACAGCATATGCATACCCCAAATTACACCCCAAAAAAATTCTTCTGCTCCTCCTGAGTATGGCGATATCACATGTCTGAGACTTTTTCACAGCCTGGCCACATACAGAGGCTCAACATGCAGGGAGCGCCATTAGGTATTCTAGGGACATAAATTACACATCTAATGTCATGACGACCTATCACATTTTTGAAGGCCCTGGAGCACCATGACAATGGAATTGCCCACAAAATGAACCCATTTTGGAAAGCAAACACCCCAACGAATAATCATTGAGGCATAATGAGTCTTTTGAACGGTTCATTTTTGTTCCAGTAGTTTTTGGAAAATGTGGGAAAAAAATGAAAAACGCATTTTATTTACACAAAGTTGTCCATTTATAAGCTATTTCCAACACATAGCATGTACATAGCAAAAATTACACCCCAAAATACATTCTGCTATTCCTCCTGAGTATGGCGACACCACATGTGTGAGACTTTTACACAGCCTGACCACATACTGAGGCCCAACATTGAACTAGCACCTTCAGGCATTCTACAAGCATAAATTACGCATCTCATTTCTCAACACCCTATTACACTTTTGAAGGTCCTGGAGCACTAGCACAATGGAATTGCCCACAAAATGACCCAATTTTGGAAAGAAAACACCCAAACGATACCACATGTGTGAGACTTTTACAGGTGATGTTTACTCATGGGTGTGACGGTCACTGACAGGTGATTGGCGATGGGCACTGATGGGTGACTGGCGGTGGTCACTGATGGGTGACTGGCTGTGGTCACTGATGGGTGTCTGGCGGTGGTCACTAATGGGTGAGGGTGTCTGGTGGTGGTCACTGATGGGTGATGGGTGACTGGTGGTGGTCACTGATGGGTGACAGGTCTCTGGTGGTGGTCACTGATGGGTGACGGGTGTCTGGTGGTGGTCACTGATGGGTGACGGGTGACTGGTGGTGGTCACTGATGGGTGACTGGTGGTGATCACTGATGGGTGATGGGTGTCTAGTGGTGGTCATTGATGGGTGACTGGTGGAGGTCACTGATGGGTGACTGGTGGTGGTCACTGATGGGTCATGGGTGACTGGCGGTGGTAACTGATGGGTGACGGGTGTGTGGTGGTGGTGGTCACTGATGGGTAACTGGCGGTGCACACTGATGGGTGCCGGGTGTCTGGTGGTGGTCACTGATGGGTGACGTGTGTCTGGAGGTGGTCACTAATGGGTGACCGGTGTCTGGTGGTGATCATTAATGCATGACGGGTGACTGGCGGTGGTCACAGATGTGTGACGGGTGACAGGTGACTGGGGTGGTCACTGATGGGTTACGGGTGACAAGTGACTGGCGGTGGTCACTGAAGGGTGATGGGTGACTGGCGGTGGTCACTGATGGGTGACGGGTGACTGGCGGTGGTCACTGATGGGTGACTGGCGGTGGTCACTGATGGGTGACGGGTGGTGGTCAGTGATGGGTAATGGGTGACTGGCGGTGGTCACTGATGGGTGACGGGTGGCTGGCGGTGGTCACTGACGGGTGACATGCCATGGTCACTGACGGGTGACAGGTGCTCTTTATGATGGCAGTCTGATGACAGGTACACTTTATGATGACAGGTACCCTTTATGGGGGCAGATGGGGTGACTGTTGGGTGACTGGTGCATTGGGGGGGGGCAGGGGGGGAATGTGTCAGTGTGTTTTTACTTTACAGATCAGTAACTCACTGATCCCAGCTCTTCTCTCCTCACACTGGACACTGTGAGGAGAGAAGAGCTGATAACAGTGAGTTACCGCTCTGTTTACATTGGATGTTATCGGCTGTGAAGAAGATCACAGCCGATCACAAGGTAACAGCCACCGGCCGGCGGCTGATACCAGTGTGGGTGACAGGCAGTGTTCCCCAGGAACACACCGCCACCGACGCGCATTGCGCTCCCGATCGCGCGCATGCGCCGTGCGAACGGCGGATGTGCCATTTGTGATCAACCTTCGTCACGACCGATCACGTGGTGAACAGCCATAACAATCCCGGCTTAAAGGGAGGACGTCATATGATGTCCACCCTGAACAATAGCAGTTCCGCCCCGCCGTCATTTGACGGCGGGGCGGACTTGAGGCGGTTAATTAAACAAAAAAAAAACAAAAAAACTTTACAATTAATTAATGGAGATTTTTTTTGGAGCTTATAAAGCATTATATCAGCAATCACCAGATCACTGGTGCCATGCAGGTCTCCTGCAGACCTGTTAGTGTATCTCTGTGCCCGTACATCCCATACAGCAAAGCAGATACACTGACAGGAAGAATCAATGAACTACCACAGCGCTCTACAGCGCAGTTGGTAGTTAATTGAGAATCATAAGTCGACAGCCGAAGGGGATGTCGGGGGGTTGTAGTTCATTCACACAAAGAGCTATGTGAATGAATGAGACGGCCATGTGGGCGGAGCCCCGCACAGCTGGGCTGACTTAAAAAAGTGACAGCTAGTACAGGGAACTTCTTGCCTTACAGTTGTGATGACGGGGGGGTGATTAGGCAGCGGTTGCAGCAATGGGAATATGTTGCATATTGCACCCTAAAGGTGAACATCCTCTAACAGGAAAGGGAGATAAGCAAACAGACGTTTGCTAATTCTCTTCCCCGCTACCCACCATGCAGGTTCTGGGTTCATCAATGGGCAATTTAATCTATTCATTTTACGGTTATTCACGGACATTTATGTCACAGATTAATGAATAACCTCACGTGGGTACACAGCACTTTGTATATGGCACATGAACACTTTGAATACAAGATATAGATATATATATATAAAAAAAAAAAAAAAAAAGGTTTCTTTACAGGTATAGAACATTATAAAGTAATTTCACCACTATTTTCACAAGGTATCAATAACCTCTTCAATCTATGGCACAATTAGTTCTTCTGTTAAATTATTAGAGACAGCGCCATTCCTGCACACACCTTGGTCATTTTTTCTCCCCTCTTTGAAGGGAGTCCCTGGAATGCAGCAGTCTCGTGGTGCATTTATTATATTTTATCCCAGTGCAGGTATACTCTATATTTAATGGGCAAACGAAGCCCAAAAGAAAGATGACGAAACATTCGGAGGGAGGACCGGCATTTTCCGGGGTATATGGAAATGATTAGACAGAATATCTTGGGTGTAACTAATTATTTTACATTTTATTTTCTAAACCTATTATTTTACCATCACATGGGACCAAAAAGCCATGTCAATATGGTGACAGGTTCTCCTTCATGAGATATCACTGGTCAAAAAAAATCTGATATCTCACTTGCCCTCCAATGAAACTATCAGAGTGCAGATCGCACTCCATTCGTTTCTTCCTCAGACATATTGCTGGAGAAAGTGACACCTGGACCGAGAAGTGACATTTTTACATGTAATTCCAGGTCATTAACTGGAATGGGAGATCAGCAATTGGATGCTCACTGATCTCCCTCCCATCTACCCAGTGGCACCCGCCATGCAGCCAGACTGGCATAGTGCCCCGAAATCTGGTGGAGGAGGAGCCAAGTTCTCTGGCAGGAAATCCCAGAAGAGAAGGTTCAGAGACGTTCTGTACAATACCATTGTACTACAAAGGTAGCTATACAATGTTTGCTATTTTACTTTAAGAAAAAAATCTACGAAAAAAACTTTACAACCGTTTAAAAGAAAGGGAGAGAAGCAAGAAGACCTTCTCTAGTCTCCTTCCCATCAACCTTGTGGCACTCGCCATTCTATTGCCGGAATAGACGATGGGCACGGAGCCTGGAAATCTGGATGAGAAGCCAAGATCAATGCCTGACGGCCTGCACGCGCCGTGCTCTGTGATTACCGAGTCTATGAGACTCGGCTGATCATAGATCGTTGTAAGGGGCCGGTCCCGGCCCTTTACCACGTGATCAGCTATCAGCCTATGACAGCTGATCACATCATGTACACAAGAGATTGGTATTCTGCTGACAGCATGAGGGGAAAAATAGGATTTTATTAAGAACTTACCGTAAAATCCTTTTCTCTGAGTTCATTGATAGACGCAGCCTCTATTCATGACACATGGGGTTTATGAACATCCTACTAGGAGTAGACTAGGCAAAAAGAAAAAAGCAAGCTGACCCCTCCCAGGGGGCCGTCCTCACTCAGCATATAACCCCCCAGCTCTGCATAGAATATCAGTTGGTAACAAGCCGTATAAAACCCAACACAGAGGGGTGGGTGCTGCGTCTGTCAATGAACTCAGAGAAAAGGATTTTATGATAAGTTCTTAATAAAATCCTATTTTCTCTTACGTTCATTGACAGCAGCCTCTATTCAAGACACATGGGGACGTCCCAAAGCAGTGTCCAACAAGAGGTGTGGGTAAACAATAACAACTGTACCCTTGGAATACACCTAGGTCACAATCTGTCTGATCCAACGGGATATAGTAGCTGATGAGGCCGCCAAACCTTTGCGCAGTCCTTCCGTCAGTACAAAGCCTCAGACTTCTGAAAAGAAACTGTAGCCGACGAATACACCCGCAGAGCCCTTACTACATCCAAAGAGTGCAAAGCAATCTCCTTGGAATGAGACGGGTGTGGACACAATGAAGTGAGAACAATGTCCTCATTAATGTGAAAAGAGGAAACCACCTTCGGTAGAAACTAAGGGAAAGGGCGCAGCACCGCCTTATCCTGAAGGACCAAGTAGGGAGACCTACATGACAAAGCCGCCAACTCAGACACCCGCCTAGCGGATGTAATGGCCACCAAAAAAGCCACCTTTTGTGACAGCAATTGTAAGGGTATATCCCTGATTTTCTCATATGGCATTTTCTGCAGTAAGGAAAGTACTAAATTTAAATCCCACTGTGCCAGCGGCGACCGTACCTGAGGAGCTACATGACGTACACCCTGTACCAATGTACGGCGTACCAAGGGCGCCAAGGCCAATCCGAAGCCACCAGGATTGTCGGGATGCCCTCCGCTTCTATCCTGCACAGGAGCCGCGGTAGAAGCTTGAGAGGAGGAAAGGCGTACAGAAGCCTGTACCAGGACCAAGGTGAGACTAGTGCGTCCGTGGTGGCCGCCAACGGATCCCTTGTCCTGCACACAAAGGTCTGCACCTTGTGATTGAACCTGGACGACATTAGGTCCACGTCTGGCGTGCCCAACCGTTTGCAAATCTGGAGGGACACTTCTGGATGCAGAGACCATTCCCCCGATCCAGAGTCTGGCGACTGAGAAAGTCCGCTTGCCAGTTTTCTACGCCCAGGATGTAGATGGCGGAGATTGCCTGCACGCGAAGTTCTGCCAACCTCAGAATGTGGGCCGCCTCCACAGCTAGTGCCGAGCTCCTTGTTCCGTCCTGATGGTTCACGTATGCCACTGCTGTGGCGTTGTCCGACTGAACCCGAACCGGGAGGCCGCGCAGCTTTGCCAACCAGTGGGAGAGACAGAGCCTGATTGCCCTCAGCTCCAGCACATTTATTGGAAGGCGCGATTCCTGAGTCGACCAATGGCCCTGAGCAGACAACTGCCCCAGGACCCCTCCCCAGCCCTATAGGCTGGCGTCCGCCGTGACTATCGACCAATTCAGGGGAAGGAACGACTTTCCCAAAGTCAATGCCGGGGCCCGGAGCCACCAGGTCAATGACCCCCTGGCTTGATGATCCAATTTGATCAGCTGGTCCAAGGACAAAGGAGACTTGTCCCACGGTAACAGGATCGCTCGCTGCAGGAGCCGAGTGTGACGGTATTGCCTTGAAGGCCGAGACCATGAGCCCCAACACCCGCATACAGATCCGTAAGTAGGACCACCATCGTGACAGCAGGATTCGCACCGCTGCTTGTAGCGTCAGCCACTTGGCCAGAGGTAGGAACACCTTCGCCTGCTCCGTGTCCAATCTTAGACCCAGATATTCCAGACGACAGGACGGGGTCAATGTCAACATCTGCAGGTTGGTCAGCCAGCCAAAGTATCTCATCGTGGCCATGGTGATAGCAACATTGTCCTCCAGAGCCGAAGCTGACTCCGCTCGCAGGAGCAGATCATCGAGGTATGCTACCACAGCAATGCCCCTCTGCCTCAATAGAGCCAGCACCGGAGCCAACAGCTTGGTGAAGAACCGAGGAGCCAAGGCCAGACCGAAGGGAAGTGCCAATTGGTAATGTAGATCCCCTACCGCAAAGAGCAGGAAACGCTTATGCCAGACACAAATGAGAACATGCAGATAAGCGTCCCTGATGTCCAGAGAGGCCATGAAGTCCCCTTGGTGAAGGGCAGCCACGACCGAGCGGACTGATTCCATCCTGAATTTCCGTGCTCTCACCAAGTGATTGAGCGCTTTCAGGTCCACAACTGGCCTGACCCCACCTTTTTCGGGCACCACAAAGAGGTTCGGATAGAAGCCATGGAACCATTCCAACGGAGGGACCGGCACAATTACCCCTTGTTCGGACAGCATCTGAACAGCCCCCAGCATAGCTTCCCGACGCCCCGGAGGGAGCCTCAAGTTTGATGGGAAAAACCTGTCTGGGGGTAAAGTACTGAACTCTATCTTGTACCCGGAGGACACCACTTCCCGCACCCACTGATCAGAGATGCGAGCGGTCCACCAGTCTGCGAACCCCATAAGCCGGCCCCCACCCGAGAGCGGGCGGGGACAACCCATCATCCGGAAGACTTGTCCTCCGTTTTATCAGGCTTGTGCTGCCAGGACCGCTTGCTGGACCCCGTGGCAGACTTGCCGACCTGTGAGCCCCTGCCCGCTGAACCGGGCGGACGAAAAAAAAAAACGCTTCTGGCCCGAGGATGAAGGCCCCGGCCTACGGCGGTATCCTGCCGGTTGGGTTCTGGAAGAAAAGCACTCTTCCCCCCGGTGAAATCCTAAATGATTTCATCCAGTTGCACCCCGAAAAGACGACCACCCTGAAAAGGGAGGTCCGTGGGGCCCTTTTTGGACGCATGGTCAACAGACCAACACGCAACCACAATAACCGTCTGATAATGACTGCAAAAACAGACATCTTTGACAGCATAGGGAGCAGGTCCAAAGCTGCGTCACATAGGTAACGGAGACCCTGCACCAGGTGGTCTGCCCGCTGCAAAGCCTCAGGGGACCACCTGCCACCCAAATCATTGTGCAACTCCGTCGCACATTCTGTGAGCAACTGCGCCACCATGGCCAACGCCAGAGCCGGCCTCCTGGCCGTCCCCGCCCTCCAACAGAATGGTCGTCGCCTTATTCAGGCGAGCCACCGGAGGGTCCACTGCGGGGGATGCCCACTTCTTCAAAAGGCTATCCTCAGAAGGATAGCGCACAGAGAAACGTTTGGGCAGTGAAAAGGAATTCTGCGGACGCTGCCATTCCTTATACACAAACTGGTCAAAAAATTGAACATAAAGGAAACACCTTAGGGGTCCGTGTCGTTTTAAAAAACCCACAGACGCAGGTAGGCTCTTGCGACTCCCCAGTCTGGTCCAGTCGCAATGACTCACGGATGTCGGTGATCAGGGAGGCCACTCACGCCCTTTTGCGCGCCGCTGAGGCCCACTGGTGCTCCTCACCATCTGAGGGCTCCAATTCACCATCTGAAAAGCTCAACGGGGGTCCCTGTGACCACAGAGCCCCCTTCTGGTTCAGATTCCTCCTCAGAAAGGAGGAGGGGGTGGACGAATTTTAGTCCCCCCCCCCCGTGGCACGGCTCGGTACTCCCCGGGCGATAACCTCTCCCAAATGGATGTTAGCTGATCCAGGGGAACCAGAGGTCCCAGCTCTGCTAGCTCTGCTGTGGACCCTTCCAGAAAAGTACCTGCAGGTTCAGCCGCCATTGCACCACCGGAACATTTTGAAGGCCTATGGGCCATGACACCCCCACAATGCTTCCCCACCAAACTGCTCAACAGAGCGACCAGGATATGTCCAGGAGGACTCTGCACCGCCGCCACCGACACCCCAGGGAAAAGTCAGCTATACTTGCTGTTCTGTATGCCCTCCACAGTTCCACAGTCACTGTAAGTGTGCTGTCCGCCACTGCCAAGCTGCTGCCGCTGTGTGTGCACCGCTGAACAGGAAGAGAAAAACGGCGCCGACATGCACGTTTTCTATCAGTGGGACATACCAAAAATGGCCGCTGAGCGGTCAGAAGAGGCCAAAGCACATGCTAAAAATGGCCTCGACCACGGTAAAATGGCCGCCGAGCGGACACAAGAGGCCAAAAAAATGGCCGTGGCTACGGCAAAATAGCCACCAGACGTGGCTCAGGCAAAATGGCAGCGTACACCGCAAAATGGCGGCAAAACACTGCATGTCGGTACCGCTAGCGCAGGGGGTGTGGCGCGGGGGGAATAGGAGAAGACACCTTGACCCCAGGACCCTCCAATTACAGTACCGCTAGCCACACCCCCTCCGCACCCCGGGGGGGGGGGAGTCACTCACCATTCCCGACGGGCGCAGCGGGTAGCCACCCGGTAGCAGACCTTCCTCCCTTCAGGTGGAGAAGGATGCTGCAGGCCAGAAACGCCCCTGGACGCGAGCACAGCCCGGTCACTCGGACGTAAGTGAGGTTCACCCACTATCCCCCCCGCATGGAACGGGTACGATGCGGCGGACCCCGCTAAAGCTAAGGGTAGCTCGCATCCGTCGGCCGTGCTGGGGAAATTTCAGGATTCGAGTTATCCTCTATGCCTCAGCCGGCTGCTTGATAGCAGTCTTCATCAGATAGCTTGAGAAAAGCAAAAAGAAGAAAAAATGGGGAACCGCAGATCCCATAAGGGAGCCAGGTCTAACTCCTTGCACTAGGCATAAAAAACTGGTATGCTATGCAGAGCTGGGGGTTATATGCTGAGTGAGGATGGCCCCCTGGGAGGGGTCAGCTTGCTTTTTTCTTTTTGCCTAGTCTACTCCTAGTAGGATGTGCATAAACCCCATGTGTCATGAATAGAGGCTGCGTCTGTCAATGAACGTAAGAGAAAGAAAGCCGATCACTGGCAATAGACACAGGGACATCAGTCCCGCACACGGAGAGGCACTGCTGCTATGCAGTGCCCTCCAGTGCCATCTACCAGTGCCTACCAATGCCACCTACAGGTGAACATCAGTGCCGCCTACCAATGCTCGCCAGTGCCACCTATCAGTGCCAACCAGTGCCACCTATCAATGCCCATCAGTGCTGCCAACCAGTGTCCATCAGTGCCTCATCGTCAGTGCCATCTGTCAGTGCTGCCGATCAGTGTCGCCTACCAGCGCCTACTAATGCCCATCAGTGGCACCCATCAGTGCCCTTTAGTGCCACCCATCAGTGCCACCTATCAGTGCCCACCTGTGCCACCTCATCATTGCCCACCAGTGCTGCCTATCAGTGCCCATCAGTGCCGCCTTATCAGTGCAGCATATCATTGCCCATCAGTGCAGCCTGCAAGTGCCCATCAGTGCAGCCTATCAGTGCAGCCTATCAGTGCCCATCAGTCCAGGCTATCAGTGTCCATCAGTGCCCATCAGTGCAGCCTCATCAACGCACATCAATGAAGGAGAAAAATGACCTTTTTTTTTTTTTACAACATTTTCAGTCTTTTTTTTTTGTTTGTTTTTTAGCAAAAAATAAAAAGCCCAGCAGTGATTTAATACCACCAAAAGAAAGCTCTATTTGTGTGAAAAAAATTATAAAAATGTCATATGGGTACAGTGTCGCATGACCGCGCAATTGTCATTCAAAGTGCAACAGCGCTGAAAGCTGAAAATTGGTCTGGGCAGGAAGGGGGTTTAAGTGCCCAGTAAGCAAGTGGTTAAAAAAAAAGGTCTTTACAAACACTTACCATTGTTTAATAAGAAAAGGAGATAAGTAAGCAAACCTTGGCCGATCTCCCTCCTAGCCACCCGGCAGTACCTGGCACGTTAGTGCCAAGTTCACCAATGGGCACGAGGCATGGAAAACTGGTAGAGAAGAAGCCAAAACCAATGGCGTGGAATCCCAGAAGAGGAGGCTCTAAGCAATACCACTGCGGTAGCTCCTATGCTTCAGCATATACTTTTTTCTTTTTTTTCTAGCAGAGATATTTTCATATGCATCAATCAATGTGAATGAAGAAATCTTTTAGGTTGTTATGTAAAATGAATATCACGTTTTCCCAACATTAGAAGAGTGGGTGGATGCAGGGCGGAAGCTTCTAATGTTGGGAATAAACTGCTAGAAAAGTTCAACACCCATAATTGACCCCATTTTACATATTGCTACAAAGAAGGGCTACAGCAAACTGATATTGACTGATTTCCCTCCCATCTACCTGGTGGCACCCCCCAGGCTGGTCCCAAACTCGCAGATTGGCACAGAGCCTGGAAATCCAGAGGAGAAGCCAAGATTGCCAGTATGGGATCCCAGAAGAGAAGGTTCAGGGCTGCTGCAATACCACTGCACAGAGAAGGGAAGTATAATATGTTTGTTATTTTAATAAAAAAAAAAAAAAAAAAAACTTTACCACTGGTAAGAAAGGGAGATAACCAAGTATTCCTTTGCAGATCTACCTCCTATAAAAAATCCAGTGGAAGAGAAGACAGGATCGCTGATATGGAATCCCAGAAGAAGGGGTTCAGGGGCGCTCTCTATGCAATACCACCGCGGTAGCTTCTATGCGTCCGCATATACTTTTTTCTTTTTTTTTTCCTGGCAGAGATTTCTTCATCCGCATCAAATGATGTGAATGGAGGAATCTCTTAGGTTCTTTTGAAATAAGAATATTACATGCATGCCCAACATTAATAGAGTGGGTGGAAGTAGGGCGGAAGCTTCTAATGTTGGGCATAATATGCCAGAAAGGTTCAACACCCCCCAAATTACCCCATTTTAAAAGTCGCCTAAGTGTCAATAAAAAGAAGGGAAAATCAGCAAACTGCCATTCACTGATCTTCCTCCCATCTATCTGTGCAGCACCCACCAGGCTGGTCCTGAGTTTACCGAAAGGCACGGAGCCTGGAAATCCAGCAGAGAAGCCAAGATTGCCAGCGTGGGATTGCAGAAGAGGTTCAGGGCCACTGAAGGAAGGTATAACATGTTTATTTTAATTAACAGAAAAAAACTTTACCACCGTTAAACAAGAAAGGTTGATTAGCAAGCAGACCGTTGCTGATCTCCTTCCTATCAAACTAGCATGCTGTTGCAGGGTTCGCTGATGGGCACGGAGCCTGGAAATACGGTGGAAGAGAAGACAGGATCGCTGATGTGGAATTCCAGAAGAGAAGGTTCAAGGCCGCTATGTGCAATAGCATAGCACAGAGAAGGTAAGTATAACATGCTTGTTATTTTAATTAAAAGAAAAAAAAAACACCTCATCACCGTTTAACAAGAAAGGGGATAAGCAAATAGACCTTTGCTTAACTCCCTCCCATCTACCCGGCAACACCTAGCATGCTAGTGCCAGGTATGCCAATGGGCATAGAGCCTAGAAATCCAATAGAAGAGAAGCCAAGGTCATTGGCATGGGGTCCCAGAGGATGAGTTCAGGGCAGCTCTCTATGAAATACCACTGTGGTGGCGCCTATGCGTTAGCATATACTTTTTTCTTCATCCGCATCGAATGATGTAAATGGAGGAATCTCTTAGCTTCTTTTGAAAAAATAACATTACATGTATGCCCAACATTAGATGAGTGGGTGGATGTAGGGCGGAAGCTTCTAATGTTGGGCATAAAATGCCAGTAAAGACCTTTTGCTGATCTCCTTCCTATCAAACTAGCATGCTGTCCAAGGGATCGCCGATAGGCACGGAGCCTGGAAATCCGATGCAAGAGAAGAGAAGATCGCTGATGTGGGATCCCAGAAGCGAAGGTTCAGGGCTGCTATGTGTAATACCATTGCACAGAGAAGGTAAGTATAACACGTTTGTTATTGTAATTAAAAGAAGAAAAAAATTCTACCATCATTGAACTAGAAATGGAGATCAGCAAGGAGACCTTAGAGTCTAAGATGATCATCAACCCAGTGGCACTAGGCCATGCTGGTCCCTCCGGTGGAGGAGAGGCAAAAATTATTGGCCTTGGATTCTAAAAGAGGAGGTTCAGGGTCACTCTGTGCAAGATGGTAAGTATAATATGATTGTTTTTTAATTAAAAGGAAAAATAGGATTTTATTAAGAACTTACCGTAAAATCCTTGAGTTCATTGACAGACGCAGCCTCTATTCATGACACGTGGGTTATCTACCTTTTACTAGTAGACTAGGCAGAACAAAAGTTCAGAAAGCAAAGCTGGCCCCTCCCAGGGGGGCGTCCCTACTCAGCACATAACCCCTCAGCCCTGCATAGCATATCAGTTTGTAACAAGCCATACAAACACAACACAGAGGGGTGGGTGCTGCGTCTGTCAATGAACTCAGAGAAAAGGATTTTACGGTAAGTTCTTAATAAAATCCTATTTTCTCTTACATTCATTGACAGACGCAGCCTCTATTCATGACACGTGGGGACGTCCCAAAGCAGTCTCAAACAAGAGGGGTGGGCAAACAATAACAACTGTACCCACAGAAAGATCTCGGGAGGCGCCAATCCTTTGCGCGGCCCATCCGTCAGCACAAACAGCGCATCCAACTTCCTGAAAGGAGCCGTAGCTGTCAAATACACCCGCAATGCTCTCACCACATCCAAGGAATGCAGAGCAATCTCCTTAGGGTGAGACGGGTGCAGACACAAGGAAGGGAGGAAAATGTCCTCATTAATGTGAAAAGAGGAGACTACCTTCGGAAGGAACGAAGGAGACGGGCGCAGCACGGCCTTATCCTTATGTAGGACCAAATAGGAAGACCTACATGACAAAGCTGCCAATTCAGACACCCGCCTAGCGAACGTGATAGCCACCAAGAAGGTGACCTTCTGAGACAGCAAATGTAAGGGAATATCCCTGATCTTCTCATAAGGCAGTTTCTGCAGTACAGAAAGTACCAAGTTCAGATCCCAACGGTGCCAAGGGCGACCGTACCTGAGGAGCCACATGACGTACACCCTGTACAAATGTACGGATCAAATAATGCATCGCCAAAGGACGCCAGAGCGGAGATCTGGCCCTTGAGGGTGCTCAAAGCCAACTTTTGGTCCAGGCCTTGTTGAAGAAAGGCAAGCACCCGAGCAACTGCAAAAGAACGGGGGTTCCAACCCCCCGACTCGCACCAGGCAATATAGGCCTTCCAAGTGTGATGATAGATCTTGCGTGAAGTACACTTGCGCGCCTTAAGCATAGTGGGGATCACTGACTCAGAGACCCCCCTGTCCCTCAACACCTGGGACTCAATCGCCATGCTGTCAAAGCCAGCGAGGGTAAAGCAGGGTGCAAGATGGGGCCCTGCGACAGTAGATCTTTGCGAAGCGGGAGTCGGCAGGGAACGTCTGTTACCATCCGCACCACATCGGCGTACCACGGGCACCGAGGCCAATCCAGAGCCACCAGGATTGTTGTGATTCCCTCCACTTCTATCCTGCGCAGCAACCGCGGTAGACGCTTGAGAGGAGGAAAGGCGTACAGAAGCCTGTACCGGGACCATGGGGCCACCAGAGCATCCGTGGCTGCCGCCAACGGGTCCCTTGACCTGCTCACGAAGGTCTTCACCTTGTGATTGAATCTGGACGCCAGGAGATCCACATCTGGCGTGCCCCACCTTTCGCAAATCTGGCAAAAGACCTCTGGATGCAGGGACCACTCTCCCTGGTCCAGCTTTTGGCGACTTAGGAAGTCCGCCTTCCAATTTTCTACGCCCGGAATGTAGATGTAAGGAGATTGCCGGCACGTGAAGCTCTGCCCACTTTAGGATGTGGGCTGCCTCTGCCGCTGCCCCCGAGCTTCTTGGTTCACGTACACTACAGCCGTGGCGTTGTCTGACTGAACCCGAACCGGGAGGCCGCGCAGCCTCGCCGACCAGCGGGAGAGACAGAGCTTGATCGCCCTCAGCTCCAACACATTGATCGGAAGTCAAGACTGCGCCGACCAACGGCCCTGAGCCGACAGGTTTCCCAGGACTCCTCCCCAGCCCAAGAGGCTGGCATCCGTCGTGACTATTGACCATTTCAGGGGGAGAAAACACTTCCCCAGGGTCAATGCCGGGGCCCGAAGCCACCAAGTCAACGACCCCCTGGTCAGATGATCAAACCGGATCAGACGATCCAGAGACGAAGGAGACCTGTCCCACTGCAGTAGTATCACTCGATGCAGGAGCCGGGTGTGACTCTTGGCGTACGGTATCACCTAGAAGGACGAGACCATGTGTCCCAACACCCGCATGCAAAAACGTAAGGAGGACCAACGTCGTGACAGCAGGGATCGCACTGCTACTTGCAGTGCCAGCAACTTGTCCGGAGGTAGAAATACCTTCACCTGCACAGTATCCAATGCCAGACCCAGATATTCGAGGCGACAGGACGGGGTCAATGTCTACTTCTGCAGGTTGATTAGCCAACCGAAGTCCCTCAGCGAGGTCATGGTGACAGTAACACTGTACTCCAGAGCCTGAGCCGACTCCGCTCGCAGGAGGAGATCGTCCAGGTAGGCTACTACAGCAATGCCCAATTGTCGCAGCAGAGCGAGCACCGGGGCCAGCAACTTAGTGAATACCCGCAGAGCCCGAGGCCAGGCCAAAGGGGAGAGCCACAAACTGGTAATGAAGATCCCCTACAGCAAAGCGCAGGAAGCGCTGGTGCCCGACACAGATGGAAACATGCAGATATGCCTCCTTGATGTCCAGGGACGCCAGCCAATCCCCTTGGTGCAGGGCGGCCATGACCAAACGGACTGACTCCATCCTGAATTTGCACATCTTCACAAAGTGATTGAGCACTTTCAAGTCCAGAACTGGACTGCCCCCCCCCCTTCTTTGGTACCACAAAAAGGTTTGAAAAGAAGCCGCGGAATCTCTCCGCTGGAGGAACTGGCACAATCACCACCTGTTCGGACATCGACCGCACAGCCCCTAGCAAAGCTAGCTGATGCTCCGGAGGGAGCTTTAAACTGGACGGGAAGAATCTGTCCGGGGGCCGGGTGCTGAACTCTATCTTGTACCCGGAGGACACCACCTCCCGCACCCACCAGTCGGAGATGCGGACGGCCCATCAGTCCGCGAACCCCAGAAGTCGCCCCCCCCACCTGAGATTCGGGCGTGGGCAACCCATTGCATGCCAGGGACGCAACCCGAATGCATCCCAACCCATTGCATTGCCAGGGACGCTTACCAGAGCCAGAGGCAGACTTGCCGGGCCTGGAGTTCCTGCCCGCCTGACCGGGCGCACAAAAAAAACTTTTTTGCCCAGAGGGCTGAGGCCCCTGTTTGCAGCGCTGGTCACGCCGCTTGGGTTCGGGAAGGAACGTACTCTTCCCCCCAGTGAAATCCTTGATGATTTTATCCAATTGGGGCCCAAACAGCCGACCACCTTGAAAAGGAAGATACGTGAGGCCCTTCTTGGATGCGTGGTCACCCAGTGTTGCAGCCACAGCAGGTGCCTAATAATGATTGCAAAAACTGACATTTTTGACAACATCGGCACCAAGTCCAGAGCTGCGTCACAAAGATAACGAAGCCCTTGCACCAGGTGGTCTGCTCGCTGCACAGATGCAGGTGAATCTACCCCCCGGGCCTCACTCCACTCCATCGCACACTCCGTGAGCAACTGAGCTACCATGACAGACGCCAAGGCCGGTCGCATGGCTGCTCCCGCCACCAAAAACAGTGCCTTGGACACTGCTTCCGTCCGCCTATCAGCTGGGTCCCTAAAAGAGGGAGACCACTCCAGGGGAATAGTTGTCGCCTTGTTCAGGTGGGCCACTGGCGGATCCACCGCGGGGGAGACCCATTTCTGTAACAGGCTGTCCTCAAAGGGATAGCGCACAGAAAAACCTTTTGGCAGGGTAAAGGAATTCAGCGGACGTTTCCATTCCTTATATTTATACTGGTCAAAATACTGGAGGTAGGGAAAAACCTTAGGAGCACGAGAGGGCTTCTTGGACCCAAAAGTATAGGCAGACGCCTGTGCCTCTCCAGCCTGATCCAGGCGCATTGAATTGCAGACGGCTGCGACCAGGGCGCCCACCAGCGCCTTTCCGCGCGCCACCGAGGCCCCCTGGTCCTCCTCCCCATCTGAGGGCTCCAGCTCTCTGTCTGAGAGCTCCACGGGGGTCACTGTGACCCCAGAGCCCCCTTCCGGTTCTGAGTCCTCCTCAGAGGATTGCGGGGGACGGCGGCACTTTTTGGGGCCCCCCCTCTACACCGGTCCAATTCCCCCCGGGCGATAAACTCCTCCAAGATGGAGGTTAACTGATCTAGGGGGACCAGAGGTCCCAGTGCGGCCTGTGCTTCTGCGGACCCCTCCAGAGAAGCAAATGTTGGTTCAGCCGCCATTGAGCCACCGCCAGGACACTTGTGAGGCCTACCAGCCATCACCCCCACAGTGCCACCCCCTGCAAAGCCCTAGGACTGCCCAGGAGGACTCAGCACCGCCGCTCCTGCACCCCGGGGAGAAAGCCAGCAATACTCACGGAACCCTGTGCCACTATGCTTCAAAAAGAGGCCGCCACTGTCTGCCAATTGCACCACGTGCTGTGCCACTGCTGTTGATCTGCCGAGCAGCTGATGCTGCTGCCGCTGCGTCACCAGTGGGCCAGCTTTGCTTTCTGAACTTTCGTTCTGCCTAGTCTACTCCTAGTAAAAGGTACATAACCCATGTGTCATGAATAGAGGCTGCGTCTGTCAATGAACGTAAGAGAAACAATGTTACGATCATTTAACACGAAAAGGAGATAAGCAAGCAGACCTTTGCTGATCTCCCTCCTTTCAACCTGGCATGCTGTTCCAGGGTTCACCGATGTGCATGGAGCCAGCAAATCTGGTGGAAGAGAAGACGAGATTGCTGGCATGGGGATTCCAGAAGAGGAGGTTCAGGACCGCTCTCTATGCAATACCACTACAGTAGCTCCTATGCGTCAGCATATACCTATTTTTTTTTTTTTTGGCAGAGATTTCTTCATCTGTATCGATCGATGTGAATGGCTGAACCTATTGGGTCCTTTTGAAAAAAAGAATATTACATGTATGCCCAACATTAGAAGAGTAGGTGGATGTGGGTCACAAGCTTCTAATGTTGGGCATAAAATGCCAGAAAGGTTCAACACCCCCCAAATGACTCCATTTTACATTTCACAGATTCCTATGAATGATTGATGCATCTGCGTGGATGAAGCCCCGCATGGCTGTGCCAATTTTAAATGTGACATCGTCTGCGGGGGAGAGGAACCCTTGCCCACTGACACAGTGAAAGGGGATCGGGGAGAGGGGGCAGGAGCATGCTACATGTTACATCCCATATACTGGTGTATCATGTCACATGTTCTAAAGGTGAATTTAACCTTTAAAGTTGGATAATGCAATGCTGTAAATGTAGGCCATTTATGTACCTGCCGGAGCCAGGATGAAGTGCTCTCAGCGATGGCATCCCCTGTCATGCATTGCTCCTAAGGCATTGCCACAATAATTTCTGATTTTACTGCTCACCCCATCCTCACAGAAGTGAGATCTATCTAATTCAAATCCATACACATGCATGCTTCCTCTTCCCTGTCGTAGTTCCTCTGAGCTTAGCACTGCTGTGACACAGCAGACAGCAAACCACAGACACAGAGATAATCTTAGTAACAAAGCAGGGATAGGGGGATGCCATATTTGGGAGTTTTTCAACCATGCTCCAGGAGGTACAAAAATGGCCTACACCTTCAGCATTATCCAACTTTAATCAAAGTGCACAGTTAATTTCATCAACAGGCGCCCCTTACCCACAGAGGCAGATTTTGGGAAAAATGAACAAATTCTTTGCAAACTTTTTTAGTTTTGAATGAAAGCACATTAAATAGAGATAACCCCTCTCTATTTGTCCGGTTTACAGTTATCACCGAAAGTGAGAGTGAAAGAAATTGCCAAATGTTGGGTTGTCACCAGAACAGAAATAGAGGAGAAATCGTCCAGTGGGGACACTAGTTCTGGTGACATTTCAGGATTTCCTCACTTTGGAAGGATTTTCTATCACTTCCCATTTTGCCTATGGGACAGGAAGAGAAAGGAGATCTCCTCAATAGGACACATATGGCACAACAAACCGTTATATGGTTTATTTAAAGAGGTAGCAAACTAATTTTTTTATGTGTACCTACAGGTAAACGTATAATAAAGCTTACCTGTAGTTGCACCGTTTAGGAGATATTCTCTAGCTCTGCAGCCGGTGATAGCCGGTGACATCACTAGCGCATGCGCTCTGAAAGGATCCCATTCCTTCAGAGCTTTGTGCCGCAATCGCGGCTCCTGTGCCACCTGGCTATTCAAATGGCCAGTGGTGACAGCACGCCGCTGGAGGGCTTTGTTTTGGGCGTCTTTCATAATGTGATAGTTTGCATACTAGCACATTATGACTTTGTCTTTCAGGGAGAAGATTTTTTTTTATTTACTACCGCTTTAACAGACCAAAAGAAGAGCCGTTTATTGTTAGAGTTTACATACCATTTAAGACTGGGAAGAACAGTATTTAACCTAATTAAATAAGGCAATGAAGGCTTCTGTGCTTAAGAAGCATAAGGACAATCAGAGTGACTCTAGAAAGATGAATCAGGGTACGACCATCAAGGTCTTTCTTATCACAGCAAAATGAGAATCATGCAATTTCTTTCCTTCAACCTGTAAATCACTTGATTCCCCCCATCAACAAACTGGCCATAGACAGATCAAAATTTGGCCTGTTTAACAGGAACGAATTTCAATCCATCTATGGGCTGGTTGGTTATACTGAAGTTAGTCTATTGATGAACTTCAGTGCAAACAGCCTGTCGGGTTTTTTTCACATGACTACTGCCGCCGGCTATAGATGGCAGCAATTATCATTGTATTCTGAAGGCAGGGAAACCTGCCACTGTCAGGATACAATAGCTCCTCAATAGGACACATATGGCACAACAAACCGATAGGGGTTACAATCCTTCCTTATTCTATCCAAAAGGGAAAACAAGTTTTGCCTTTAGTTACACTTTAATGGTGAAATGTTACAGGATTGCAATGACACTAGAGACATCTAGCAGGTCATGTAGGCTATCTCTCGTATAACATTCTATCTGTAGCATGTATGTACAACCAATCGGCACATTGTTACGTTTAAATCTGAACTCAAATATTGTGTAAAGGTTCAAGCTGGGACTTTAAAACTTTAGATGACCATCTTAAGCCTAGTATACACGGACAAATGTCGGACAGCATCGGCCGGTTCAATAGAAACAGGCCAACATTTGACCGGTGTGTACTGCAGCCGGTAAGTTCAGCCAGCTTCTGTCGAAGGGCCAAGACCAAAAAAGGTCTGTTGATCGGCTCCAGATCAGCGCTCTCAGGCAATGGCTTGGAGCACTGACCGGAGTGTTCTGGCGGGGAGGAGGCACCCCCCCCAGAACACAATAGCACAGCAGGGGAGATTGCTGTACTAACATTGGAAAGTTAGTGCATCGGATTCTCCTGAGCGGTCAGTTTTTTTTTTCTCAGCCCACTGGGTTGAACAAAATAAAACTAGTAGTGTGTACTGACTGTGTCTTAAGAAACACCTAATCTATTTTTTCTAATCTCTTCCTAGGTTTGCTTTAATGCTTCTGAAGCCATATAGAAATCAGGCTACTGAACAAAAGAATTGAAAGCTATTGAGAAGAAGAATGAAATAATTGACAAGAAGTTTCCCCATGGTATAAATGGCCCAGTCTTATAGGAATATAGACAGCTAATAAACTTGCATAGCTTGTATTGTATTCCATGATATAGCCTCCTGGGGTCTTCATTACAATAAACTACCCTGTTTCTTACCAGGATCCAGAAAAACACACATACCACAACTCTCCATTAGATCCACTAGAGTATTTTTACATAAGCTTGTAATGAATAAATGCTTATTTGATTGCCATGTTTATTCACCCAGATGATTTTTGCTAAAGCAATGATCGCCTATTACCCCGCAAATAAAAAAAAAGCGATCAGTACTCATGCAGTTGCATGTAAGAGTGAATGATTGTATATATTTGGAGCAAACTGCTAACAACTTAGTGATAATGATTAGAGATTAACCACTTCAAGTTTGGTGTTTACAAGTTAAAATCATTTTTTTTTGCTATAAAATTAATTAGAACCCACAAACATTGTATATATATTTTTTCTAACACCTGAGAAAATAAATTGGTGGTCGTTGCAAATATTCACACCATATTTGCGCAGTGGTCTTACAAGCGCTATTTTTTGGGAGAAAATTCACTTTTTTGAGTTAAAAAATAAAAAACAGTAAAGTTAGTCCAATTTTTTTTCCATATTACGAAAGATAATGTTATGCTGAGTAAATTGATATCCAACAGGTCATGCTTCAAAATTGCGTCAGCTCATGGAATGGCGACAAACTTTGGCAATTAAAAATCTCCATTGGCAAAGTTTAAAAATTCCTACAGGGTACCAGTTTAGAGTTACAGAGGTGGTCTAAAGCTAAAATTATTGCTCTCGCTCTAACGAACGGGACTTATGTATGCGTTCGCTTATGTGCGGGAGCTCGGTGGGATGGGGAGCTTTACATTTTTTTTCTTATTTATTTTACTTTTTATTTTTACACCGTCCTTTTAACAAAATATTTTTTGATCACTTTTATTCCTATTACAAGAAATGTAAACATTTCTTGTAATAGAAAAAACATGCCAGGACCTCATAAATATGAGATCTAAGGTCAAAAAGTCCTCAAATCTCATATTTACACTTAAATGCAATAAAAAAAAAATAAATAAAAAAAAAAAGACACTTGATGTCCCCTTTAAGAGCATTGGGCGGAAGTGATGTCGCTTCCGCCAGTCAATGCTATGGAGCCGAGTGGGCGGCATCTTCTGCTCCTGCCAGTCAATGCTATGGAGCTGAGTGGGCGGCATCTTCTGCTCACTCGGCTCACAGGCATTGGGGTGAGCGGACCCGATCGTCTCCGCTGCTACCGGTGGGTAAGTGGCTGAGATGACGGATAAGTGGCGGGGGCACATCTCCCACCCCTCATAAAAATGATCTTGCAGCAGAGACCACTTTTATCCAAAAGCCGACCGCCCATTTAAAAAAATACCCAGGTTATGGTAGCTATCTGCTACCATAGCAACGGTATTCAATGGCAAAGTACCGACATATAATGATGGCGGGCGGTCCGGAAGTGCTGAATCATTACTGCATGCTACACTCCATTGTTCCCCATGTGTCACAGTAGCTAGGGATTAATCACAGGGCAATCTGGACAATAAAGACTATACCAAAAATTGCCTGTGTACACCCAACGTGGCTCAGCATGTCAGCTACCAAATCATAATACAGTTACCATTTATGTACATATGCCAGACTGTTGCAATTTACCAAGGCACAGAGCAAAATAAATTACAATAAGGTCTGTGAGAATACATTTTCATGTCAGACAATAATTTACAAAGATCATATGTTCCATTTAAATTAAAATGTTGCATTGCATTGAACCATGATAACAGTCACTTACTCTTTTGTATCAGGACAATATAAACAAGGACCCTGTGAAACCCTGTCCCTCTCTTATTATCCATAGCATAGATGGGTGGTTCTGATGTTCCCAGAAAACAATATAACTGGAAAGAGTCAGTACAGGTAGAGAGAATAGGAATTTATCAGATCACAAGGTTTCTACCAAGATCAATATCTATTTTGTAACTCAAACGGATATAACAAAACAAACACTTTCAATGGTATATTTAAAGAGGTAGCAAACTAATTTTTTTATGTGTACCTACAGGTAAACGTATAATAAAGCTTACCTGTAGTTGCACCGTTTAGGAGATATTCTCTAGCTCTGCAGCCGGTGATAGCCGGTGACATCACTAGCGCATGCGCTCTGAAAGGATCCCATTCCTTCAGAGCTTTGTGCCGCAATCGCGGCTCCTGTGCCACCTGGCTATTCAAATGGCCAGTGGTGACATCACGCCGCTGAAGGGCTTTGTTTTGGGCGTCTTTCATAATGTGATAGTTTGCATACTAGCACATTATGACTTTGTCTTTCAGGGAGAAGATTTCTTTTTATTTATTTACTACCGCTTTAACAGACCAAAAGAAGAGCCGTTTATTGTTAGAGTTTACATACCATTTAAGACTGGGAAGAACAGTATTTAACCTAATTAAATAAGGCAATGAAGGCTTCTGTGCTTAAGAAGCATAAGGACAATCAGAGTGACTCTAGAAAGATGAATCAGGGTACGACCATCAAGGTCTTTCTTATCACAGCAAAATGAGAATTATGCAATTTCTTTCCTTCAACCTGTAAATCACTTGATTGGGGGGAATCAAGTGATTTACAGGTTGAAGGAAAGAAATTGCATAATTCTCAACAAACTGGCCAAAGACAGATCAAAATTCGGCCTGTTTAACAGGAATGAATTTCAATCCATCTATGGGCTGGTTGGTTATACTGAAGTTAGTCTATTGATGAACTTCAATGCAAACAGCCTGTCGGGTTTTTTTCACATGACGACTGCCGCCGGCTATAGATGGCAGCAATTATCATTGTATTCTGAAGGCAGGGAAACCTGCCACTGTCAGAATACAGTAGCGCAGCTATTCAACACATTTTGCACCAGCATAGCCTTGTATGACTAATTTGCAGTCAACTATAATGTAGTTACTATAGTTAGTCCTTGACACATAAGGCCTGATGTACACAAGCTTTTCTTTGCACCCCAGCTTCTTTTCTATCCCACCATACAAATCAACGTCAGCACTACAAAAAACAAACACAAAAGAAGCTCAAAGACACTAAGAAGCAGCTGTTAGACATTGCATGTGATTCGCACCACACTGCTGTGCAGATCACATGCCATGTCTGTGTGATGCGAATTCAGCCATGCATGTTGAATGGCTGAATCTGCATCGCATTCATACATTTAAAATGGTGCAGGACCCCTTTTTGGTCTGCACTGGAATCGGATTGCGTGGGTATTCGATTCCTGGACCATTTGACAGTTCACACTGCAATATGCGACCCGTTATAGGGGTGTCATTAACTTTCTATTGACATCCACAGTGGTTCGCATATGACAGTGTGGACCGCCAGCGAGAGACATGCGATGCGGGAACGCGCACTGGAATAACATGGGTTCTCGCATCGCAAATGTGTGAACCAAGCCTTAAACATTTGTTGAGGAAATTAAGAAGCAAATCAGAGAAACTCAGAAGTATCAAAATCCTGCCAATTTTTTTTTTATCCGCATTTAAAGGGGTATTAAACAAAAATGTAACATAGTGCAGCTTACCAATCCTTAAAGCAGCCCAGTCAAAACCTAATTTGGATTAAACCTACTCCCAACCCCAACTACCCTGTAAAGGAAAGATGTGTACACTTACCTAATGCAAGGGCAATTGGATCCCAGCACAGGCTTCAGTGTAGAGGAGGGATAACGGACAATGGTCGCCCCATAGTAACTCTATGGGTGACATCATTGCCCAGGCTCCGTAGCAGTTTCTGCTGCTCTCTCCTCTCCTCTGAAGCTGGCTGCTGGGGCAATCACGTGACCGGACCGGAGTGTCCTTAGATAAACTTACAATGGGGTGAGCATTGTCGGCTCTCCCTCCTCTACACTGAAGCTTGCGCTGGGACCCGATTGCCCTTAGATTAGGTAAGCAAACACAACTTTTCTTTACAGGATAATTAGCAAAGGGCTTAGAATGGGGGTGGGAGAGGGTTTAGGACCAGTTAGGTTTTGACCAGACTGCCACTCTAATGTGGTGCTGCATTAGTCTTCTTTTTTTTTTGGCTCTTTTCCTTTTTTAGATGTCTTAGGGTGTCTCCACTGGAGGAGCCCCAGAGACAGTAACATTGTCAATTTGGGGAAAGGGTATTGTTTAGCCAGCCATAGAAGGATTTAATCTCGGCCGGTTCAGCAGAGACTGGTCAAGATTTGATCCATGTTTGGGCAGGCTGGTTGTACTGAAGTCGATCCATCAATCGACTTCAGTACAATCAGCCTGTCAGATTTTTCAGATGTGATTACTGCTGCCAGCAGAACACAATAGCTCCATGGGAGGGATTCCAATCAAGTGAATTGCTTTCCTGCAACCAGTGGTGGTTGCAGAAAATTGAATAATCTATGGCCTGCCTTAGATGCACTAGTAGATTTAGATGAATTTGACTAACAAATTAATCACCCTTATGATTGTTAAATGGTTTGTCTCTCCACTCGGACTGTTGAAAAACAACAGTCTTAAAATGATACTAAAGTCTAATTTTGTCTGCTTTAAAAATAACAAACATCTTATACTTACCTGACCTGTGTAGTGGTTTTGAACAGAGCAGCCCAGATCCTCCTCTTCTAGGGTCCCTCTTCGGTGCTCCTGCCCACCCCCCCCCCCCCCCTTGTTCTGTGCTCCCATAGCAAGCAGCTTGCTATGGGAGCACCCGAGCTGAGCCAGAGCTCCATGTATCCTTTCAGACATGGAGCCGTGGCCCAACCCCGCCCCCTCTCTCTCCTCATTGACTTTGATTGACAGTAGGGAGAGCCAATGGTGCTGCGCTGTGGTTTCAGCCAACGAGGAGGGGAGTCCCAAGCAGCTGAGACCAGCAACATCGTTGGATCGAGATGGGGTCAGGTAAGTATTGGGGGGGGGTGGGCTGCTGCACACAGAAGGTTTTTTATCTTAATGCATAGAATGCATTAAGATAAAAAAAACCTTCTGACTTTACAACCACTTTAAGGGCAAGCTCACAAAAAAAGGCAAAAAAACCTAAAGAAATCAATGCAGCCACCACATTAAAGAATTTATGAACTGTAATATATTACATTTATGTTTTTTGGGTTGATTAAGACAGTAATACAGTTTGGTCATCAGCCTGCGACTGGACAATGAAGGAGACTAAAGCCCCGTACACACGGGCCGAATGTCGGGAGACAACGGCCGGTTAAAAAAAAAAAATGGCCGACATTCAGCCCATTTGGCCAGCTTCTGTCGGTTGTGTATGTTGGAAAACCAGCATTGGACCAACTCCAACAGCCAATGGCAGAGAACAATGATCGGAGTATTCTGATGGGGGTGCCAACCCCCTGTCAGAACTCAACAGCTCAGCGGGATAGATCGCTGTACTAACCTCACATGGTTAGTACAGCAGCTCCGGCCGCAGCTGACAGTGTAAACTAATAGTGTGTATCCAGCTTAAGCATACTAATAAGGTTGTCCTGCTTTCTCCTCCTGCTAGCCTGTTAACTCTTGAAAATGTTTGCTGACAATTCAATGTAAAACCATATCCCCTACAGGAGGCAGATATCACAAGAATTTAAATTATTAATGTTAGCTGTGTGATTTATTTTCTTTAGGCTGCAGTCACACTATTGTGGGTAGAATTGCTGAAAACAGCGGGAAGCATTTGCGATATCATTAATTCTACTGGCACCCCAATGGCACTGCGATTTTGCAGCGATTGTTGTGTGGTAAATCGCGCTGCAATAGTGGCAAATCCCAACACGTGGCGCTGTCGCCAAAAAGAAGCTCATGTTCCTTTTATACCGCGCGACAATTGCTGCAAACTCACGGAGCGATTAGAGTGCCATTTGAAGTAATGGCATCACAAATGTGTACCGTGTTTGCCAGCCATTTGAAATTGCGGAGCTGAATCGTGGCGATTCTGCCTGCGATCATGTGTGAATGCAGCCTACATAAAGCCCACCCTTTCCTAGGACATCTATTCCCTTTGAGCCCCTTTTTTTTATTTTAAAATGTTTTACTTTTTAGCTCTAAGTTGGTCTTAAATACATAACTAAATTAAATAGCCTTTCACACCAGCCTGGAGTCCAGCTTTAAGCCTGGTACACGCTAATAGCTTTCTTTCGTTCAACCCAGTCGGAGCTGCTGTACTAACAATCCAACGTTAATACTGGGATCTCCCCCACTGAGCTCTTGTGTTCTGACAGGGGGACGGCCCTCTGCCAGAACACTCCGGTCAGTGCTCTCAGCCATTGGCTGAGAGCGCTGATCGGGAGCCAGTCAGCTGCTGGTTTTCCAGCATGCTTGTCCAACCAAACAGCCGGTTTCTGTCGAACTGGCTGACATACACACAGGCAGAAAGTCGGCCGGTTTTTATTGAATTGCCCGATGTTGCCCAACATTCGGCACATGTGCACTAGGCATTAGAGTAGAACTTTACTATGTGTCAATGGTAACCTGAGGTTCAGCACACTGACTGCACTGGGAGCACACCTGATCCTGGTCATGTGATCATTGTGAGAGCCAATCTCTGCAGTCATGTGAAAGAGAAGCTAAGCTGCCTCCTGGCATTAATGCACAGGTAAAAGGCCACAGGAGGTGGCATGAAGAGGTTAAAGAAGAGACTAGGTCTCTTCTGTAATAAAAGATTCTTACCTTCCTGCTTGCAAGCTGCACGAGAATTATGTTGTCCCGTTGAGCCAATCAAGATGGGCAAAGATGTTGAATCCTGAAGAAGGTGGGGTGAAAATGTTGGTTCAAGGGGAGTCTCGATGTCCCATCACTGAAGGGAAGGTAAATATAGCATACTTTTATTTTCACTTTAAGGGAACATCACACAGTTGTGTAAAAACTTTTACTTTTAGGATAGTATCTGTACAGAGAAGAGAATACAGGATCCTTTAACTACTTCCCTACCGGGTCAATTCTGACATTTTTCCCCTACATGTAAAAGTCATGTTTTTTTGCTAGAAAATTACTTAGAACCCCCAAACATTATGCATTTTTAAATAGAGACCCTAGAGAATAAAATGTTGGGTGTTGCAATTTTTTATAACACACGGTATTTGTGCAGCATTTTTTTAACGCAAATTTTGGGAAAAAATACACTTTAATGATTTTTAGCGCACATATACACTATGTAATACCCATTTTTGGTAAAACATAAATGATGTTATGCCAAGGAAATTGATACCTAACATGTCACGCTTTAAAATTGTGTACGCACATGGAATGGCGCCAAGCTACGGTACCTTAAAATTTCCATAGGAGACATTTTTTTATTTTATTATTTTAATCAAGTTTTTTTTCAACATTGTCTCTTTAATTCTTGTCTCTTTAATTCTGTTGTTAGCACTTTCATTTCTACCACAAGGGATGTACAATGTCCCTTGTGATAGCTGGAGCAGCGACAGGTCCTCTTTACTGAGACATCTGGGGTACACTAGACCCCAGATCTCTCATCTGCCCTTAAAAGCATCTGATCAAACTGAGATAGGTTTGATCAGATGTTTTCACATAGCATTTATGGCTTGTATACATGTTGGCAAAACTGGAAGTGACAAAATCCCTGTCGCTTCTGGTTTCTTATACCATAGAGATGATCAGGGAAGTTCAGTTCCTCTGTCATCCCTATGGTAAGTTGGTGGAAACGCTGGCTTCAGTCCCAGCTAGGATTGCTTTTACATTAAAGAGGAACCACAGTCTGCACACAAAATTTGTAATGAAAACATCTTTGCCATTCTGAAGCTTCCCTCCAACCACTTTGCATTTTATTTTATATATACTGCAATTGTATACTTGCCAAATATGCTGCAGAAATTTCCCTCTACTAAGACTGGCTACATCCATTTTAACTGTGGGCAGCTGAAGCAGCTGCCTGTTTACTTCCTGGATTTACACAAACACACAGAGGCACACCTCCAGCTCTGCAGCTCTCATTGGCCCTCTTATGACTCACCTCCCCTCCCTTCCTGGCAAACTCTCAGGAGAGTGAGAGAGAGACCTGTACATGATGTCATATGCCTAGGCTTTTTTCCAGGCAAGAAGCAGGAAATGGGCTGTATCTAAGAGCCGGGCAGGCGGAGCGGTGGAGTAGAGAGCCTGGGGGGCGGAGCACTTAAGCTAAGGGATGGGCGGAGTGGTGAAGGAGAGAGTTGGGCGGACCAGCGGTAAAGGAGAGCCAGCCTGGCAGAGCAGTGGAGGAGAGAGCCGAGTGGGCGGAGCGGTGGAAGAGACTTTCTCAGGCACTGAGTTACTAAAGCAGCAGGTGTGGGTCTTACTGGGGCTGCTGTCGGATCAAGAAGAGAACTCAGCAGGCAGAGTAGGTGAGGAGAGAGGCAGGCTGCGGAGCAGTGTAGAAGACTTGCTCTGGCACTCAGCTACCCCTCTTACTGAAGCTGCACAGCAGGTGTGGGCTCAGTGGGGCTGCTGCGGCTGCCAAAGTTTCTTTAGCAGTGTGTAACACAAAGAAGAAACTGTTAGGGGTCCGCAGTAGCCCCACTGAGCCCACACCTGCTGTGCAGCTTCAGTAAGGCCCCTTTCACACTGGGACCACTGTCATCGTCAGCGGTAAACTGCCGCTAATTTAGCGGCAATCTACCGCTGTAATAGCAGCGCTATGGCGCCGCTATTCGGGTGGCAGCGCGCCACTTTTAACCCCCCCCCACAAGGGGTTAAACAGGGGTTAAAAGTGCCGGCGCTCTGCGCTCCCGGAGCAGTGTACAGCCGCTTCGGGAGCGCTGCCCATTCAATCCAATGGCAGGGGCAGTGAAGGAGCGGTGCATACACTGCTCCCCACATTCCTGAAAAATCATGCTTGCAGGAGATTAATTTTACTCCCGCAAGCGCAGTGCCCATATCAGTGAAAACAGGGGTAAAGCGCAGAGGCGCCTGTCTAGGCAGATATTGAGGGGTCTTTGGCTGGTCCTATTCTCCATAAAACCACTCTGTTCTCCAGGCAAGGGTCCTATTCAGATTTCCAGATCACCAAGATCCTCTGTGTATATTTTTGATGTAGGAAGGTTTGGCCTTGTCTCAAGGTCTGGACTATTTTGTTATTCATAATTCAATACTGTGAAAAATCTGTATTGTTTGCTAGAAAATTACTTAGAACCCCCAACATTATATATATATTTTTTTTTAGCAGATTGTCATTATAATATTTTATGTCACGCTGTATTTGCACAGCGGTCTTTCAAACGCAATTTATTTTTTTGGGAAAAAATACACTTTAATTAAAAAAAAAAACAGCAAAGTTAGCACAATTCTTTTGTATAATGTGAAAGATGATGTTACGCCGAGTAAATAGATACCCAACATGTCATGCTTTAAAATTGCGCACGCTCGTAGAATGGTGATAAACTGTGGTACTCAAAAATCTCCATAGGCAACACTTTAAAAATTTTTACAGGTTACCTGTTTAGAGTTACAGAGGAGGTACTGCGCTAAAATGATTGCTCTTGCTCTGACGATCGCGATGATACCTCACATGTGGTTTACATATGTGGGAGCGACTTACGTATGCGCTCACTTCTGCACACGAGCATGGAGGGAAGGGGCACTTTACATTTTTTTGTTTTTCTTCTTTATTTTACTTTTTATTTTTACACTGTCCTTTTATTTATTTATTTTATTCACTTTTATTCCTATTACAAGGAATGTAAACATCCTTTGTAATAGAAATAAGCATGGCAGGTCCTCTTTATCGAGAGAACTGGGATCAAAAAAGACACCAGATCTCTCATTTACCTTTAAAAAAAAAACATTTTGACATTAGGGCCAGTCCACACCACATTCAGTCCAGTGCATTTTTTTCTGCATCAAAAAAGCATGGAAAGTAGGTTATATGGTATTAAATGGCATAGTTCCCACTAGTGTTTGCAGTTCCAGAAAAAGAAAGCAGAACATGCTGCATTTTTCCTGCACTGGACTGTACTGGAACACTGTAAAACAGATCAAAAATGCGCTGGAAAGCACCAAAAACGCACTAGAACAAACGTCTTTATTTAAGCTTAAGAAAAAAGAGGGGGGAAAATGTGCTGGACTATATAAAAAAAAGCACCAAAAATGCATCAAAAACTCACTGGAACGCATCAAAAATGCGTCAAACACACATACAGTCAGGGGGCAGGATGGCAATTGCCCCCTAGGCCACCCTAACTTACATTCAAAATGGCCGACCGCCACTGCCCACTCACACTTTTTTCTTCTTGTGGAGGAAGCAAGCAGGGGCCAGGGGCGCAGGCACCAACTAACTGCAGGCAGGGGGGGGGGGGGGGGGGGAGGGGGCACCCAGGGCCGGCTGTGCACTGGCAAACCTGTATTGATGATTGATGGGCACTGATCAGGTTTCATCTGATAGGCACTGGTGAGGCTGCATTGATGGGCACTGTTGCGGCTGCATTGATGGGCACTGATGAGGCTGCATTGATGCATTATTATTGTTAAACCTCCTTTGTTGGCCGGAGTTGCCGGGTGGGCATGGATGGCGAGCTGATTCGGTGGTTCAATAGGCCACTTGACTGGACTTGCCCCCCAGGCCTAAGGCTGCCAGCCCCCACCCTGCATACAGTAAAGCATCTGGAATGCATCTGGACTGCGTTTCTATGGTGTGAACTGACCTTTAGAGCTAGTTCACACCACATGCATTTCAGTGCTTTTTTTTCTGTATTCAAAACGCATAGAAAGTAGGTTAGGGCTGGTTCACACCACAAAAACGTCCTCCAGATCCATTCCAGATTCTGCAAGCGCGTTTTTGATGCTTTTCCGGATGTGTTCCAGATGCTTTTTTTCTTCTTTCTTCTGTTTTTTTTTTTTTTACTGTACTCAGGGTCAAGTGTGTTTTTGATGCATTTTTTATCCGTGTAGGTGTATTCCGGTGCGTTTTTAATGCGTTTTACCGCATTCCAGTACAGTTCTATGCAGGAAAAATGCAGCATTCTACTTTTTCTTTCTGGAACTGGAACGCACTGGAACTGCAAGCACTGGTGTTAACTATGCCATAGAAAACAATGTAAAACTACTTTCTATGGGTTTTGGATACAGAAAATAAGGCACTGGTGTGGACTAGCCCTTACATTGTTTTCTATGGCATAGTTCACACCAGTGCTTGCAGTTCCAGTGCGTTCAAGTTCCAGAAAAAAAAAAAAGAGTATGCTGCATTTTTAATTCACAGAACTGTACTGGAACGCTGTAAAACACATTAAAAACGTACCGGAATACACCTACACGCATAAAAAATGCATCAAAAACGCACTGGAACCTGAGTACAGTGAAAAAAAACAAACAGAAGAATGAAGAAAAATAGCATCTGGAACACATCAGAAAATGCATCAAAAAAGAACTGGAACGCATCAAAAACGTGCATGCAGAAACTCATCTGGAACAGATCTGGAGAAAGTTTTTGTGGTGTGAACTAGCCCTAGTGGTTGTAAAGGCAGAATATATTAAGGTAAAAAACCTGTGTGCAGCAGCCCCCCTAATACTTACCTGAGCCCCATCTCGATCCAGCGATGTTGTATGAGAGACTCGGCTATCCGGGACGCTCCCTCCTCATTGGCTGAGACAGCAACGAAGCTTCACTAGCTCCCCCTGCTGTCAAAGTCAGTCAGCCAATGAGGAGAGAGAGGGGGCAGGGGCGTGGCTCTGTGTCTGAATGGACACACAGAGCTGCGGCTCAGCTCAGGTGCCCCCATAGCAAGCTGCTTGCTGAGGGGCACTCAACAGGAGAGAGGGGCCAGGAGCACCGAATAGGGACCCGAGAAGAGGAGGATCTGGGCTGCTCTCTGCAAATCCACTGCCCAGAGCAGGTAAGTATAACATGTTTGTTATTTTTAACAAAAAAAAAAACACACGACTTTAGTATCACTTTAAGCAAAAAAAAAAAATCCTATCTATTGGCCTGAGAACCGGAAGGTCGCTCCGGTCCTCCAAGGGCACAGAGCTGAGTGGGGGCTATCTTGCCCTTTCTTTGTCTATTGTTTTTTTAATGAATCTCCTGGGTTGTTTGTTTGGAGCATAGAGGTTGGTTATGGTAAAGGTTTCGTTATCGAGCTTAGCCACTAAGATAATGTATCATCCATTTCTATCTATTTTTATGTGCAAAAAGTTGAAATGAGACCGTGTCTTTAACTGCAATTATAACTCCCCTCTCTTTTTTTGGGCTATTAGAGCAGAAAATTTGTGGAAATTTGGCATGCGTGAATTTTGGAGGTTTGTCAGCTGCGAAATGTGATTCTTGATTGCATCTTCCCATAAGGCTCTTCTCTTGTGTGGACTATTAAGTCCCTTCACATTAAGCGAAAATAGTTTTAATTGTGGCATAGTTGGTGGTTGTGTTGGTTGTAAGTAATCTCCAGTTTACCAGTGAATCTCCTGCAACTGAGCGAACCAGCTCCGACTATTACTTTCTCATCAAGGTTTGTCCAGTATTGTAGTGGATCAAGGTCAGGTAGTGAGAGGGAGCATGAGATGATAGGAACAATAAGAGAAAAAAACAAAAACAGATATAAAAAAATTGTAACAAGTTGGTGTCCAACTGAAGTGTGCTTCAAAATGCACTTTGAAGACAGGGGTATTTCCTTCATTACTATACTAGCAATGAGATCCCTTGTTGTGCAAGCAAGGTTGAGTGCCATCTGCTTATGAACCTATTGCGGGTGGGTTCCGCTGTTGAGTTTAGGTCAGATAGGACCTCTTATTTTTGTTTCTGCCAGTGTTGTGTCACTTTGTCTAATTGCGGGTTCCTCTGTGGAGGGTCTTCAATGGGCAGCAGGCCCCATTTTTCCATCAATTGTAGACCGCTTTCCAGGTTGTAGATTGTATGAGTTTTGTTGTTCCATTCAATAAGCAACTTAGTGGGGGAAGCCCCATTTATAAATGACCTTGTGATTCCTCAAGATCTTGGTCAGTGAATTCAGATTCTTCCTGGCTAAAATTGTTGCTTGGGAGAGGTCTGAATATAGGATGATCCCTGAGTACGGGTCCTGGAGTGGCGAGTTATGGCGTGCAAACTGCATCAGCTGATCCTTCACATGGTAAAAGTGATACCTTGCTATTACATCTCTGGGCAGTCTTTCTGGGATGCGAGAGGGTTTTGGCAGTCTATGTGCTCTATTGATCACTATTTCCTGCTGGGGGATTGTAGGTAGTAAAACGGATATCATTTTTTAAGAAATGAGTTCCTGATATTTTCCGAAATCCCTCTAAATTTGACATTATGCCTTCTGGACCTGTCCTCCAGGTCCGAGACCTTCAATCTGAGGTTTTTAACCTCCTCCTCACGTTCAAAGTGAGCGTCAACTAATTCATTGTGCGCTTCAGTGAACTCCTCCAGTTTGTTTTCTGTATAATCCACTCTTTCCCCAAGACATTTCATTTCTTCTTTGGTGGTATTCATAAAGATATGCATGTCTTGTTGAATAGGCCCCCTCAAGGATAGCAGCATTTCCTTCATGTCTGTATCTATTATGGGCTGCCTTGTAGTAGGGAAGTTTGTCAGCATAAGGGTTAAATGTAACCAGCTCTTTCTGTGCAGAATCAACCTTATTTATATCTGGTGACAGCCTCCTTCTCTGCTTTAGGCTGGGTTCACACTATCCGACAAAAAACCGGTCCTACTTTGATCCTACACTGCTGTGCGATTTACGGTCCTACATAGGGTCAAAGTCGGACCGTTTGTCTGTGAACAGGGATCCGACTTTGATCCCGACAATGCCAGGCACTTTGTGCTCTGGGGATCTTGAAGGGGAACTCCATGCAAAATTTTAAAGAGAAAACTGGCATGGGGTCCCCCTCCAGGAGCATACCAGGCCCTTTGGTCTGGTACGGATTTTAAGGGGAACCCCATGCCGAAAAAACAGCGTGGGGTCCCCCCCAAAATCCATACCAGACCCTTATCCGAGCACGCAACCCGGCAGGCCAGGAAAGGGGGTGGGGACGAGCAAGCGGCCCCCTCCCTCCTGGACCATACCAGGCAGCGTGCCCTCAACATGGGGAGTATGGGTGCTTTGGGGCAGGGGGGGCTCTGCGCCCCCCACCCCAAAGCACCTTGTCCCCATGTTGATGAGGACAAGGGCCTCTTCCCGACAACCCAGGCCGGTGGTTTCGGGGTCTGCGGGCGGGGACTCATCGGAATCTGGAAGCCCCCTTTAACAAGGGGGCCCCCAGATGCCGGCCCCGCACCCTAGGTAAATGAGTATGGGGTACCCCTACCCATTTACCGGGAAAGAAATATGTACACAAAAAAACCACACAGCTTTTTAAAATATTTTATTAAATCAGCTCCGGTGGTCTTCTCCCCTCTCCGGTGTCTTCTTTTCTTCGGCTCTTTTGCGGGGGTCTTTCATCTTCTGAGGGGTCTTTTCTTCTCCTCTGCGACGTCTTCTGCTCTTTTGCCGGTCTTCTCCGCTGTCCTCTTCCCTCTCTTCTTCTTCTTCTTCTTCTTCTTCTTTTCTTCTTCTTCTTCCCATGTTGACACGACGCGTTCTCCTTCACGAATGCCCTCGCCGCTCTGTGCTGTGCCTTATATTGGCATGGGGCGTGGCCACCAGATGACATCACCTGGAGGTCCCGCCCCATATGAGGTCACAGCTCCGCCCCAGGATGTGACCTCATATGGGGCGGGACCTCCAAGTGATGTCATCTGGTGGCCACGCCCCATGCCAATATAAGGCACAGCACAGAGCGGCGAGGGCATTCGTGAAGGAGAACGTGTCGTGTCAACATGGGAAGAAGAGGAAGAGAGGGAAGAGGACAGC
>BLSH010195333.1:33589-44660 GCA_018402905.1 Glandirana rugosa
CTTCGTAGACCCGACGCATACACTCCAGCAGAAGTATAACCGTCCAATGAGCGACAATTACACATCAATACTGCCTCTTGAAGGACGAAGTAGGTAAAAAAACTGATTAGTACAATTATAGCGGTCAAGAACTAGACCTTAAAAATTTAACAAAATGTTAGTGGAGGAATCGACACTTTACCGCTCTAGTCTTGCATGACATCTCAGTCTTCTTTTTTTTTTAAGATAATAGAAAGGAATCTTCATCTGCCTATAGCAGATGCAGATCTATGGAAAACACACTCCAACCTGTCTCGTTCACACATCTGAAATGGTCTATAATTTTATTTTATTCTGGTAAAGTCTACACACTTGCTCTGTCCAACCTCACACAAAAGGTATCTAGACGTAGACGATATCCGTCTACTTCTAAGGAAAGATAATAGAATTTTTTTTTTCTTCTGACTCTACAGTACGTTCTGATCTCGCCATTTCACAGCTAAGGAGGTGATTGTAAAACAATTTAAAAATTCCAGATCAAGAACTGGCGATATTAACATGATTAGTCAAAAAAATGGATGAAGCAGGAAGTTCTCCGTCATAACTACACATTAACAGCGAGTAACCTGCCAATATGAAGACGACCTCACATACGCAGCCCAGATGCTTCTCTGCCATTAGAATGGAGAGCTTACACTCCCTCCCTGCTCCGAGCACTGTTGTACGGGCCTGCTGATAAAAATCAGGTAAATAATTGATTTTTTTTTGCTGTCGTTTTCCAGATTGTGATGGATTTTTCTTAGCACAGTGGGTTAGTGATTAGCACTTCTGCCTTGCAGCACTAGGGGTGCCTGGTTTTATTCGCTATCCACATGGAGTTTGCATGATCCTTCTGTGCTTGTGTAGGTCTCCTCTGGGTACTCTGATCTCCTCCCATGCTTCAAAGACCTGCTGGTTAATTGGCTTCTGTCAAAGAAAGTTGGCCCTAGTATGTGTAGGTGAAATAGGGACCGTAGATTGTGAGCCCCTTGATAGCAGGGACTGATGTGAAAGGACAGGCCTGGAACTGGAGTGCAACATAAGTGCAGGGCCAGCATGACTGGGTTGCTGGGCAAAACAGACCGGGGGTGGTCTTGTAATTGGTTGCATCGGGGGGTTCAGCCAATTGGGCCAATAATGGTGCAGGGTGTGGTTAGGTGTGGCTAGGGAGGTCTGGGCTAAGGTAGGGGAGGTAGTCAGTGCAGAGCCTGGCAGCATCAGGAGATTTTTTTCCCTGGGGGCTGCTGCACTTTAATTGACAAAATATGGATGATGTGGAGTGCATGATGCAGCAACTACGGTCTGCTGCGCTGGTGAATGGCCCCCAGTGGTTGCATTCCCAGCTGGATGGCGTTTTGGGGGGGGGTCGGGGCAGGCACCTGCTTCGCCTGCTCCCCCTACATCACGAGCGAGGAGGTCAAGACCGCTCAGGGAGCCCGAATTCAGAGACCCTTCAGCTCCAACGGCGAAGAGATTTGCACCTCTTCCCGCTGGCGGGGCTGGAAAGAATCCCCAGCATCGGCGGGACCCAACTAGGAGAGCCCCTTCTGCCTCTCCTTCCAGGCTTCCTTCACCTGGGGATTGGAACGTTACAGCCGACCGTGCGGAGCCCTCCTCTGCCCGCGGCGCGGCCCGGCGTGGAAGGACTAATCTGGCTGGTGTGGGCCCTGCATCCAAGACGGCCACGGCTACATGCTCCAGAAGTGGAGGTCCAGGGGGTGATGGCGGCGGGCGGAATCCGGGAGGAGTCCAGGACAACATGTCAGACGGGGAAGACCGCGAGGTGGTGTCTGCACGGAGCGGGCAGCGGTGGTTGATGACACCATCGCTGTGAGCCCGGCTCCTTCTTCAATGGCACGCGTCCGGGCTGAAGACCAGAGATCGGAAGGGGAGATCTCTGATTTGGGGCAGAGGAGGAGCTTGTGGATGGCCCGGCTGCGATGGAGGATGGTGTGGAGCAACAGGGACCCAGGGTTACAGCTGGGCGGTCTTCCTCCCCGCAGCAGCCTGGTAAGTCTGTGTGTATGCCTCGTCGTTTATCTCCTGTCCCTGTGCCGCTGTCTGTCCCTTCTGTCTTGTCCTCTGGGGTTCAGTTAGGAGGTGGGATGGTAACGGCAGAGGGTGCTCTGGGACAGATGGTGGGTGGGGTCATGGACAGTGCTGGGGCGCAGGTTCTCCCAGGGGTTATTGGCTCTGCTAAGGGGTTGTGGGGACCTGATGGGTGGTAGGCCTGCTATGGTGTCTTCAGCACCCGGGGTGTCACCGGCAGCAGCCTGGGTGGCAGCAGGGGATGCAGGAGCAGCCGACGCAGGATCTACAGAGTTGCGGGGGGCTCCATCAGCGATTGCACAACCGGCACCTATATCAAGGCCAGTGGAATCAATGGCCAGCACTTCAGTACCTTCGGGGGCTGGGCAGGTGAGTACGGAGAAAGGGTCGACTTCTACTGGGGAGTGTACTAGGCTTTACTCTAACTAGTCTAGTGAAGTCGAAGTATATCACCCATGTGCTTCAACACTATGCAGCAGTGACCTTCATGTGCAAGCTCCTCGCTGACCATAAAAAGGCTTATCAAAGTAAAAAGTTCACATACAGAGGTATATTGCACTCAGCATGTATTATGTCGGGTATACACAATTTGTTTGGAAATAAGACTGTCAGCTCTAGTCAGAGACACTGTACTAACCATTGCAAGGTTGTGTTCTATTAAGGGGACGACGACGACCCCCCCCCACCAGAACACTCCGATCAGCACTCGCTGCCATTGGCTGAGAACGCTGATCGGGAGTCGGTCGGATGCTGGTTTTCCAGCATGCACATCCAACATTTGCATGGCCAGCTTCTGTCGCATAGACCTATACACACACGGGCCGAATGTTGGTCGTTTTTCTATGAACCAGCAAATGTGTTTGTTGGGCACGTCACTGAGTGATACTTTTTAGTTTATTATTTATTTGCCAAGTTCACACTGCGGGCATTTCTGAAAAGTGATCAGTGATGGATTACAGTTAATGACTGCCTCTTGACGCATACCCCGTCTTCAACAACTCCTATACCATGTCCACAGTCTCTGATCACCTCTTATACTCCATTTACAGTCTCTGACCATCTCTTGCACCAGATCCGCAGTCTTTAACCGTCTGTTGTATCATGTCTGCAGTCTCTGACCATCTCTTGTATCCTGCCTGCAGTCTCTGACCATCTCTTGCGCCAGATCCGAAGTCTGACCATTTCCTGTATCATGCCATTAGTCTTCAACTTTATCCTGTTGTGAGTCTCCTGTCTCTGACACTGAATATTCACAGAATTTTTTTTGTGTGGCTCTTTCGGGGGCCGCATTTGAGGCCCACCATATCAAGAAAGTTGACCACCACCGTGTTACTGCAAATGAAAAAAGTATCACAGACCATACAGAACTGTGCTACTGTAAGTGTACTAATATGGCTATATTCACCTTAAAGTGGAACTCTCAAAAGAGAGTAAAGCCTAGTACACATTGTTCGTACACAGCTTTCGAGAGCCGATCACAACAGTTCATGCAAAATTATCTGAAGGGACAAGCAAAAAAATTTTTCCCGTACAATGCCAGAACGTACGATTTTCATTTAATCAGTACAGAATTCGTCCAAAAAATATATATATATATATATATATAAAACCGGAAGACCAAGACCCCATATGCTCAGAAATGAAAGAATACATTACAAGACAATACAAGAATTTTCGTAACTTTAGTAACCTCTTAATTTTGGATATGAGACTAGCATGCAAAAAAAAAAAAAAAAAATGGATGATCATTCCTCCAATATTCCCATCATGTGTCAGAGGCTTTGGTTCGGTTTAATCCCTTTGCATTCAAAAAGTTATTGCCTAGGCCAAAATGACATATCCCTAGTCCTGCAGCCTCCTGGGATACTTACACCATATCTCCCAAGACGCTGCTTGATTGGGCACACGGAGCAGCCAGAGGGTTGGCTCTGCATGTCATTGGTAGCTGGTTGCCTGCACCTTGAAGAGCATCAAGCTAGCTATGACACCTGAACAGCAGATTGCAGAGGAACCATGTTGGATTTCCTGTGTGGGGGCGAGTATGTGCTTTTGAAGAGAATGCAGTAAAACAGGTAAGAGTGGAAAAAAAAACATGGGAGGGTTTATGTAGAGCATTAAGCATCTTTCATAAAAAAAGGGTCCAGTGTTGCCAACCGTCCGTAAATTTACAGACAGCCCGTAAAAACAGGGCAGTTTTTAGTGTGTCCGTAAAAGTCTGTAGCAGCCGAAAAGTGCCAGTAAAACCGGTGGCCATCGGCTCCGGTCAGAGCTGCGCATGTGCAATTACGGAAATCCTTGAGCAGCGAGTGAGAAGATCTGATCCTGACCCTGAGATGAGTTGGACGACCACTCCTCCTGCTGCCAGCTAGTGCCCCTGCCAAGCCCATCTGCCCTCAAATGAGGTTACTGCATTTTCCTGCCACACCACCGCCAGCCAGCACCTGACCGGAGCAGATGCTCTGGATGGATGGATGGATCCTCCTGATTCATGCCTGCCTCCCTGCTCTAGCTGACCCTGCAGCCCCCTCGGGTGAGTGCAGTGCGCTTCCTCTTCAAGCCAGCCAAAAAGAGTCAGAACAGTGAGTGTGTGACTGTTTGACACACACACTGTCTCTGCTCACTCTGACAGACAGTGGTGAGCCAGACTGCAGAAGTCTTTCTCTCGTAGTGTGAGTGTGTACTGTATGAGTGCAGTGTGCACTGGATAAGTGGCAGGAGGTAATGAAAGGATGGTGTAATGGAAACAGGAGGTGATGGGGATGGTGTGATGGAGATGGAGGGATGGTGACAGGAAGTGATGGGGGGGATTGTGTGATGGAGACAAGAGGTGATGAAGGGATGGAGACGGGGAGATGGTGTGATGGAGATGAGGGGTGATGGGGGGATGGAGACTGGAGGGATAAAAACAGGAGGTGATGGAGATAGGAAGTCTTTAGAAGTGAGGACATCAAATCTGGTGATCCTAGTGGCTGGTTATGGAACAGAAATTAAGGGGAAATCTCTACAATTTGACATAGGTGACAACTGATGGACTAAATAATCAGCCCTTATTATATTGAAAATAAAAGAAATATGTTTTTTTACCTTGCTATCTACCTTAAATCACATTGCTATTTGCAGAGTGTACTTGCTTGTAGTCTAAATACTGACATTTGCACTGAAAACTGTAATTTTGTAACTTTTTGTAAAATGCCAGTAAAAACTTGGCTGTGCCAGTAAATTTCAATCTGGTAGGTTGGCAACACTAGTAGGGCCCTGTTAACCTTTGTGTCTTGAATTGTTTTCTAACTGTACAGTCTCCTTTTATTTTGTAAAACACTGCATAAACTGTTGGCGCTATAATAATAATAATTGTACAGAACTAAAGCAGCTGTGTAGACAACAGTCACCACCAGAGGGCGCCCCATTCTAATGGGTTTTATTAGTTATAATTAGAACATACAGTAATGT
Source organism: Glandirana rugosa (assembly GCA_018402905.1). NCBI lineage: Eukaryota > Metazoa > Chordata > Amphibia > Anura > Ranidae > Glandirana > Glandirana rugosa. The sequence continues at coordinate 39,107 of BLSH010195333.1, forward strand.
GCTTGAGTTTTAATGATATTAATGTTAATCTAATCATATTAATTAATGGAATGCAGAAACATGATCATTTTAGTCAGTTCATTTGAAATTCAAACATCCAGCGCAGGAAGAGCCTGGAAATCCGCCAAGTCACTGCAAATGTACAGAGAGGTGTTACATTCTGCTCTATGGAGAGTGATCCCTTCTCAGACTACACGTTATTCAGTACTATAGAGAGCTCCTTGTGGCCTCTATGAAGGACTTGGATCAACCACAACACCCCCCCGCAGAGGCCACATATACGACAGAGACCACCTCAGAACCCCCGCCCCCCCCCCCCCCCCATTCCCCAAAGAAGCCACATACACATAACTGAGTTATCAATAAAGTGAATCTGTTGCAGCAGCTCCACTGAATATCACATTTTTCCTACCATTATTGACCAGTACACAACAGTACACTATTAATAAAATAGTATTCAGTTTGGTGTGGGCGGCTGTGGATGTAACCTCCTGCCAGAATCCTATATCTCTCCAAAGATGAGGTGTACCTTCTGGACCTAGACTTTAAAGTGGCTCTTCAATTTTTTAGGAGTACACCCCTCACATTTTTTGTAAATATTTTAGATCATCTTTTCATGTGACAACACCGAGGAATGCAATATAAAGAGAAAGGGATTGGCGCTGACTTAATCCATAAAGATCGATGGTTGACAGAGTACTAAACCTGGAATATAGTAAAATTGGCATATCCCATATAAACAATATTATAACCTTAAAAAACAGTAAAAGTTTATATTGCAACTAATATTAATGCAATATTATATCATATGTAATGACATATACATCTAAGTGCTCAATAGTTCATAAGTGTATCCCAACACCATGTGACTTCTTGTTTCTTGTAAAGTGACTTAATCCACCAGTGCTCATCCTATGGTGAAGGTGGCAACTCACCAGAACATTATGACCCCTTTTTACAGGAAGGTCAGAACACGCATTTGGAAAGCCTTAGGTTTCCTAGGAGTTGGTCCTTCTCCGCTGGAAGTGCAGACCCGTTCTATAGTGATGAGAATGACTCCATAGGAGACCATAAAAATTCTCATAGTGTAGTAATTTTATTCAATAAAAGTTCCATAAAAGCCAAAAGATATAGGCTCCACTATGACACCCAGTCCCGAATTCTTTTTGCACTCACAAGTCAATGAACCTAGGTAGGGAATATTTTTTTATATCGCTGTGTATGTACAATTACAGGCAGTCCCCGAGTTATGAACATTCGAGTTACAAACGACTCCTACTTACGAACAGGGGTGGGGTGGCGTCACTACCGGCCGCTTGCGCTCCACACTGGTCCCGGATACAGCCGAGCAGTGTGAGACACATCCCACAGTACTGTACAGCATGGCCACAAGAGCCCCATATAGCACAACTGCACACATAGCAGTGCCTGGAACACTCCACATCACTGCACGGGTTGAAGTTACACTTACAAATGTACAGTTCCGACTTACAAACAAATTCGATTTAAGAACGAACCTACAGTCCATAAGCCGTTCGTAACTCGGGGACTGCATGTAGTGGTGGTTTTTGTGAGTGCCAAAATAATTTGGGACTGGGTGTGATGTATGGGATATGCCAATTTGAGTATATTGCAGGTTTAGTACTCTGTCAAGCATCTATCTTTATGGATTAAGTTAGTGCCAATCCCTTTCTCTTTAAATTGCACTTCCAGTGAAATACACCTCTAAAGGGGCAGCAACTTCGTATTAGTCATTCACTTCATGGTATTCTATAGGGTGCCATTTCCCGTTGTCAAATTTTATTAGTAACACTGAAGAAATGACACTTTGCTACAATGTAAAGTAGTGAGTGTACAGCTTGTATAACCGTGCAAAATTGTTGTCCCCTCAAAATAACTCAACACAGCCATTAATGTCTAAACCTCTGGCAACAAAAGGGAGTACACCCCTAAGTGAAAATGTCCAAAATGGGCCCAAAGTGTCAATATTTTGTGTGGCCATTATTTATTTTCCAGCACTGCCTTAACCCTCTTGGTCATGGAGTTCACCAGAGCTTCACAGGTTGCCACTGGAGTCCTCTTCTACTCTGGAGCCATTTTTCCACTCCTCCATGACGACATCACGGAGCTGGTGGATGTTAAAGACCTTGCACTCCTCCACCTCCTGTTTGAGGATACCCCACAGATGCTCAATAGGGTTTAGGTCTGGAGACATGCTTAGCCAGTCCATCACCTTTACCCTCACCTTCTTTAGCAAGGCAGTGGTCATCTTGGAGGTGTGTTTGGGGTCGTTATGTTGGAATATTGCCCTTCGACCCAGTCTCCAAAGGGAGGGGATCATGCTCTGCTTCAGTATGTCACAGTACTTGTTGGCATTCATGGTTCCCTCAGTGAACTGTAGCTCCCCAGTGCCGGCAGCACTCATGCAGTCTCAGACCATGACACTCCCACCACCATGCTTAAGTGTAGGCAAGACACACTTGTCTTTGTACTCCTCACCTGGTTGTTGCTACACATACTTGACACCATCTGAACCAAATAAGTTTATCTTGATCTCATCAAACCACAGGACTTGGTTCCAGTAATCCAGGTCCTTAGTCTGCTTGTCTTCAGCAAACTGTTGCAGGCTTTCTTGTGCATCTTAGAAGAGGCTTCCTTCTGGGATGACAGCCATGCAGACCAATTTGATGCAGTGTGTGGCGTATGGTCTAAGCACTGACAAGCTGACCCCCACAGCTTCAACCTCTACAGTAATGCTGGCAGCACTCCTACGTCTATTTCCCAAAGACAACCTCTGGATATGACGCTGAGCATGTGCACTCAACTTCTTTGGTTGACCATGGCGAGGCCTGTTCTGAGTGGAACCTGTCTTGTTAAACTGCTGTATGGTCTTGGCTACTGTGCTGCAGCTAAGTTTCATGGTCTTGGCAATCTTCTTATAGCCTAGGCCATCTTTATGTAGCGCAACAATTCTTTTTTTCAGATCCTCAGAGAGTCCTTTGCCATGAGGTGCCATGTTGAACTTCCAGTGACCAGTATGAGAGAGTGAGAGCGATAACACCAAATTTAACACCTGCTCCCCATTCACACCTGAAACCTTGCTCACTAACAAGTCACATGACACCGGTGAGGGAAAATGGCTAATTGGGCCCAATTTGGACATTTTCACTTAGGGGTGTACTCACTTTTGTTGCCAGTGGTTTAGACATGAATGGCTGTGTGTTGAGTTATTTTGAGGGAACAGCAAATTTACACTGTTATACAAGCTGTACACTCACTACTTTACATTGTAGAAAAGTGTTATTTCTTCAGTGTTGTCACATGAAAAGATATAATAAAATATTTTAAAAAATGTGAGGGGTGTACTCACTTTTGTGAAATACTTTATATGTATTGTGACGTTACATAGTCAGTGAGGTTGGAAAAAGACACAAGTCCATCAAGTCCAACCCATGTATGTGTTTTTATCTTAGTATTACGTTGTATATCCCCCAATGTTGTGGTGCCTTAGGTGTGCATCTAATAGTTTTTTGAACTTATCTATACTACCAGCAGAAACCACTGTTTTTGGAAGAGAATTCCACATTCTCACTGCTCTTACCGTAAAGAAACTTTTACACATCTTAAGGTTAAACCGCCTTTCTTCCATTCTCAGTGAGTCTTTGTGTTTTCCCTTGCGCTGAATAGTTTTGTCCCTATAGTGGGGTCACAAGTACAGTATTTGTACATTGAAATCATATCCCCTCTCAAGCGTCTTCTCCAGAGAGAATAAGTTCAGTGCTTGTAATCTTTCCTCATACCCAAGGTCCTCTAATCCCTTAATTAGCTTTGTTGCCCTTCTCTGAACCCTCTCCAATACCAGGACGTCCTTCCTGAGGACTGGTGCCCAGAATTGGACGGCATACTCCAGGTGCGGCCTCACCAGGGACTTGTATAGTGGGAGAATTATTGATTTATCCCTGAAGTTTATCCCTTTCTTGATGCATGCCAACACTTTGTTAGCTTTGCTTGCAGCAGCTTGGCATTGCATGCCACTGCTGAGCCTGTTCTCTACTAGGACCCCTAGGTCTTTTTCCATCCTAGATTCCCCCAGAGGCTCTCCCCCTAGTGAGTAGTTTGCGTTCATGTTCTTGGTACCCAAATGCATTATCTTACATTTTTCTACGTTAAATCTCATCTGCCACCTGTCTGCCCACCACTTTAATTTATTCAGATCTTCTTGCAAGGTTTCCACATCCTGTGGAGAATTTATTGCCCTGCTTAGCTTAGTATCATCCGCAAATCGTGAGATTGAATTGGTCACCCCGTTCTCCAAATCATTTATGAATAAATTGAATAGGATTGGTCCCAGGACAGAACCCTGGGGAACCCCACTTTCTACACCAGACCATTCTGAGTATTCCCCATTTATCACCACCCTCTGGACTCACCCCTATAGCCAGTTTTCAATCCATGTATTCACCCTTTGATCCATGTTAAGGGACCTTAGTTTGTACAGTAAACATTTATGTGGAACTGTATCAAATGCTTTTGCAAAATCCAGGTACACCACATCTACAGGCCTTCCTTTATCTAGATGGCCGCTCACCTCCTCATAGAAGGTTAATAGATTGGTTTGGCAAGAACGATTTTTCATGAAACCATGTTGATTACTGCTAATGATACCGTTCTCGTTACAATAGTCTTGTATATAATCCCTTATTATTCCCTCCAAGAGCTTGCAAATGATTGATGTTAAGCTAACTGGTCTGTAGTTCCCGGGGAAATGTCTTGGTCCTTTTTTATATATTGGCACCACATTGGCTTTCCTCCAATCAGCTGGTATCATACCAGTCAGAAAACTGCTCTTAAAGATTAGGTACAAAGGTCTGGCAATAACTTGGCTAAGTTCCCTAAGGACCCTCGAGTGCAAGCCATCTGAGCCCGGTGACTTATTAGCGTTCAGTTTTTCAAGCCTATTCCTGATTTTATCCTGTCAGCCATGAGGGTGCTTTCTGTGACGTGTCTTGTGGACCAGCATTGTGGTTCTGCATAATTGAGCCCCCCATTTCCTTTGTGAACACTGAGGAGAAAAATGAGTTTAACACCTTTGCCATTTCTCCATCATTTGTAACCAGATTACCTGCATCATTCTTTATGGGGCCAATATGATCTGACCCCCCTCTCTTACCATTTATATACTTAACCACTTGCCGACCGTGTAGCGTAGATACACGTCGGCAAGTGGCACCTATTGTTGTGGGAGGACGTTATATAACGTCCTCCCACAATCACGCTCCCGCGCGCCCCCTGGGGCGCGCACCTGGGAGCATCCGTGACCGCCGGGTCTGTGAGACCCGGCGCATCACGGATCACGGTAAATGGCCGCTTGGAGCGGCCGTTTATCACGTGATCGCTCCGTCAAATGACGGAGCATCACATGTAAACAAGCCGGCGGAAGTGTCAGCTTGTCTCCCCCCTCTCCGCACCGATCGGTGCAGTGTGACAGGGGAGGGGGGAGAGGGGGGAGAGAGGAGATGCAGCGGTGCTGTGGGCAGGATCTGAAGTGCCCACA
>BLSH010195352.1:0-18660 GCA_018402905.1 Glandirana rugosa
CTAGCTCACCTATTTTGCTTGGCAGACTCCTGGCATTGGTGAACAAACACTTTAATTCACTGTCACCTTTTGCACATGTATCTTGCATATTTTTAATTTTAGCACAAACATATGTCTATTTTGCATTCTCATTTTCAGCCAGCAGGTGGCACCTCGGGGTCCTTTTAACATGCTTTTCAGGTAGTTCCTATTTGATTTGTGTAAAAATGCCTGTTCCTTTTAGAAATTAATTGATGAAGCTGACAGTTACACTAAATAAGATAAATGAGTCACCCACTCTACCTTTTAACTTTTGTTGTGCACCTTCTTTGAATAAAAGACACAAAAAGCCACATTTCCGCAGGTAATTAGCCTCTGTTCACACCTAGGCGAACCGACTTTGGGGGCGACTTTGCTAGGCGATTTGAAGGCGACTTCAGCGTGACTTCGGGCGACTTAAAATGCGACTCCATGCCAAGCGACTTTGCCTGTGGCCAATGAGGGAAGGGAGGGAGGGGATTGCCTTCAAAACTTCTTTTCTTTGAGTGCCCGTTCACATAGGGGCGACTTGTGATCCGACTTGAGTTGCCTCAAGTCGCCCCAAGTCGCTTGACATCTGAAATCCCATTGAAATGAATTGGAGCCGTCTTAATATACGCGACTGAAGTTGCTCCGACTTCAAGGCGACTTCTGAAAAGGTTCCTGTACTACTTCTAGGCGACTTCTATCCGACTTGTGCCCATAGGATTCAATAGAAGTCGCCTCCAAGTCAGATCCCCCATCTACATGGAAGCGACTTTACAGTTGAAAGAATAGAATTTATTTTTAGGCAGCCCCCTCCCTCCCTTCTCTGATTGGTCAAGGCAAAGTCGCCTGGCAAAAGTCGTGTTGTAAAGACGCCTGAGGTTGCGCTGGAAGTCGCACTGAAGTCGCCTAGCAAAGTCGCGCCGAAGTCGGGTCGCCCCTATGTGAATGCAGGCTTAAACTGTAAAGTCGCTTCATTATAAATGGGGGATACAACTTCCATTGAAGTCTATGGGCACAAGTCGGATAGAAGTCGCCAGGAACCTTTTCTGAAGTCGGAGCGACTTCAGTAGTGTACATTAAGACGGCTCCCATTCATTTCAATGGGATTTCGGATGTCAAGCGACTTGAGGCGACTTGGGGCGACACAAGTCAGATCGCAAGTCGCTTAGGTGTGAACTGAGCCTAACTCAAAAATGGAAGGCTACATTTACAAAGTAAAATCAGTTTTGACAGGATTCCACTCTACTCTTCAACACTGTGATCTAAGTTCACATATGACAGTTTTTGAAATACAAATTTAATTCTAGGATAAATGGTTTTCAAACATTGAGTACAATTTTGCATTTGTAGCTTTGAAAATAATGTCCTTATGGAGCTAAAAAAAAAAGTCTTTCTTTATTCTCCCAGTCCACATATGGTTTTAATCTAAATTTTGTTTACGCAACTTTTTTTTTTTTTGACCTGAATCCATGTTGTTACTATTAAAACTTTTAACATATTTTTGTTCATGTTCAGACACAACTGTGGCGGTAGGTAAAAAAAACGACATTCCTCAGAAGCCCCCTCCGCTTTCCCGTACCACGCCATTTTCTCAGGGGTGTCTACATTACCCACCATCAAAGTATTTTCAGCGGAGGGAAGAAACGGCTTTGGTTTTGCTCAGAGGATGTCTTTTTTTTTTAAGTTTGGTCTTGTTTCTTACTTTTGTTTATAAGTACATCACAATATTCAGCAAAGCGAAGAGAAGGCTGATGTCCTGTCAAACAAGTTGTATTCCCGAAAGCTGCACTGATGATAATTTTAGACAAGGGAGTTCTTCCAAAAAAAAAATGTTCGCTGTAACCTTTTTGACAGAGGAGCCCAGATTTTCGTAAAAATGATGAAATGTGTTTTTCTAAGTCGCAGCGGTTTCTCATCAGTTCAGAATTTGTTTCCTTGGTATCTAAAACAAATAAAAAAGATCTGTAAGAAACACTGGGGGCGACTCACAAATGGCATTTGTAACACATTTCTGATGATGTATAGGTTGTCAGAAGCCTTGCGCTAAATTCATGATTTTATTGTTAGCACCAATGCCTGAGATAAATTCAAGAAGTTCTTATTTGCAACACTTTTATTGTATGAAATATCACCATATTGGTGATAGAGAAAGTGGAGGTAAATAAGTCAACAATTGTTGATTATAGCACATCTATTCTGCAACAAATTGTGCCTATAACAAATTCCATTTGATCTGTTTCCAACTTTTCCAACTAGTTTCTCTGAATGTACAACTCTGCAACTTCCTAGGAGAGTGTTTGCAACAGTTTTGTCTGAGTTGGGACAGATTCATAAAGCCCTTACCGCAACATACACAAATCTGTCACCTGTGTATAGGTAGGTGAATATTGCGTTAAGGCCCCTTTCACACTGGGGCGCTTTACAGGCGCTATTGCCCTAAAAATAGCGCCTGTAAAGCATCTCCCCATTCAACCCAGTGTGTCCTGTGTGTTTCACACTGGGGCGGCTCAGGGCGGTGCACTTGCAGGAGTAAAATTAAACTCCTGCAAGCATGATTTTTCAGGAATGTGGGGAGCGGTGTATTCACCGCTTCTGCCATTAGATTGAATGGGCAGCACTCCCTTAGCGGCTGTACACCGCTCCGGGAGTTCCGAGCGCCGGCACTTTTAACCCCTGTTTAACCCCTTGTGGGGGGGTTAAAAGTGCCGTGCTACCGCCTGAATAGCAGCGCCATAGTGCTGCTATTACATCGGTAGATCGCCGCAAAATTGGCGGCGGTTTACCGCTGACGATTGGGCGGTCCCAGTGTGAAAGGGGGCCTAAGTTATAGGTGTCTAAAACAGCAGGTGACACCACAATCAAACAAAATTGTGCAAACAGAATTTAGGGGTTTAAGTGCAGCGCTTATTATAGACTGTATTTAATGAATCATAAAACCTTAAAGTGTATATAGTGAAATAATTATGTAAATAATTAGTGTAAACAATTAGTGTACTGTGAATCCAATGTGTATCTATAAACACAAAAACGAGAAGGTTCATCAATAGGATTCACCTAAATTGTTTGTACAGAGGAAAATGCCTCTACACATGCAACTCACAACCGTAATAAAGTGCATATAGCAAAAGTGCAAATAATAATAGTGCAAAAAAGTTATATAGTACAAGAAATGCAAAAAGTGCAAATAGAAGCAGAAAATAGATAATTGAATAAAAGTTCGTAAGAGTCCCACAATCCGTATTAAACGATCATTAGTTGTAAAGGTGCGATCAATCGGTCACCAAATAGATGTGAAGCATCACCACCAAAAAGATTGGAGGCTTACCAGATTGCCAACAACAATGAGCCTGGAATAAACCACTCATGGGATCCTCTCCAAGGATGCATGGATGGAATTACGCTAGTATTAATTCCACAAAATATGCGGACCAGCTCCCACTATGGCTTCAGGGAAATAGCCAAGACTCCAATCACCAACAATCCTTCCTCTGGGTTATCCTCCAGAAATAATTCAGTGGTTTGTGAAATAAAAAACCTCACATAGTGTGAACCCGTTTAAAACTATTATTTAAAAAAGGAAGTGTTGCACTTACATCAAATCTGTAGACATCGAGCTCATCAAATATGGTATATCAGTTGATCATAGCGCAATAACCTGGGGTCAGCAGTCACCCAACATGTTTCATCCTCATGAACATCATCTGTCACCACATATCGCACTACGGTGGTTTCTAAAGAGTGTCTACAAGAATCCTCATGAATTCTAGGCGGTGTGTTGAAAATGGCAGCCAGGACATACTTTATTGCAGGGGTGCCAAACCAGTGGCCGGGGGGTCACATGTGGCCTGCGGAGCCTTCTGATGTGGCCCGCGGCCTTCTGCTATGAGATGGCAGATCCCAAACTCAGATCACAGGTTGCCGACCCGCCATCCCAGAGCATCAGTGTTGTGAATGAAGCCATTGATAGAGGAAGCAAGCGGCTGCGGAGCAAAGCCGCATAAGTCGATGCTTCCCGTATAGCGCTGTCACAGGTGGAGTGATAAATGCACTCTGCCGGAAACAGCAACAGCTGGCGATACCTGAATTGAACAATATTAAGGTAAGTTTATTACTAAAATCACAATGTATATATGGGCATATCTGTTCTACAGTGATTACTTTCAAACTGATCCACAGGTGCAGAGCACCTGCACTGAGCCGACTTCTGTTATTAACTGCGAGTTTGGTGGGCTTTCAGAAAGTGCACCACACCTGTAAGATATAATAGACAGGTGCACTGTGCGGCATCCTCGGTGTGGGTAAACCACAGCACATTAGTGTGAAAGCAGCCTTAAAGCGGTAGTAAACCCGCGAGCAGAGGGGAAAAAAAAAATAACCTGCAAGACAATAGCATAATGTGTTAGTATGCATCGCATACTAACACATTATGAAATACTTACCTTAGAACGAGGCCCCCGATGCCCGAGTCGGTCAGAGCTAAGGACGCTGACATGATGGTCCTCTTCTTTCTTCCATGTAAGCGGCTCCGGCAATGTGAGTGGCCGGAGCCTCGTGACGTCACTCCCGCGCTTGCACGCGGGAGCTCTTCGTTCCGGCAACCAGCTCGGATTTTCCAGCAATCTCCGCCGGATCATCAGAGCGCATGTGCCACTGACATCGGCGGCTGCATGCAGGGAGAATATCTCCTAAACAGGCAGGTTTAGGAGAAATTCATTTTACCTACAGGTAAGCCTTATTATAGGCTTACCTGTAGGTAAAATCAGCTTTGGGGGTTTACTACCGCTTTAAGGCCCGTACATACGATGCAAAATTCGGACGGGAATTGTCGTTCGACAGCTTGTCGTCCTAAATTCTTATCGTTAGTACGCTCCTTTCGACAGCAGATTTGCTTTTTTCGTCAGACAAAAGCTGGATGTTTAGACTAGTACATTTTTGTCTGTCGACAACGCCACGTCTGATTCTCAGATGGTGTGTACAGAAATCCGGCACACAAAAGTCGAAAGTACAAACACGCATGTTCGGAATCCAGGAACAACCCGGAAGTTTTTTATCGTGTAAACTGGCGATCGTAATTCAGAATTAACATTCGTGAAGCCGCAATTGAAATGACAAAATGCAGCGCACATTATCATATTTTTAATGTCTTTTTAATAGCGAAATTAGCGGAAGCAGCCCAAAGGATGAACTTTTTTGAACAAAAATTAGAAGCGCGGTCATACAACAATCGAACCATGTGTATGAGGCTTCAGGCTCCTTTCACACAATCAGTCCGACCCAATCAGACCCTCCATTCACCTCTATGGAGCTGCAGGTGTAAACAGACTTGTGTCCATTTACACCCGCCTACCTCCAATCCGATCTGATAAAAAAAAGGGGGGTCCGTCCCCTTCCATCTGGGCGGATCGGAGGCCCCATATAGTAGAGTGGGTTGTGTCCATGGCCGTTCTGCATATGTCATCCGACCGCAACATTCATTGTGGCCCGTGACCTGTTACCAGGTCGCTTAAGTGGCCCTCGCTCTTCAAAAGTTTGGGAACCCCTGCTTTATTGCCTGTAGCTTGCAGCAAGCGTTCCCCGCAGTTAGAAGCATATTTATAAAGAAAAAGGTAAAATCTTGGCATATTCTAATTCCTAAATTGATCGCATCTGCCCCACTATTGGTGGGAGTTCTAACATTTTTCAGCGTTGAAGGCCAATGCCAACATATACTGTACAAATGAGGAATGTAGGCTAAATTTCTCATGTATGAGCTAAATATATGGTGAATGTGAAATAAATTTGGCCAGTTACAGCTTCCTCCATTAGCGTTACACAGCGTTGATGGATGAATCTCCCGCTGTGGCTATTGAATTTAGACAGCCAGGCCCACTAGCTGTTAAAAAACCTGAACTGTTCCGCCAACATTTTTCCCTTGCTTTTTTAAGCAAAGGATGTTGGATGGGAGGTGGTAAACAGGGCCACCCACTAAGCAAATTTCAGCCGGTTGAGAATCGGATGAAATTTCTGCAGCCAGCTTCAGACAGTGGAGCAAAATCAAGTCACCATAGAATATCTAATAAAATTAGTGACTGGGAATTTGAGAATTACCTATGCTTAAAGCATATCTATGGTCAAAATGTAACATAATATAATAATTTTCACATCGTATTTCAATTATTTCTAGCCTACTCCTATTAATCTGAAAGATCTTGAATTTTGTAAACTTACTTTGTGAAGAATCCTACACATTTATTCCTTGAATTCTGTCATCACGATGTCCTGTGAATCACGGAGCCTGGCTTCTGAACTACAGAGGTGCTGAGAGGATGGGTTTTAGGAGGGGGAATCAGTACAGGAATCACTGCTTGCAGGCAGCAAGGTACCATGGGATATGTAGTCCTTTGAAATTGAAAGTAAACAGCAGAAGAGAAGCTGCAAATCATGCAGGAAGTTAATGAAAGAGATGGCCAGCCGACAGACAGCATTCACAAAATTAAAGGAGATTTTTCAAGCAAATTGTTAAATATAACAGGGTTGCCACCCATTTGGGATTCACCTAGATGGTCCGGGTTTTAAATTGTGTGTCCAGGTTTCTGAGCACCTGAAACCCAGACACAATATTCAGAATGGACTGTGGCTCCCCAAGTAACCAAGTACCACAACCACCGATTGCATAGGTGTGCACATGGGCCCACCCCCATACACCGACAGGAGAGAAGAGAGGGTTTGATCTGCTCCTCCGGCTCCCGCCCTTGCCCCTCTTTTTGCCCACCCACATTCCAATCTCCAGCGTTCTCTGCCTCAGGAAAGGGATGTGTGGGCTGGAAGTTTGAAGCTCAGCAACTGGCAGATACATCATGGATGAAAGATGTTGATGCCTGAGCCTCCATCCTCCGGTGAGTAAGCTAACCATCTACTGTATGTGACTGAAGTCTCCCCCCTCACTCCCTTCTCTCTCCTGCCTCTAAGCGAGTGAGTACACTAAGGTAAGGGGTACCCTGTGGACTCTGATGTAAGCGGGGCTTTGGGAACCCTAATTTAAGGGGGGGCGCTGGGAACTCTGATGTAAGTGGGAGGTCGGTGAGCAGAAACCCCCTTACATCAGAGTTCCCCTGAGTCTACAGTGCCCCACCTTAAAAATAAAATGTTGCCGTGCGTGGCTAAAGTGTTTGGGTTTGACTTGAAGAAAAGGTGGCAACCCATAATATAACTAGTATTGTGTTGTTATTATATTACAATGTTGATGTTATAAAATGAAAGTGATGGCTGTGACCATAGAACTCCTTTAAATGAGATAAGAGGGGTTGACAAATATAACCATATTTAGTGCTGGTTCACACAGGGGCAGCTTCAAAGTCGCCCAATTCTTGTCCGACATTGAAGCCGCCCCATACAGCATGACTTCAGCGCGGCTTGCAAATTACTTCTGTACAGAAGTCAATGCAAGTTGCTCTGAAATTGCCCCAAAGTAGTACAGGAACCTTTTTCTAAGTCGGAGCGACTTGAGTCGCTCCTATTAGAATGGTTCCATTTTACTGCATGGAGGCGACTTGTCAGGCGACCTATCTGCGGCCAGAGCTGGTCAGAGGCCTTGATCGAATGTATCCGCTTGTATGGGCAGTTGCATGTGAACAACGGCAGTGCTGGCCATTTGTACAGGGTGCAAATCTGGGAGTGCAGCTGCTGGCTGCAATTATTCACACACAACTTGTGTATGGGACTGAAGTTTCCCTACAACAGATTCTTGCTGGCAGAGAAGCTAATTCGCGTTTAAATGAGCGCTTAAACCACTGGGCAGTTTCTTGATTTTTTTCAATCTATAGGGGAGATCTGCTCTGCGTACTTGGGTTGCTGTGGCTATTATAAGGGGTTCCAACTCTTCTAGCTGGATTCCTTTCTTTGATATTGAATGTAACTGGAGGAGCTGGAGCAAACAAAACTCCCAGGTGGACAGGAACAGCGTCAGGAATTATGGCAGGGAGCCAAGGGCTGATTCAACCCACCAGTCTGCACCTATAAATAATATATTACTTTTGGGGGAACTGGTCCTTCAAAAACAAGCAGCATCAACAAAAACCGCATACTGACAAATAGGACTTTCAGGGTGCCAAACAGACCCAAGGATATAGTAATAAGATATTTACTTTTTAACGAATACAGAAATGCTAAAGTGGTTGTAAGCCTCTGAAATAAAAAATGAACAAAGCACATCCTTCTATAGTGTGTACTTGTCTCAATCCAAAGCACCATGTGTGATTTCTGTCTCCTCTCTCATTCCTTTGCTATCTGTATGAGCCACTTCTGACAGGCTACACCAGTGATGGCGAACCTTGGCACCCCAGTTGTTTTGGAACTACTTTTCCCATGATGCTCAACTATACTGCAGGGTGCATGAGCATCATGGTAAATGTAGTTCCAAAACATCTGGGGTGCCAAGGTTCACCATCAATGGTCTATACCATCACTAATTGGGAGACGGCCCGGCCCACCCTCCTCCAGCACACAGCAGGTAATTAACAGTATTAGCAGGTTATGTTTCCCTATGAGACTGTGTAGATGGGATTTGTCCTTTCTCTGCACTCAGGTCTCAGATAACACTCAGGTCTCTCCTCTATGCTGCGCTCTGTGTGACATCAGATCACCGTTCCCCTGCCTTCTGAGGCTCATAAATGCTGTGTAAAATGTGTGCTTTATGAGGCTGTAGAGGAGAGAGGGCTGCAGATAAACAACTTATTCAGTAGGATTAGTTTCATCTCTGTGTATCACTTGAAGCTAGTCACTTCAGAGGGTATATGTGAGGGCTTTCAATCACCTTTTATATTAAAAGATTATTATACTAAATACAGAAAATCAATTTGGGTGACCTTGATAACATTTCCCCCCTCTCTATAAAGCCCCTCTGCCACCACTCTATATTATTAATTGTAATTGTACTCAACATCCAAAGGTAAGAGATCCAAGTTGTGGCAGGGAAGCAATCTTGACAAATTTTAAAATTTTGGCTTCTTCGAGAGCCAGAGGAAATTTTGTCTATAACCAGTGGCGGCTGGTGGGGTTTTCTTTTGGGAGGGGGGGCAGCAACCACCCCTCTTTCCCCAGGCGGCTGGCAAGACTTAACCACAGCAACACCCCCCCGGATGGATGGCGGCACTTAACCCCAGCAACTATCACCCCCCCGGGAGGACGGGGGCACTTAACCAACGCACCACATCTTCCCCCCCCCACCCACCCACTTGCTCGCTCTCTGCCTGGCATTTATATATAGACATCGGCGAGCTGTGGGTCAGGCAGCGGCTCCGGTGTCCTCTACTTGATCACGGCAGCTTCTGTTGTGCGTTTCTTCTCTCCTGTTAGGCGTCCAATAGGATTGCCTGTCCTTTCAGCCAATCAGGCGACGAGTCTCAGACCCGCTTCCTGATTGGCCGGGAGAAGGGTTAGTATGGCGATAACAAATATTTATTCGTTATCGTCACACAACTGGGTGGGCTTTAGGCGCAGTGCTCTGTGCCTGGAGCCCACCCTGTTTTGAAGCCTATTAGAGCCTCTGGCTCTAATCATGTTTCAAAAACACCCCCCATTGGAATCCATGCATCCGGCATCCCAGTATATAGATCAGGGGGCCAGACGCATGGATAGGGGGGCAGCGCCGTGCGCCCCTAATGCACGGGCCGCCACTGTCTATAACATTATATGTTAAAAAGCATACATCATGACTATTCACACTCCTTAATTGGGCATACGGGTCTTAAAGTTCTCACTATATTTATCACTTATTAGTTTCCCCCTGTTCTTCTTCTCTTAAAGGCTAGGCTATATTTAGGGTGTAACATGTAACATCCTCCTAGTGACCCACCTCCAGTGCCAGCTGGCAGGGGATCTTCTCCTTGCACCCGCTATTACAATTTGAAAACAACAGGGCTCCATACTCACGGCTGTGTCATTCATTCACAATTCTTCCTGCCATTCAGTAAAGACCTGCCCGTATTGAAGGTAGTATGGGCAGACAGTGTACTAAGAGTCTTCAGGATCCAGGGATTGCACCTGTAATCTGCTGTAAAAATGCTTTGAAGGCTGCAATGTAGAAAAATGATAAATGCACATTTTTTTACTTTGCCATAAGATATGCATTTATTATTTTTTTTTAAAAAGGTTAAGTTATCCTTTAAAATTCCTGTTTGGACTAAGATCATGATGTCACCATTACTTTGAGCACAAGGTATTTAACGCAGGATTACACAGCTTAATGTTCTTGACACACGCTTGACGCCACTTGTTAACATTACATGTCTACTCTGTTTGTACCCTGTGATCTGTGATTTGTATATTATCTTTCTGTACCTGCAGTGACATCAACCACCATTAACATGTATGGTACCTTGTTGTGATCTCTAATAAAGAACTAATGAACTATAACAAAAACATACATTAGACCTACTAACATGATTAAATAAACATATTTTCAGCAATATTCTGTTACATGATGTCACCCCAAACAGAAAAGATATGCTGCATGACAAACACCAACTTAGCACTTCAAATAATACAATCAGACCACCCAGGATACACACTATAAGAGCCCATGACCAGAGAATATACTTTACATTTACAAACAGTAATGAAAGCAACCAATCAGCAGTCAGTATTCTTATTCTTGGGTATTCTTTTTTTTTATATCCCCAAAATTGAGCTGTCACTACTGTTCCAAAAGTGGAGACCATAAGGGAGAAAACATAAAAATGGCACAGCTCAGATGCCTCAGTGGGTAGAGTCTCCCCGCCGAGCTGGCTACATTGATGGCTGGTGCTGAACAGGAAAGACACTGGCTCGTCAAGCTCCACTTGGACTATGAGAAAATTGCGCCCGCCCTTACTCAGTACTGGCACGTTACAAACTCATCAATAAATCGAATTAATGTAAATTACTTTAGTTCTTGTTCCCCATCCATGGAGAGATCCCCAATGCGCCTCATCAACAGCTAAGCCCCACATGGGTGAAAAGTATTAGGGGATCTCTTCACGAATTGGAAATAAGTAATTTACACTTTTTTTATTTAACCACTTGCCCACCAGCCGTCCTCATTATACTGTGGCAGGTTGGCTCCCCTGGGAGAATTGCCGTAGCTGTACGTCGGTCCCTTTAACAGCTATAGCAGGCGAGTACGTGCAGCGCATTGCCGGAGCCAATGCACGTGGCCAGCGGCCGCGATGTCCACCGGCCACCTGCAATCCCTCCACAGAGAGCCAGAATGGGGATCTGTCAATGTAGACAAATAGATCCCTGTTCTGACAGGGGAGAAGAGAGAGATCAGATGGTCTGTTCCTATTGATCAGGAACAGAGATTTCTCTCTGCTCCCAAACAGTACACTTCCCCCCACAGTTAAAAACATCTCCCTAGGGAACATTTAACCTCTTGATCGCCCCCTAGTGTTACCCCCTTCCCTGTCAATGTCATTTATACAGTGATCAGTGGCTATTTTTAGCTCTGATCATTGTAATAATGTCGCTAGTCCCAAAAAAGTGTCAAAAGTGTCCGATCTGTTCGCCGCAATCCTGCTAAAAATTGCTGATCACCGACATTACTAGTAAAAAAAAATTAATAATAAAAATGCCATAAATGTATCCCCTATATTGTAGACGCTATAACTTTTGCTCAAACCAATCAATATACGCGTATTGCGATTTACCAAAAATATGTACAAGAATACATATTGGATATCTATTATTGCAAAAAGTAAAAAAATATTGTTTTTTTCCCAAAATTGTTTATAGTTTTTTGTTTATAGCGCAAAAAATAAAAATTGCAGAGGTGATCAAATACCACCAAAAGAAAGCTCTATTTTTTTGGAAAAAAAGGACACCAATTTTGTTTAGGTACAGTGTCGCATGACCACGCAATTGTCAGTTAAAGCGACAAAGTGCCGTATAGCAAAAAGTGCCATTTAAGGGGGTAAATTCTTCCAGGGCTGAGCCAGTACTGAGTAAGAATGGGTACATTCTTTTTTTCTTGTAGACCATAAGGGAGAGCCATTAATGGTAACAACTCTCAATTTCACTCTTACCTAGTTGGAACAATGCAAGACCATATCCATATATTGGATAAGGGATGTGGGGAGTTTTGCTGGAGGTGGAAATGCACTCTGATCGTGCCATTTAAACATGCCCCAT
This sequence comes from Glandirana rugosa, assembly GCA_018402905.1. Classification (NCBI taxonomy): domain Eukaryota; kingdom Metazoa; phylum Chordata; class Amphibia; order Anura; family Ranidae; genus Glandirana; species Glandirana rugosa. The sequence continues at coordinate 12,151 of BLSH010195352.1, forward strand.
TAAGTAAATCAAACTAGTAGAAATCCTTATGTAGTTATAATGCATTTAGCATTGACAATGTGCTCAAACATAAAATTACTTATTTATTAGGGCTTGTTATCATGTGACCTGTCACCTGACTGTAAAGGCATACCCTTGTTCTCAGCAATCTGGCATCCCACATTGGTCGGCCCACTGACCGGAGCGGCCATGATGCTGAGTGTTCAGTTGCCCAGTAGTCCACATCTCAGGCTCCTCCTCTTGACCGAGGAATGGGGCTGTTGTAGTTGAAACTACATTCACGAGTTATATTCTCTGACCACTCATACTGGGGCAATCATTACACTGGCAAGATAGAAACCAGCTCATCAAATCAGGTGCCCTCATAGCAAACTAAGGTTAATAGTCCTACATGACTCTCTGAATTGCCACAACAGAGGGCAGTCATCGGCCAAGGTCATTCAAGGATATGTCTTGTTAACTGGGGTCATGTGACCTGGCAAAATGGAAGTTTTCTCATTCCAGATCAGATAACCACATAATATTGTACCCTGTTTAATACTCACTGCAGGCGTTGCTTATGGATAAGAGATTATAATTGTTGTGGACAGGATACATCATCATCTGATAAGAAATTAATTTGCTAAAGCTTTTAACAGGATTTCAGAACTATAGAAATGCTGTGAGTTCTTCTGATAAACCCATAATAATAATATGTAGAGGCTTACAATGATTGTGGGGATTTCCTGTCTGTATACACCCCCATAAGGCTGTGTCCTAATGAACAGAGGACGATTCCGATGGGTTTTGTTGTGCAGGCACAGGCGGTGTTCTCTAGGTCATGCCACGTCTTTTATCGACTAAAAATGAACCAGTCTTTCTTTCAACAAATCATTGTTCTCTGTGTTCCTGTCATGGCAGATAATTAGCAGCCAAGGGAATCCTAACATTTTTTTTGAAATATTCTGTATGTGATTTAGTAGACACGTGGGCAGATAGACTAAACCATTTAAAGAGTTAGTTCACGTTTACCAAAAAACTGCCTATGCAGGTAGGAGGTGCCTATGGATAAAAAGAAACTGCAGTTTTGACTAAAGGCGGATAATGTCTTTGCTATAGCTGTAGGCCATTTATGTACCTTCCGAAGCATGACTGGAAAACTCCCAGAGATGGTAAGAGATTAGGGTTGCCACCTCATCCCTTTAAACCCGAACACATATGGATTGCACAGGTTCTGAGGCTAATTTAATGCAGATAAGGCACCAAGTGAGTTTAATTGCCACCTTAATCAGCCACAGAACCTGTGTAATTCATATGTGTTCGGGTTTAAAGGGATGAGGTGGCAACCCTACAAGAGATGTCATGCCTTGTTGCAAGGCACCCATCTGATTCAGACCCCCTTGCATGTGCTTTCTCTCACTTGTCTCAGTAGCTCTGAGCTCACCAATGCTACAAAGGAGGAGATAGTAGACCACACATGTGCAACGGTTTGAACTCTTACTCCCATGATTGTGTAGGTGAGCAATAACAGCTGGAAGTGTCTTTCTAACATTCTAGCAACAAGGCACAGAACAGGATAATGCCATCTCTGGGAGTGTTTCAGCCAAGATCCGGGGCATATGTAAATTGCATTACCTGGCTGCAGGAGATCAGCATCACTGAGATCGAAGAAAGGATTTTAATTTAAAATAATGGAAATTATTTATATTACACAGTGTTTTAGCAAACTACGTGCTATTCAGCTATGGTTTAAATCTACAGTTCTCGTCTTCTTTTGTACTGCATAATTTCCACTATTGCATCCTATAACTCAAGCAGCTGAACAGATTGTGCTCCAACCGCCTTCTGTGGGTGAAATTAGGCCATGCTCTGTCCAAGCTGGGATTGCTGGACGAGTATTCAGTAAATGTTTCAGTTCTGATCTCTATCTGTTGTTGTATGACATGACTATTTAACAGCGACACCAGAACATTCTGTTTCTGCCAAACCCTACAGGGCGAAAACAGAGTTATTTTTTTTAACCTGTAATCTCTATCTTAAGAAAACAAGATATTGCATCCTAATATACTTCATTTGTTCCTTTATAGTAAAGTAATTGGTCTCAGCACAAGAGTAATCCAGGCATTGCTGTAAAACTCTGATAAAACGGTTAAGATTATTATGCAAAAAACATTTGCGCCCAAAGAAAAACGTTGGAGATCTGGAGCCATGGGTTATGCAGAAGGCTGCTTTTCAAACATTTTACCTGATGTTAGCCCTGAAGAATAAAATGGATGGTGGGGTAAAAGAGGAGGGACAAAATTAGAACTAATCTCCCCAGTCGCGGGGATAGAGACAAAGTTCTGCTTGGAATTAATTTCAGAAAGGTTGGCTGGAGAGTAAAGTTGTCCCATATGTCCACCTTAGTTTGATCAGCATTACAGAGTTTTTCATGTCATGTAGCTTAGTGAGTTGGAGGTCTTTGGAACCCTTGGATTACAATACAGGACCCTTCAGGTTGTATGGGGATTCCTTTTGGTGTGCTGTTGGTTCTACCAGGGGCCCGGTCCCTTAGTGGAAGTCTGCATATATACCCAATTCAGAACTATCCTTGAGTCAACAGGGGTGCAGCTGCAGACATGGCTGGTGCTCGGTTAAGAGTTGATATTATTGATGAACCCTCAGTCAAGCACAGTGGAGCCTCCTAAAAACAAAGGGTATCAACATGTCCCAGCTCCAGCACTACTCCCAAAAACAAGCCATTTATTCCTATTATTAGGAGAGTGAGTGGAGACTTCCAGATTATTTAATCATCCTTCCAGGCCAATTGAGTACGAGGAACCACTATTTTTTTTCCATAGATACAGCTTAATATTAGTAAGACATTTGTTTCAAAGGACATTCAGGCATTTCAAGCTTGTTGGCAATAATCATTAGAGCTCTACATAGAAACAACGGATTCTATTGAGTAGACAATGGGCTTGGCAAGCAAAGAGAAAGCATAGGCAGACATATTATGGTGTTTATTCACTAGGGTTTGGGGAGCAAGGAGAAAGCGTAGTCAGACGACAGGTTTTGTTGTCTACAAATCATAAAAATTAGGGGTTTATTCCCCATTTAGGATAGTGGGCTGAGACATTGTAAATGATAGGCCTTTGAGTCAGCTGTACACCCCAAGCTGTTAGATTATAGCACAGATACAGCCTAGTATCATAGATCTAATTATTCTAAGCTGCATACATATGTTTCTGGCTTGTTGGCCACCAACAAGTCAGCAGTAGCACAATTTTTTCAGTCCAACTGAAGGTTTGGAGAAGGAGAAGTATAGCCAATGCTTTTTTGTCTGTACTTCTATGGATTACAGGAGTGCAGTTTGTTCTGCACCCCTGTGACCCGTTTTCAGCCGGCTGCTGTCACAGAGCCAGTTAAAAAGAGCCTGAGCCAGCTGCTCCCGCCCCCTCCACAGCTCAATGCTCCAGTGAGCACTGGAGGGGCAGAACACAGAGCTGCTGACTGACAGTCACGGCTCTCTGCTCAAAATGGAAGGGAGAACTAAGCAATCAGTGATGTTTGATCGCTCAGTTCTCAGTGCAGAGTCGGTGGGGGACAAATGTGGCATCTGCTTTTCTCTCCAGAAGGATGGAGCCATGTTTATTCAGGCGTCATCCGGGGTCCCTATCTACTGCATACCTTTCCAGTTCTTGGCTGTGTTCACAAATGTTTGAAACAGATCAGCCCCTGTTGCAGCCTCTCACCTTGTGACTTGCTACAAAGGTATATGGAATAGGATGGTATAGGATCACTAGGGGAGGTTGGAAATGAGGGAATTCTTCCTCCTACCTGCAAGAGACTGATAACAGCATTTCAGCCTAGGCTAAAGCTAGGTATACACGTACAGTTTTTTTTTTTTTTTCGTTCAACCAGGGGGTGGAATGAAAAAAAAACCTGACAGATCCCCTCATCCACACTAGCGATGTACAGTAGATGGAGGGATCATGCTATTGTATTCTTACAGAATCAGCACTGCAGTCATTAGACCAGCTTCTGTTGAAGAGAAAGGAGTACAAATGTACAGAACGTCAGCCAGTTCCTGCTGACCTGGCTGACCTTCGCTATGCGTGTACTCAGCTTTAGTCATTGGGTCAGAGCTCAAACAGAAAAAGTAAATTCTGTATTGATTCAACATGTTTTATTACAGTGTGATCTCTAGGTTCATCTGTGCCAGAATCACCATAGAAAAAGATTATAGCACTAACCACTTATGAATTCAGTTAAAATATGCCATTAAAACTGTAAAAAAAGATGCACATATTTAGAAATGGTGCAGACATAAGAGTGTTAACTGCCAACATACGGTAGCTGCCAACTGCTTATATTCCAGGTACAATGCTGTATTATTTGCTTGCACAAGGCTTTCTTAAATGAAGTAATTCTCCACTTGTAATCCATGTTAAACATACAGCTTAGGCCCACACCCCTTAATTGTTATATGAATCTGCAATTATTCAAATTCCATAGATCAAACAGGACCACACACATCCCCCTTGGTACACTGGCCGTGTGCCTCATGAAACTCCATATACTGATATGAATATGGTACAGACAAAATGGTTAAATTACATTTTGTACAATCTGATTTTAAAAAAAGAACTTGCATTTAGTGTGTGTATATTTATATAAATATATACAGTATATATGGATATATACTGTATATATTTGTCCCCAAAGAATATGTTCTAATACTTCTTCTTTAGCTCTACTCTTAAAGCCCAGTTAAAGGTTCATTATATATTATTACTGTGATACAGTCAGGATACATATATTTTTTCCTTTAAGTTTTTCCTTACGTTAGACTGTAGCAAGGATTAAAATACACAGTGCTAGCAGCACCATAGATAGTCTGACCAACTGTAGGCCTCTGAGGGTCCAAAAGGCCCCCTGCCCAGTGCCCCAATTAACAGCCCTTATTAGACAGCATGAGCCCTGGCCACTGTGCTATGTGTGAGAGCAGCAGTCTGGCCCTTCGACATGCAAGCATATTATTTAATGTATTTGCAATGCATGAATCAGGCCCCACTCCCTCCCTGACTCTCCTGTCATACTATATACATACATACTGTACATTATAAAAGGAATCCTGACATGTTTTCCTCGTCTAAGGAAACCACTGCTACTGTCTCCCTCAAGTGTTGGTCAAATGACCAAATTCTAGCAGGAATTTCTCCTACTTGAAGGATCAGTGCATAGGCAGGTGCAGTTTGTCCACCCTGCTGTAGGTGGCGCTGTTCAACTGACCACTGTGCAGAAGGGAATTGAGGTTGAAGGGTACTTTGTTCCTCTGAAACCTCCATAGGTGTCATCAGGAGAGCATCTATCTGATTGGATGTTGCTGCCTGGCTGACCACAATGGCCATATTTAGTGAGGGCAATGCTAATGATTAGCACTTTCCCACTGTGGACCCCTGAGGAAATCACATGGGTGTGCTGATACGTGTTGGGCGGAGTTGGGTGATGTAGCACTGTGGAGGCCGAGAGGAGCGATTGAGAATGTTATGTGGAAGCGCTAGATTGCCTTTTTTAATTTAAGTGTGCTATTGTGTGGAATAAATACCTTTTACCTACTACACTGTTGGGAGCATTTGTTTGCTTGAGGAACAGAGGATCCATTTAAAGCATAAGAGCACCACTAGCATAATTGAATCCAGAGAGGGGAGAAGGAGGACAGAAAGCATTGGAGCAGCAGATGAGATGGGATTTGAACCCCAGCAGGGGAAGGTGTTTTTAGACCTGGAGACAGGTCTAAAATGAAGGTGAACGGTGGTGGGATTCACTTTATGCCATTTAAGACCCCCAAGGGTGAAGAAAAACAGAATATAAGTATTGCACAATTTAAAATTAGAAGAAAATTCTGAACACATATGAACTTGTTGTTAGTCACTGTATATGAAGACTTTATTGTTATATAATTACGCCACTGGATATTTGTATATTGGGTAATAGGCACAGCCAATTTTTTTACTTTTATTTACTGTCCCACTGTGGTTGACATGCATTTGTGAAGTGGATAGTGTAGGGACAGGATTCCTGCTGGCTAGGGACAGTGTATCTAGCGCTAGGGAGAGGTTCCAGTCTAGGAAGGATACTGCACGGATACCGCGCTTGGCTTTGCTATCTGGGAAATCTAGAGAGTTGGGACAAGGACTTTCTTAACAGTTTATTAAAGACGCCCACACCGCTGTCTCTGCCTATCAGCCACCCCCTTAACCACTTGCCGACCAGCCGCCGTCATTATACTGTGGCAGGTCAGCTCATCCCCGCGAATCGCCATAGCTGTACGTTGGCTCGGGCACTCAATGTTGTGGGCGCCCGCGCCACTGGAGGCATGTGTGGCGCACCCACTGGGGGAGCCAATCAGGGGGATCATTCCCCACAGTGACAGAACGGGGATCTGCCTGTGTAAACAAGCCAGATTTCCGTTCTGACAGGGGAGATCACGCAGATCCTGTATTTCTGCTATGCAGGAAGACGGATCTGTGTGTTGTCCCAAGCAGC
>BLSH010195352.1:39483-50767 GCA_018402905.1 Glandirana rugosa
CCGTCACCCGTAGAACCTCCACAAAATCCCCACCGATAGTACAACCTTATGACGGAACGCCATAAACCAAGTCTATATTATTTTTTTGTAAATATTTTATTATATCTGAACCAAATACCGCAAGGCAGTATTCCAACATGATAGCCACCCCTAAAACACCTCCAAGATGCCCACTGCCTTGCTAAAGAAGCTGAGGGTAAAGGTGATGGACTGGCCAAGCATGTCTCCAGACCTAAACCCTATTGAGCATCTGTGGGGCATCCTCAAACGGCAGGCGGAGGAGCGCAAGGTCTCTAACATCCACCAGCTATGTGATGTCGTCATGGAGGAGTGGAAGAGGAATCCAGTGGCAACTTGTGAAGCTCTGGTGAACTCCATGCCCTAGAGGGTTAAGGCAGTGCTGGAAAATAATGGTGGCCATGCAAAATATTGATACTTTGGGCTCAATTTGGACATTTTCACTTAGGGGTGTACTCACTTTTGTTGCCAGTGGTTTAGACATTAATGGCTGTGTGTTGAGTTATCTTGAGGGGACAGCAAATTTACACTGTTATACAAGCTGTACACTCACTACTTTACATTGTAGCAAAGTGTCATTTCTTCAGTGTTGTCACATGAAAAGATATAAAATATTTACAAAAATGTGAGGGGTGTACTCACTTTTGTGAGATACTGTACATATATTATCATAATATATTGAAATATTTAAGTGAAATATATACAGGGCTTTTTTTCTGATGGAACACGCCGAAACGCTGTTCCACCACCTATGCCAGAGCACTCCCTCCTCTAATCTGTATGGCCTGCTGCCCGTGGCAGGGAGGGATCAAACACGGGGCACCTCCGCCAGAGCACTCCCCCTTGTATCCTATGTGTACTCCTCCTCCTATGTAGCCTGCTGCGCACTGTTAACTGCCCTCAGCCCTGAGTGATCGGAGCTTGTGAGAGCGGAAGGTGGAGTGATCTGTACTCCGCCCTGCCTCTCAATGCAGACCGTCTGAAAGCTCGTTTGGCACCGTTTGTCACTGTTAGAGCGCGGATAGATCGTGGATAGTGTGGGACTGGGTAGGTAGCCAGGCTGTCCTCCTCATCACTTAACATCATCATGTTAACTGGTCTGCGCTGTAGTCAAGTTTTATGGTGTTAACAAAATGCTGCTGAATGGGGCTGTGCTGTGTCTCTTTGGACTGGGCGGGCTGGGTGGTCTCTTTGCTGTGGACTGGGCTGGCTGGTCTATTGCTGAGCTGGGTGGTCTGTTTGCTGGACTGGGCTGGGTGGCCTTTTTGCTGGACTGGGCTGGGTGGTCTCTTTGCTGTGGACTGGGCTGGCCGGTCTATTGCTGGCCTGGGTGGTCTCTTTGCTGGACTGGGCTGGGTGGTCTCTTTGCTTGACAGGGCTGGGTGGTCTTTTTCCTGGGCTGTGTGGTCTCATTGTTGTGGACTGAACTGGGTGGTCTCTTTGCTGTGGACCGGGCTGGGTGGTCTCATTGTTGTGGACTGGGCTGGGTGGTCTCTTTGCTGGGCTGGGTGGTCTCATTGTTGTGGACTGGACTGGGTGGTCTCTTTGCTGGACTGGGCTGGGTAGTCTCTTTGTTGGGCTGGGTGGTCTCATGGTTGTGGACTGAGCTGGGCGGTCTCATTGCTGAGGACTGGGCTGGGTGGTCTCTTTGCTGGGCGGTCTCTTTGTTGTGGACTGGGTGGTCTCTTTGCTGTGGACTGAGCTGGGCGGTCTCTTTTCTGTGGACTGGGCTGGGTGATCTTGTTGCTGTGGACTGGGCTAGGCGGTCTCTTTGCTGTGGACTAGGCTGGGTGGTCTCTTTGCTGTGGTCTGAACGGTCTCTTTGCTGTGGACTGGGCTGGGCAGTCACTTTGCTGTGGACTGAGCTGGGTGGTCCCTTTGCTGTGGACTGGGCTGGGCGATTTTTTTCCTGTGGACTGTGCTGGGCGGTCTTTTTGCTGGACTGGGCTGGGTGGTCTCTTTACTGGGCTGGGCAGTCTCTTTGCTGGGAGGTCTCTTTGTTGAGCTGGGTGGTCTCTTTGCTGGGCTGGGCGGTCTTTTTGCTGGGCTGGGTCGTCTCTTTCCTGGGCTGGATGGTCTCTTTACTGGGCTGGGCGGTCTTTTTGCTGGGCTGTGCAGTTTCTTTGCTGGGCTGGACTGGGCGGTCTTTTTGCTGGACTGGGCTGGGTGGTCTCTTTACTTCACTGGTCTGTGACTGTCTCTTTGCTGCACTGGGCTGCCTCTGCTGTAGTGGGCTGCGGCTGTCTCTTTGCTGTACCTGGACTTGGCTGTCTCTTTGCTCTATCTGGATTTGGCTGCCATTTCCTGTACTGGGCTGTGGCTGTCTCTTTCCTATACTGGGCTGCAGCTGTTTCTTTGCTGGACTGGGCTGCGGCTGTCACTTTGCTGGACTGGGCTGTCTCTGTCTATTTCAAGTTGTTTGCACATTTTACTGCATTGCTTTTTATTAAATTCCATACAAATTACTTGTATAGCCCCCAAATTATACTTGGTTCCCTGTTCTCTAAAGGGGCGGTTCTAGGGGGGGGGCGGTCCTGGGGGGGCGGTCCTAGGGGGTGGGTAGGGACGTGACCCATTTATGCCATGAGAAGCACTCACTCAGCTAATAAGAATGCAATTCGAAATAATTCAAGACAAGGTACTAACAATGCCCTACTTTGATAAAAATTGATTCCCATTGGGGGTGATCTCCTGTCTCCTACTAAACCTGGCCTGTTGTACCATAGGAAAAACAGTTAGGGTAGTGTAGAGTTAGGGGATGCTTAAACACAGCTGAGACAAAACTTTGCATAGCGCAGGCGAATTTTGGAAAATAGGTACAATGGTGGTGATAGCAATTAAATTGAGATTAAGCGATTTATGTATGTCAAAGCTAAATTCTAAGCAGATATAAGTGACACAAATTAATGTAACTCTGTGTTTATTACTATATGATGAAATGTATTTTTTGAGGCAAGATGTGTAAGTACCTGAATTTGACCTGATGTCAGCCTCTTGTAGTTGGAGTGTGCAAGCAGTACAATGAGCCAATCAGTTCACTTGGTGAAAAGAAGCTTGCAGATAGAATGAGAAAGCAGAGTGACAAAGAGATGAACCTATCACTGTGCTGCTTCTTATTTTAATGTACAGTCACAGGCTTGGTGGATCCAGGACAAGCTGGGCTCAAAGAAAGTGGGTTTAATGATTCTTGCTATCAGCCTGTGGATATCTAGCAGCAGTAGTTCTGGGAAATCTCTGGATGGAAGGTGAATATTGTAGGAAAAGTTGGTTTTGTTTTTGTTATTTCATATTTTATTTTTATTTTTGGCTTCAATTTTAAAGTGGGAACTAAAAGGACATAATTAAAAATTTTGAGCAGACAGCCTCTTTATTTTAAAAGAGATGTGCTTTGTCTCTTCTGCAATAAGACAAACTTAACTGCCAGTTCACAATCTTCATTAGAATGCACACTGAGCTTTGCATGTGCAGCTCAGTGTACATTTTTAGTATACCTTGGTTCCGGAAAGAAATGCCCTCCCAGGCGCATTCAGTGGAGATTCATCATCCACAGCTGGTCAATCAAGACAACTGAAGACTCACCAGCGGTGGTGCCTGGACAGAGTTCACAAACATTGCATTGCTGGAGTGAAGGATAATGTTTGTGGACTTTGGTCCCGCTTTAACAGAAAGGGTTTTTTAAGTGAGGGTTATTATTTTTTTGTTAAAGCGGACATTCCATTGTCTTTTTACAACTTGGATCTATTTCAAAGTGTGACACCACTTTTGTTGAGAAAAAAACCTTTCCCCTCTGGGTAATCTATGTACATTGCAAGGATTATTACAAACTTTGTTGCAGATTCCTACCTTTTGTTATTCTGAAGAAATCACTGTTTGTTCCTCTGTGCCTCTCTGCTAAGTGGGTCTAATGGGAGTGGTTTCATAATTATCTGTCAGCTGTGGTAGCTGCAGAGCACTAATGAGGAAATCTGCTGGGCCTGCATCCCTTTGGACGTGTTCCTACTGGAAGTATCTCACCAAAAATTACATTTTTGTTGCAGGGGATGTCTGAAATTTGACTTGTATCTTAGTGCAGACCTCTGGGAAAATTGGTGAGCCAATCACACAAGCAGGAACTGACATTTCTGGCGAGTGGTCAGTACACATTCTGTGTACAGAACAACTCCAGGTTGCCATATTGTACTGCATTTATAGAAAATTACAGTAGCTGCAGATTGAAAAGGAAAGGTATTTTTTAATAACATTCAATTACAATATGACTTGTGTCGCAATTGTACACGCTATGTTATATTTTTCTTCATTTGCTATTTTTTTCCCCACAAAAGCAGAGTTGCCTTTTAACCACTTGCCGACCGCGGATCGGCATCTGACGGCGGCAAAGTGGCTCTGTAAGGCGAAACGCCTTCATACGATGGCGGCCGCCAGATCGCGAACAGTGAGCGCGCGCGTGCCGCCGGAGGCGCGCCCGCGCGCTCACTGTGTCCGGGGAGGGCCAGGGAGCGGGTGCGGCGGCTTCGATTGCTGCCGGCCACCCGCGATGCCCCCCCCCGGAGTGAAGGAGCGGAGGTCCGTGTAAGTAAACACGGACCTCCGCTCTGTGTGAGGGGGAAGGGCTGTGATCACAGCCTTCCTGTACGTGAAGGCTGTGACCACTTCCCTTCCCCAGATAGTGCAGTCCCCCTACAGTTAGAACACGCCCAGGGAACATAGTTAACCCTTAGAGCGCCCCCTGCAGGTTAACCCCTTCACTGCCAATGGCATTTACACAGTAATCAGTGCATTTTTATAGCACTGATCGCTGTATAAATGCCAATGGTCCCAAAAAAGTTTCAAAATGTTCCGACACGTCCTCTGAAATATCGCAGTACCGCTAAAAATCGCAGATCGCCGCCATTATTAGTAAAAAATAAAAAAAAATAAAAACCCCAAAAATGAATTCTCATCATCCGTAAACGCGACCACTTTTGCGCAAACCAATCAATAAATGCCGATTGCGATTTTTTTAATCGCAAATATGATGAAGAATATAAATCGGCCAAAACCGATGAAAAAAAATGTTTTTTTATATTTTTTTTTGGATTTGTATTTTAGCAAAAAGTAAGAAATGTGTTTTTTTTTGCAAAATTGTCGCTCTTCTTTTGTTTATAGCGGCGATCAGAAATGACGCAGCGGTGATCAAATACCACCAAAAGAAAGCTTTGTTTGTGGGAAAAAAAGGACGCAAATTTAGTTTGGGTACAACGTCGCACGACCGCGCAATTGTCAGTTAAAGCGACGCAGCGCCGAATCGCAAAAAGGGCTCCGGTCCTAAAGCTGGAAATCCTTCCGGTTCTTAAGTGGTTAATGGTCTCCCCCTCAAAGCTGGAGGAGGGCGGGGAGCAAGAGTGGGGCTGCAGGCGGGCTGGAGGGCAGAGAGTGTCGGAGGAGGTTAGAAAGGCATGTGTCCTCGATGTGCATACGTATTACGCATTAGCAGATGTATAACCATGCAGAACAACTGCTACTGCTACTGCAGTAATACCGCCGAGTCGCATGTATGATGCTGCTAGCAGCCGCACTGAGCGTGATTTGCCATTATAGAAGGCGAAGATGTGGCAAAAAGACCAGGGAATCAAAGGGCGCTGGTTTCAGCTGCCCACACTTAAAATGGCCACGGTGCTACAAGAGGGTCAGTGCCCCTCCATCCTACTTTTTGCATATGAAAAAGGCAGATTCTGCTATTTTAATGGGATAAATATCATAACTGACATTTTCCATGCTGCCAGTATTTTTTCCAAAATGTATAAAGTTTAACTGAAGTTCCTCTTTAAAGGAGTTGTAAAGGCAGAAGGTTTTTTTTACCTTAATGCACTCTATAAAAACTTTCTGTGTGTAGCAGCCTCCCCAGCACCCCCCTAATCACTTACCTGAGCCCCTTCTCTCTGCAGCAATGTCCACGAGGGTCTAAGCTGTTCCAGACACTCCTCCTGATTGGCTGAGACACAGCAGCGGCGCCATTGTCTCCCACGGTTGTCAATCAAATCAGTCAGCCAATCAGGGGAGAGAGGGGGCAGGGCTGGGCCGGGGCTCTGTGTCTGAATGGATACACTTAGCTGTGACTCAGCTCGGGTGCCCCCTGTAGCAAGCTGCACTCACCAGAGGGAGGGGCCAGAAGAGCAGAAGAGGGACCCGAGAAGAAGAGGATCCAGGCTGCTCTGTTCAAATCAAACTGCACAAAGGAGGTAAGTATAAACATTACAATCACTTTAACCACTTGCCGACCTGCTCACGTACATATACTGCGATAGGTCGGCTCTCCTGTGCGTGCATGTGATATTGAGGGCATGCCCGCCCGTTGCGCGCCGCGGGATCGCGTCCGTGGATCAGGGGGACTCAATGTCCGCTGGTGACCCGCGATCGCTGGGTACAGAGGCAGAACGGGGATCTGCCTATGTAAACAAGGCGGATCCCCGTTCTGACTAGGGAAATGACAGAGATCTGCTGTTTCCAGTTATCGGTGATGAACGCGGGTATCAGATAACGTCCCTCCTCACTAACTGGTGACAGAGTACCCCCTGATCTCACACCGTGCTTGTCACTACCGTAACAATGCCACTCTCAGCTGCTTCCACCACAAAGATTTTCCAGCTTGCTGGACCACCATCTAAGTGCCAGCAGCCTGAGAGCGATTGTTACCGGGCTAATTCAAGCAATTAACCCTTTCACTGCCACCACTTCTGGATGCCGGCCAGAAGAGCCATATCTTAGCAGTACCACTTTGGTGGTCCAGTGGGGTGATCCTGAGGGGGGCTGCACTGATAAACGTTCAGCCCCCCCCCCCCCCCGCGTCAGGAGAGCAACCAATCGGCTCTCCACTGCTCAGGTCTGCAGACCTGAGCAGAGGAAAAGCCGAAAAACGGCTCTTCCTATTTACACTGTGATCAGCCGTGATTGGTCACGGCTGATCACATGGTATAAGGCTTCCGAAGCCTTTTACCTCAGTCGATAATGCGGTGGGTCAGACTGATCCACGGCACCACCGATCGCCGCAATGCGCGCCCCCGCGGGCGCGCGATCGCGGCTTATCCTGATCAGGATAATGAACCACCCGCCCCACCGTCATTTGTTAATAGGCCGGTGCGGGAAGTGGTTAAGGGGGCAAATCCTTCCAGGGCTGAAGTGGTTGAGTAATATCTCTGAAAATTTACCTTTCAAATTAATTCATGTAGTAGCTAAATACATAATGGAAAGTAAATATGGAATTATAGGAGTGAGGGGAAGAGCATGTGGAAGTACCCAGCAACCTGGCATATGCAGCACGACTTTGAGAACTACAATTCCCTGCACATCCGGTCAGCCATTGGCTGGTATCTTCTATAGATCCCCAGCAGCTGCAGCTGCGACTCGTCCAGCCTCTATGCAAAGCTTCACAGGATGCTCTATTGTAAACTGAATGCAGATCTGGCATTCAGCATCCCAGTATAACCAATGACTGGACAGCTTAGACAAACGTAGTGAGGACAAAACTCTTTGCCTTTTCTGGTATCACTTCCACTTCACCCACACAAGGAAGAGGCAGACGTTCGCTTTGATGTGCTGTTCATAATGTGACTGTGCCTGCACTCCAGCTGCTGGATTAAATCACCAAACTGGACATCTAGAAGATAGTGAGTACATGCTGAAGACTGCTTTCCTATTGCCGGGCAATGAGCAGATCTTTTGTGAATATTCAATAGTTAAAGTGTATCCAAAGCATTTTAAAAAAAAACTTTTAGATATAGTGATAAGGGGCGGGGGCGGCACTGGGCTTAGTGGTTAGCCCCTATGCATTTCAGCTTGCTGGTTCCAATCTCAGCAAGGAAACTATCAACATGGAGTTTGCATGTACTCCCTGTGTTTATGTGAATTCCCTTTAGGTACTTCAGCTTCCTCCCGCACTCCACTGGTAGATCAGCCAACTTCTGTCTAAACTTTCCATAGAATGTGTGCACAGATTGGCGCTTTACTATCACAATCTGAATGCCAGATCTAAGCTAATCATGGAGGAGGGTTGAAGAAAGACCAGAAAATCTAACTTGTAGAGCATTTACTAAGTAGATGCAATGAGAAAAGCTTTCAGGCATGTCAGGCAAAATCCCCAGAGAGCTGGATCATAGAATCACTAAGAGTAGGATGCAACTGAGCAGATGTACTCTGCACATACAGATAGAGATAAGAACTCCCCTTCTCTATATTTCCTGGTAACCACAGAACTGAAAGTTGGGAAAATCCAAAATTTGGAGAGTTTCCCCAGAAAAGGAATAGAAGGAAAGTTGTCAAGTGGTGTCACTTGTTCTGGTGACAACTTCTTAAGAGGGAATTTCCTGGACTTTAGAGAGATTTCCCCTCCCTTCCTGTTGTGTCTTCAGGGTGGGATGCAGATGCCAAAAAAGATAGATGTTTGTACAATTTTGTACTTTATCCAAAATGAAAAAAAAAAGAGTATGGACTTGATACTGTATATTATTTAAAGTGTGTATAAATCCTAACAATGTACAGTTGTGCTCATAAGTTTACATACCCTGATTTATGATTTCTAAGCCATTTTTCAGTTAATATGAATGAGAACACAAACATTTATTTCACTCATGGTTAGTGTTTGGCTGAAGCCATTTATTATCAATCAACTGTGTTTACTCTTTTTTAAATTATAATGACAACAGAAACTACCCAAATGACCCTGATCAAAAGTATACATACCCCATTTCTTGATACCATGTATTGCCCCCTCTAACATCAATGACAGCTTGAAGTATTTTGTGGTATTTGTGGATGAGGCTCTTTATCTTCTCAGATGGTAAAGCTGCCCATTCTTCTTGGCAAAAAGCCTCCAGTTCCTGGAAATTCTTGGGCTGTCTTGCATGAACTGCATGTTTGAGATCTCCCCAGAGTGGCTCAATGATATTGAGGTCAGGAGATTGAGATGGCCGCTCCAGAACCTTCACTTTATTCTGCTGTAGCCAATGACAGGTCGACTTGGCCTTGTGTTTTGGATCATAATCATGTTGGGATGTCCAAATACGTCCCATGCGCAGCTTCCTGGCTGATGAATGCAAATGTTCCTCCAGTATTTTTTGATAACATACTGCATTCATCTTGCCATCTATTGACCAAATTTTTTGTGCCTTTGTAGCTCACACATCCACAAAATATCAGCGATCTACCTCTGTGTTTCACAGACTTTGTTGACTCTTCTCCAAAGGTAGCTTTTATGGTTGTGGCCAAAAAGCTCAATTTTGGTCTCATCTCTCCAAATGATTTTGTGCCAGAATGTTTGAGGCTTGTCTCTTTGCTGTTTGGCATATTGTAAGCAGGATACTTTGTGGCATTTGCGTAGTAATGGCTTTCTTCTGGCGACTCGACCATGCAGCCCATCTTTCTTCAAGTGTCTCCTTATTGTGCATCTTGAAACATCCACACCACATGTTTTCAGAGAGTCCTGAAGTTATTTGTGGGTTTTTCTTTGCATCTCGAACAATTTTCCTGGCATTTGTGGCTGAAATTTTAGTTAGTCTACCTGACCGTGGTTTGGTTTCAACAGAACCCCTCATTTTACACTTGTTGATTAGAGTTTGAACACTGCTGATTGCCATTCTCAATTCCTTGGCTATCTTTATATATCCCTTTCCTGTTTTATACAGTTCAACTACATTTTCCCGCAGATCCTTTGACAATTCTTTTGCTTTCCCCATGACTCAGAATCTAGAAACATCAGTTCAGCACTGGATGAAAGATGCAAGGGTCTGTCAGGAGTCCAGAAACAAATTGATCTTTTATACACACACACTAATTACAAGCAAACAGATCACAGGTGAGGATGGTTACCTTTAATAGCCATTCAAACCCCATTGTGTCAACTTGTGTGCATGTTATCAGGCCAAAATCACCAGGGTATGTAAACTATTGATCAGGGTCATTTGGGTAGTTTCTGTTGTCATTATGATTTAAAAAGAGTAAATACAGTTGATTGATAATAAATGACTTCAGCCAAACACTAACCATGAGTGAAAGAAATGTTTTTGTGTTATCATTCATATTCTCTGAAAAATGGCCAAGAAATCATAAATTCTGCCAGGGTATGTAAACTTATGAGCACAACTGTATTTCTCATATTTGCTAACATTTGATCTTGCCAAAAGTGTTTTGCTATATCTGTGCAAAAAAAACCCAAAAAAAAAACCCCAAAAAACCCATTGATCGTGTCATAAATTCAGAGCTGCCCTGTATTCACTTCATGTGTTATGTCAAGGAGAGTAATAAGCCCTCTGAGTTATTATGTTGGGACTACAGAATGATTAGCCTACATGTTTAAATAGTTTAGCAGAAAAAAAAAAAAAAAACAACAGCAGCGCAGGGCTGACAATACAGAACACAGGAGAACTTAAAATGTAGGTGCATTTCTGAAAGATCAACAATTGTTGTATACTTGCAGGGTCTTAAAAAAGAGAAGTATGGGATTTAGAAAAATAAACATTTATACTCACCTAGGTGAATGTAGCATAGATCTGATGCCGTATTTGACCCCTGCCGGCTCTTCACTGAGAACTTAGCGATCAAAGACTGCTGATCGCTCAGTTCTCAGCATTCTGTGAGCAGAGAGCCGGGGACTCTAAGTCACCTCTCTCTTCTCTGCCCCTCCAGTGCTCACTGGAGCTTTGGGCTGTGGAGGGGGCGGCTCAGGCTCTCAGTAGCTCACTAAGAGGCTGAGCTGGGTGTCAATCCAGCAGGCTTCTGGGTGGATGATCACAACCATATGGTCGGGACCTGGGCTGGTTCTGTGACATCAGACGACAGCAAGCTGAAAATGGATTAGTTCTGCACTCCTGTGATCCTTAGGAAAAGTATAGCCAAAATAGCTTTGCTAGACTTCTTTAAAGCCGCACTCCAGGTATGACGCTTATTGCATAATTACCTGGGTCCAACTTGGTCTAGTTTGGACGAATATAAGTATGCATATCTCATACCTGAGCGACAGCTGAGGACAACAGTTATAGCAGCGATTTTCTAGATGCTCTGCCATTGGGTTTCTATTTCTGCATAGTAACCACATAGGGTGCAACTATCTCTGGCCCATGGGGTGAGGAGAATCCAACCATAAGACACCCCCCTTACCAGTATTGTGTCCACATTACATTATCCCTTACAAAATTAAGCAACAATTACATCTCTTTTCCATTCTGTTACTGATTAAGTTTACAGAATTTGTAATAAAAAGAGGGAAATGTACCTAGGGCTAAATTTACCATTAGAC
>BLSH010195352.1:52713-87054 GCA_018402905.1 Glandirana rugosa
CGGGCCCCCCTCACACGTAGCACTGCTAACCACCACACCCCCCAGTCAGACTGGGGGGCGTAATGGCTAGAACCATTTCGGAAGGTAGAGGTGGTCCCTCTGGTGGGATCTGGTGGTCCATTCCCCGTATCACGGGTTATACCTACCGTGAGTCACGGTGGAAGTCTACGGTGGGATCTGGTGGTCCCTTACCCGGGGATATTCACGAAGACGGGTGGTCACGGGGATAGTCACGCATGGTAACGGTGGATAGTCACGGGTGATCACGGTGGATAGTCACGGGTCACGGCAGATACTCACGGTTAGGTTAAGCAGCACTGACGGGCACTGATAGGTGGCACTGATATGCAGCACTGATGGGCACTGATATGCAGCACTGATGGGCACTCATAGACGGCACTGATTGGCACTCATAGACGGCACTGGGCACTGATAGGTGGCACTAGTGGGCACTGATAGGTGGCAATGGTACGCACTGATAGGGGCACTGGTGGGCAGAAGCACTTATAGGGGCCCATTCCCTGGTGGTCTAGGGTGGCATCTGAAGGTGGCACTGAGTGCCATCCATATTGGGCACTATGCCCCTTACCTGGTGGTCTAGGGTGGTCTCCCTGGTGGAGATGGAAGGCTTTACCAAGATCGGTAATGCGGGGGGTCAGACTGACCCCCCACACCACCAATCGTCACGATGCACACTCCCCCCGGGCGCTCGCCGGCATGTTATCCTGAGGTTGTCATATGACGCCCAGTCAGGATAACTGAACCACTTCCCGGCCGTCATTCTGCATACAGCGGTCGGGAAGTGGTTAAAAACGCAACCTTTTTAGGACATTTTTTTAAAGTCCTGTGTGCATGAAGCCTAAAGGTTAAGTTCACCCTTTGAGAAAAAATAATAAATGCACATATTTTTGCAGGAAAAAAAATGCGCATGTATAATTTTTACCCTAAGGAGTTTGCAAAGCTTTACAGCGGTGATGAGTGGAGGCAATGTTAGGATCCTGCAGACAAGCCTTGCAGCATTCAGCCCATATTTACAACATGGACTGACTGTTTACAAGCTGCAGGGCTTGTACTGTAAATGAACTACGAGACCGCTCATCAGCACCCTTGCAGACCATTGAGAGCTAAGAGTCATCAGCCGCAAACGAGTATTTGTAGTTCTCTCATTTACAGATTGCTGTGAATGAATGATGCGCCCATGGGCTGTCATAAGTAGGGGGGATCAGGGGTGCAGGGAGCAAGTCTGGAGCATGTTACACGTTACAGCAGAATTATGGGTGTAACATGTAACATGCTATGAAATGTTAACTTATCTTTTAGGCTGGTGCTATGACAGCTGATCCAGCCTAACAGACTGGCTCCAGACTACACTGTTCAGAGTTAAACCTTTACTGTGAAGACCAGAAGTTCAGGAAAACAGCTAAAAAAAAAGCCAAAAGTTTAATACTACTTGACTAGAGTATAAAAAATGCTTTGTTCTCCTGACCGCTGGACCACCACCCCACCACTAACCTTTTCTTAAGAAAAGATACATGAAACCCAAGATGGATTTAATGGTCATAGCAGCCTTTTATTAACATCATTAAAAATAACATATCAACATATAAACATATGAGCCTATAAACATATGAACATCCAGAACAGTCTGACAAATAGGAGTCCATCTACTTCTGGTACCTGCGTAACCACTGTAAATGTTTAGGCCTCCAGCCGCAACAAACACTGACTCGGAGACAAACAACTACTCACAGATACCACCAACCATAATAATGGGAGCCGTACCGAAGACGGGTCCCAACCATAATAATGGGAGCCGTACCGAAGACGGGTCCGAACCATACTAATGGGAGCCGCACCGAAGACGGGTCCCAACCATAATAATGGGAGCTGTAATGAGGACGGGTCCCTACAAATGTACATATTTTTCCATAATCAAACCCATATAACGACCTTGTACCCCACCAACTGCCACGACAATGCACCCAGAACACGGTCCACCTCAGACCCAAACCACTGAACATAGTGAGGGCAGAAGGGTGGGCAGTTGTCTTAAGCACGCCTTCCTCTAACTGAAGACCTGAGACCCTCCCACAGATCTCCCCTTTCAGCAGCCCCACTTGCTACCGCCCACTCTACCAATCATATACGTGCTATTTTAATAATGCTAAACTGCCCAGATACACCTTTCCCATGCCAAGCCCCTTTTAACCCTGTCATGCCAGCCCTGCGTTCATTCTTTCTCTTTTCTGACTGCGGGCCTTTCTTTAAGAGTTTTTGATATGGCAATAAGAGCTAAACCAGTTTGCATTGCTTGCAGCATAAAGTATTTTCAATCTACGTTGTTGGCTACATGGCATTTAGCCCAATGTCACACTAACAATCCTATTGCTGGTGGCAACTTGCCAGTATCAGGATCTCTAGAAAGACAACTAAAACACCTTATTCCATAGTGTCTTTCTCTTGCTGGCTGCACCAGCAGATTGTGCAAAGTTCTGACCGGCAAGGGAACAATGCCATAGAAGCAGGTAGGTATTCTGTTTAATGATCCTGTTGCTGGCTAATTACCATCAGTGATAGGAGCAGTGGAACGCCTTGGTAATTAGGTTTTCCTTATTGGTGGAGTCTGTCACTTATGTTTAGTGAACATGAGTTTGTTCTAATGCCTTTTTATTTTCTCCTTTAAGATCCCGATTGACAAGCTTGAACGGCTGCCATGGATGACTTTGAACGTCGCAGAGAGCTCAGGAGACAGAAGCGTGAGGAGATGCGTGCGGAAGCGGAAAGGTAACGTGGTTTGGTGTTCGGTTGCCATGGCTCATTATGTCAGAATTGTGCTTTGAATGTTTGAATTGGAGGTTTCTCATGTCGGCCAGGCAGACACACTTGGCAGGCACACTTTCCACCCCAGGGACTCACCGGCCATGTTGTACATCCAAAAATGGTCATAAATAATGACAGGCCAGGCCTGCTGGAAGAGGGTCCAAATACGGTACGTCAGGAATGTGTTCTGAGCAAAGTCGCTATTTATAAACTCTATTTGTGATGACATCATTGTTCTCTTATGGCTCCTTTTATTTCCTGAATATGCTGCGGCAAGGAAATATTGCAGAAATCAAGCATAAATGCAAACAAGAGGATTTTATTTTAAATATATAGTAATTTTTTTATTTATCATTATATAAAAATCTTCCAACAACCACTTTTTGATATTAACATAGCATCAATGCAAATTCATATCTCCCTGTGAGAAAAAGGGAAACTATTTTTTTTTGTAGGGGCCCCATGCTTCTACCAGTTAGGCACATGTAGAAGAATTAAAGCTTAACTCCAGCCACATTTTTTTAAATTTTAAACAGAACGTGGAGGTGTTGAAACAGTGGTCTCTCTGCAGAAGTCTCCTGCTGAGACAGACCTATAGCTATGCAATCATTAAAGCTCATGCTCCCTCCTGATTTGGGAACTCTGGCTCAGTAGAAGAAGTGCCCGGTCCTTTCCAGATAGATTACAACTCACCCATAGAGGACAAGGGTCCCACCCTGCTAGCAGGGCATAGACTTTTCTACCCAGGCTTTGGCTGCATTAGAAAGAAAACTAACTGTGAGCCATTAATGACCTTTTGTTTTAATGCACCTGGAATATGCATTCATGATTTAAACTGAAGGTTTAATTGGGCTTTAAAAATTCAAAAGGTGGTGTGTGACCCCACAACGTCTATGGCAAATGTTTAAATCTAAGGAATCAAGTGCAGAGAGCCAGGGATCTCATCACTGGTGCCCAAGAGATGCAAAAAGTCATTGGGTGGTGTATCTCTCAAGCATCTGCCAAAAACTGAGATTATTGGTGTGCCGATCCTTAATGGAGAGTCTGCAAAGCTGGTGTGTTTCAGCTATGAAATACAGTATTAAAATGTAGGACTTGACTTTTTAAGGAGAGGAGAGCTATATAGAATTTTTCCCCCTCACTATTAAACATGATATATCGGGGGATCAATCGAGAGAATTTGCCTGTGAAACTAAACTATTCCTCATGCTCCTTCTCACACACGGCCACCTAGGAGATATTTTAGTCCCCATCCTGTATAGCAAAAATGACCTTCCAGCTTGATCTGTAATCCACAAATCCCACTTAAAAAGCTTCTTGGCATTCAGTATTTGTTGATTTTTCTGCTCGGCGATCCAAACTCTTGTGCAGCTGCAGACAGAATGGGCTTTCTGTAAATTCACTCCTCCTTCTACAGGGACTTATTAAACACTGCAGCTCTTCGACAAGCTATATACAACTTATGCATTGTTTAATGATTTTAAAAAAATATAGATTTACACTTACAGGATTTCTATGTTCTTAACAAATACTAAAAATCAGCATTAAAAAAAGGATTTACAGAAAAAAATGTATAAAAAAAAATCCTTTTTAGCAAGTGTTCTTGAGAGTTATTAATGTAATACTGCCACATTTTTATGCTGTTCTGTGTTTTTACAAGACGATTTCATAGACAGACTTTAGGTGTGCTCTATGGGGCTGTCGTTGCAACAGTGATGAGCATGTTTGATGATCAAGTGGCGAAATAAAACTAATTAGGGGGTCAGCCACTGAGGAGGTATCACAGCATTTATAAAATAGATACAATGTGGGGAATTTATCAAAACTGGAGGGGGCGCAATCTGGAGCAGATGTGCATGGCAACCAATCAACTTATCTCTTCAGATTGTTCTGTAAATGGAACTTTGAAAAAAAAACGGCAAATTGGCAGTATTTTTAAATGCAGAAGAGACATACTATGCCTCTTTTGCATTAAAGTGTCTTACCTGCTTGTTTGCTTGTAAATATGCTCAGCACAGTGTGTACGTTTGCCATTTGCCAAGATGCATAAACACTTCTGCATGTACGGGAGTAATGCTACCTTGGCCTGGCACATCAAAATGGCTGAAGATTGGAACCTTGGCGAAGATCAGCCAAAGAGGTCAGTGGCCGGTGAGGAAGCCCCAGGAGACCACACCGCTGGAGTGGAGGTGAATATAGTCCCACTTTAGTTTCACTTTAAGTGAAAGAACCCAGCTGATTGGTTGCCATGCACAGCTGCTCCCAATTCTGACGGCTCTGATTCTGATAAATTCCCTGTGTTTAAACAAAATTTGTTAACCATATAGCAACAGTCGAAGCACCATGCTAATTATAACCTGTGCTGGTTGCAGCACTGTTTGGGCATGACAGTTGCATGCTCAGGCCTGAACACTGCATCCTATGATAAAGAAGATAAGGTCACATGCTCCTGAATTCCTGGAAAAACTATATATATTCTGCAGCTCCAGCAGAAGAAAAGTGCAGGAAGGAGAATAGCAAAGATGGGCGTCAGTGGGTGGAGGGTGTGCAGTCATGAAAACCTGTCGTACAGCAAAAATACAGCAATAATATCAATGAGAATGTGTGGTTATGCACTGTAAACAAATCAGGCTCTGGGTTTTTGTGCTGCCAACCTATATTATTTTCAAGCAATGGGAGCTGGAGGGGAAAGGTTTTATACATTTACAGAAAGAGGGGAGCTTAGAGAAGACTTTAAAGTAGAACTATAGGCAAATCTTTTTTTTTTTTTCATTTTAGACAGAGCAAGGGAAGATGATAACCCTTGTCAGATTTTTTTTCATCATCTATTTCCCATTGCAGAGATTTCCCTTCACTTCCTGTCCCATAGCCACAGGAAGTGAGAGGAAATCTGTGCAAAATAAGGGGATTTCTTAGGGACCCCCACATCACTAGAACTGGTGTCCCCATTGGAAGATTTCCCCCTTATTGCTTTTCTAGGGACCACCCAAAATATGTGATTTTGTGGTAAATAGCACAAATAGAGTGATTCTCCCTAATGGGCGCACAAACAGTAATAGAAACGGACAAGCATTCCAAATCTCTCTACTCTATCCAAAACTTTAAAAAAAAAAGTTTTGCCTTTAGTTATACTTTAACTGCATGATGATTTTTATCTATAACCCAATAAGTTGACAGGTTGCACAATTTAAACAGGAAATTGTAGTCTCATCCACCTAGTACAAGGCCAAAACATATGTGGAAGCCCCTTCAAATTATTGAGCTCAGGTGTTTCAAGTGAAGAGTACTTACAAAGTCATTTTTAGCTATTGTTTTCTTCCAACCTTGTGTAAGAGTTTGGCATGACTGTACCCCATGCTCAAATTCAGCTTCATAAAGACATGGTTTGGTGTGGAGGTACTCCAGTGGCCTTCACAGAGCCTTGACCTCAACCCTACTGAAAAACCTTTGGTATTGACTGTAAGCCATATATTATTGTTCAGTATTAGTACCTGGTCTCATAAATGCCCTTCTGGCTGAATGGGCACAAATACCCCTAGACACATGTAGGCGGGGCCTACTCGCCTTGCACGTGGGGGTACCTGTGATCAGACGGAGACTGCGGTCATGTGAAAAGTCTAACATAAGACAGTTCTCCGACTTAGAGATGAGCTATCGCACTGTATGCAGAAAAGTGCAGAATTCATCTGAAAAAATACTGTCCCGAGTCACTACAGACTGTAACTTGATGTACGTAGCATTAGGAGGGACACTGAGGAGCCCATGCCCTCGACCAGCCCAGCGTACCTGTGTTACCTCACTTCCAGTAACAGAATGGTTCCCACTGTGCACATAGCACGGATCTCATGCGTGCAATTAATAACTCCTTCCTTCCCATACCTTGTTACCAAGCCATAGATCTCCGCATTGTGGGCTCAGTTCCAGTTGCTACTGTAAACCAACTGCTAGGGAGGGAACCAGAACACCGACCTCTTCAGTAGTGGAGGACCCCTCACCTTTACCAGCTACCATCACCTGTGCTTAGTTACCCATAGCAATGACGCTTCTGCTTGTCCTCCTGAGTAGACCTTTTGTTGTAGCTGAGTTTCATACCCTTATGTGTTTTACAGACTCTGGTTCTTTTGATACGCCAGAACCAACCACACCACTTTGAATAACTTCAGACAAGGCTCACAACAGTTTCTGGCAATACAGTTCAACATGAACAATATCCATATCCTAACCTTAACTACAACTGAATGGCTGCCCAGGTATACCTCTACAAGGTGATAGTCCAACTTGGCACTTCCCGTGCTTGGATGTTCTCCGGAACCCCAGTGCCTCCTCCACACGATTGACAGCATGTTTTGCCCCAAAAGTTGATGAAAGTTCAGTGAGCAAGAACCCTGCAAGAATGCACCGACCCAGATTTCGCCCATATTAATGTTACTGGGTGAGTAGGCTAGGCCCAAAAAGACACACGTTAACCCTTTCCCCCTCAGTCTGGGCCAGCCAATAACTATATAATACACCTGTAGACAGCTCTAAAATCATGTAGAAACTCTTCCTAGAAGAGTGGAGTTTTTTTTATAGCCACATATGGGGGAACAACACCATGTTAATGCCCATAATTTTGGAAGGGAATAGCCAGTAGACTCATATAGGTATGATGATCAGATGTCCAAAAACATTTTGTCATATACAGTAGTTTAGCCTTGGTCTTATTTAAATCACATACTGTAAAATAATTAGACACAGTTAGGCATGCACAGACACATTTCAGCCTATTCCTGTGAATCAGCAAAACTTAAAGCTGTGGGTGGCCCTGCTGACACCACCAGGCTCAACAAACTTCATTTGAGAGATCGAAGGAGCTGGAAAAGAGTGAGCCAAACAGTGTCTGCAACTAGTCAGCTGTAGTCATTATGTGGGTATTCTAATGGCATGGGTATCAGCTCAGAATACAAAAGCTGGCAGCTGTGAATTAGTCCGTCCATGCTGTGTGGTATGGATGGGGGAATCTGGGTTGAATGAAAGAAAATTTTGTGCGTACGGCGAGGTTTTGTCTGTGACATACCAGAAGGAGGAAAGAGGAAAGGATTGTATGGTAATACGGTTTACAGTGCACATAACATTCTGGTGTGTGGCTAGTCTGCAGTTAATCCAAAACAAGCATACAATATCCCCCTTGACAGGAGACAGCACGGCGGGCAAATCTCAACTACAATAAAGGTAAACATTGAAATAATTCAGTGTTTTATCTTGATTATGTTAAATAGTTTTTCAAAACCCTCAACACTGGAGCTGTGCTACAAAAAAAAAAATAGGTTAGGTGAAAAGCTCCTTTTTTCTTCTTTAGACAGAGTATCCTCTTTAAAAAGCAATACAATTTTTGGACCAAGTTACGGTTGAAGATGATAATTTATAGTTGTTCTAAAGCCAAAGCCCTGTTCCCATGTCTAGCGGCTCTCCCCCCTCTCCCTGTATTCACAGGACAGAGAGACAGCAGCGGAAGCCATCGGCTCCTGCCGCTGTCAATCAAACCTTGTGAGCATAGAACGGGAGCGGGGCAAAGCCTCACTGTGTGTGTCTATGGAAACACACTTCCCGGAGCCAGCCCGCATGTGTACCCCCATAGGAGACGGCTTCCTAGGGTGACACACAGAGAAGTGGAGTAGCCAAGATTGCCAGCAGAGAAACCCAGCAGGGAAGGTTTAGGGCTGCTCTGTGCAAGTAAAATGTATGTTATTTTTTTTTAAATATCTTATCCTTTACAATCACTTTAAAATCCAAGTAACAGAAAATTGACAGTAACAGATAAAACCCCATACCTCAAAGAGGTTAAAGAGGAAGTATGGCAGATTTACAGTAGGGTAATTTTGCTCTATTTAACTTGAAAGATATGTGTACGTAAAGTGATTGTAAAGTCTCGTTTTTTTTTTTTAAATAACAAACATGTTATACTTACCTTCTCTGTGCAGATGGATTTGCACAGAGCAGCCCGGATCCTCCTCTTCTCCGATCCCTCTTTGCAGCTCCTGGCTCCTCCCTCTGGTGAGTGCCCCCTCAGCCAGCAGCTTGCTACCGGGGGCACCCGAGCAGAGTCAGAGCTCCGTGTATCCATTCAGACACGGAGCCCCGACCCGGCCCTGCCCCCTCTCTCCCCTGATTGACTGACTGATTTTGACAGCTGCGGGAGCCAAGGAAACCTTCTGCCTTTACAACTCCTTTAAAATAAAGTGTTTTTTTCATCTATTCCCTATAGTAACCCACCCTCCCTTGCTCCAAATGTTGGTTTCCAGAATTCCATAGACAGGGCCTGTGGTTATGTTGCCAGGGGTAAAGCAACTGGTTCAATTCAAAGGGCAAGTTTACTTTTAGACGAAAGTACACTTACCCACACTGTATAGCTCCCCTGATCCAAATTATCCAACCCCCCCAACCCCCCCCCCATCCTCAGTTCCCTATTTAACTAACTACTCCCCACTTAAAGTATAACTAAATGCAAAACTTTTTTTTTTAGTTTTGGATAGAGTGGAAATGGATTAGATCACCTATTAGGTTTTTATTGCTGTCTGTTCCCCCGTTAGGGAGATTTACCCTCTCTGTTTGTCCTGTTTACCATTATCATTAAAAGTAAAGAAAAGCACACATTTTGGGTTGTCCCAAGAAAAGTAATAGAGGGAAAATATTCCAATGGGGACACTAGTTCTGGTGACCTGGGGGTCCCGAAGGGATTACATTCAATTACGGGGATTATCTCTCACTTCCTGTTTTGGCTATAGGAGAGGAAGTGAATATATATCCCTCCAATCAGGCACAGATGACAAGAAAATAAACTGATGGGGGTTATTACCTTCCCTTACTCTATCCAAAATGAAAAAAAAAAGTTTTGCCTATAATTTTACTTTAACTGACAGCTGCAATGTTTGCTTAATCTGGACATACAGTTTCTACTGTACTACTAAAAGTTTCTGGACATATTATTATTATGGCAGTGGGTTGAAGTTCCAGAATTCTTAACAGAGGGACAAGAGACACCAAAAAAGACACTGAAACCCTAAGTTAAAGGGAAAAAGCACAGATGACCCAATATTGGGTCCAAGTAAGGAGGTGAGAGCAGTATTACTCTGTTGGTGGGATATTGATTACAAAGTGAATATAAATGCAAAGCACTGCATGGGGGTTTTATGTCATTGAAGAAGATTGCACACAAGGGAATGAGGATCACGCGAGATAAAGATGGTGGATGGACATTTAATATAAGAGTCATTGAGAAAATTGAGTGTTCATATGTAAAAAAAAAATTTGTCTGTTTTTGCACAATGGCTTTATACACCATTTGATAAATATGAAATAATGAATAGTTAACACACTGCTGTGATATTTGTGTTATTGATGAGCATTAGATGCACTAACTGGATTTGAAATGGGGTAAATACATTTGACGAATATTGCAGATATTGATACATGGAAGGTATTGCGCGGCACTGTATTTTATTTTAATTTTTAATACAAGGGTGGAGGATGGAGCACATTGTAGTGTCAGCAGCTATATACTGTATATATAATTATCATTTAAGGTGTTAACAGGAAAAGTTTTCCATACAGTGGTAATTATATATATAGATATTTTTACACTATTTTTCGCATTATTATTTGCGCTGGAGACCTTCATTACTTTTAATTATTTTTATTATTATTATTGTAATACCGGATTTATATAGCACCAACAGTTTACGTAGAGCTTTATACAATGAAGGCAGACATCACAGTTACAAAACATGACAATCCTACTTAAGCTGGTCATACGTGGATAGAAATTCAGCCCACAGCTATACAGTGTGGGTTCGTTCGATCCATGTATGGCCATTACTATTTTAGAGGATTTGATCTAGCAATTGACTCCTCCCGAATGCGACTGTCAGTATATTTTTGCTTGATGAGCACTTGCAGCCATTTGGCTGCATCAATGCTGATCAATGTATTCTGGCAGCTGAGGAGTCCTGCTCTCAGAATACAGTAACCTGGGGGGGGGGGCTTATTCCCCCATCCAAAAACGGCTTTAATGTGGAGTTGCATCCCCTTTGTGGCCATAACAGCCTTCACTCTTTTGAGAAGGCTTTCTACAAGATTTGTGTGCCTCTGTGAATTTGTGTACAGCCTAAAGAGCATTTGTGAGGTCAGGTACTGATGTTGGATGTGAACACTTGTCTTACATTTGGTGTTCCAATTCATACCAGAGGTGTTCAGTATGGTTGAGGTCAGGCCACTTGAGTTTGTCCACACCAAGCTCATCAAACTATGCCTTTATAGAGCTAGCTACACAGGTGCACAGTTATGTTGGCACAGAAAAGGACCTTCCCCAAACTGTTACCAAGAGTCTGGAAGTGCACAATCGTCTAAAACGCCTTTGTATTCAGTATTAATAACAGTACCCTTCACTGGAAACACTTGAACTCAGTCATTTGGAGGGAAGTCCTCATACAACTGGCCATATAGTGTAAACATCTACTGGGCCATCTCCTAAAGCTGAAACCCGTACTTAACTTTTCCTCCCACTCCTTTCCACATATAAGGTCTGTGTGGTGACTTGGAACCTACATAAGGCTGAGGATTCTTTCCTTGAGTTCATATGATGGACCAAGCACCAGCACTGGCACATGAGGAGAAGAAGGGGATTGAATAACATGCGCCTCTATACCTGGAAACGTTGGGTATTCACTTTGCTACTGACTGAATGGAAAAGAAGACAAAAGGAAAGATGAGCACGTGCAGCTAGAGAGGGGGGAAATTTTAAAAATTGACACTTTGGTTCCACTTTAGGCTAAATCATTTTATCAGTGATAGTTCAGGATTTATATTTATGAAGCAGTGGATGTGGTTTTCACCAAACATCCTCAGGTAGAGAATCAGTCACTGTAATTTAAAACACATGCACCTGGAAGATTCATTTGCAGAGAACGTTTGCTGTCTGTAAGGGCTCATGTACACTGTAGATGATAAACAACCGTTTTTGGTCATTTGGGCGTTTTTTTAATAGCCCAAAAATGCCCCTTTATGTTATCCTATGTGTCCATGACGTTAATTGTCGTTTAACAGCAGTGGCATTTTTGGGCTGTTATCTGAACGCCCTGAATTGGTGTTCAAAAAAGTCCTTCTTCTGACCACAAAAACGCTAGATGCTGATAAACGCCGATTAGCGCTCATAAACGCCGGTAAACGGCTGTTTATCAGCGTCCAGCATTTTTGGTAGTCAATGGAAGCTAATGAAGAAAAAAAAACACTCAAAAACGCAGACGCCAATAAATGCCGAAAAATGCTGCTTAAAAACGCTGCAAAAGAACGTTTTCTAAGCAGCGTCTCCTGCCCGAAGCCCAGAGAGCCCAGAGAGCGTTTATGTGTGCATGGAGCCTAAGAGTCGCTGCTTTTTAAATTTGCATCTATGTTTTTGGTAAAAGCCTTGTTAATTTTTATGATTTGTAAACAGATATATGTACATGGGGCAGCCATATTTATGTGTTTTTTTCTCCCTGGCGTGTTTCTTCTCTTTTAGCTCCCCTTGAAAATAGCTTCATCTACTTATCTCTTTACAGGGACAGACACCTTTGCTTAGGTAATTTTTAGAGTTAGTGCCCGTTCACACAGGGGCGACTTGCGATCCGACTTGAGTTGCCTCAAGTCGCCCCAAGTCGCTTGACATTTGAAATCCCATTGAAATGAATGGGAGCCGTCTTAATATACGCTACTGAAGTCACTCCGACTTCAAGGCAACTTCTGAAAAGGTTCCTGTACTACTTCTAGGCGACTTCTATCCGACTTGTGCCCATAGGATTCAATAGAAGTCGCCTCCAAGTCGGATTCCCCATCTACATGGAAGCGACTTTACAGTTAAAAGAATAGAATTTATTTTGAGCCAGCCCCCTCCCTCCCTTCTCTGATTGGTCAAGACAAAGTCACCTGGCAAAAGTCGTGTTGTAAAGTCGCCTGAGGTCCTTGAAGTTGCGCTGGAAGTCGCGCTGGAAGTCGCGCTGAAAGTCGCGCTGAAATCGCCTAGCGAAGTCGGGTTGCCCCTATGTGAATGTAGGCTTAGTCTCTACTTCCTGGATTAAGGCCGGCCATAGACGGAACACATTTCTTTCTTGCAACCTGTAGAAATTTGCTTGATTCCCCCATTAACACAGACAGTGTTGACTGGGGAATCCCTTAAGCCAGTGGTCCTCAACTCCTGTCCTCAGGGCCCACTAACAGGTTAAATTTTAAGTATTACCTTGGGGAGATGCAGACTAGAATACGGCAATCACTGAGCAGAAAATGATATCACCTGTGATGTATTTCAGTTATCTTGCAAACCTGGCCTGTTAGTGGGTCCCGAGGACAGAAGTTGAGAACCGCTGCCTTAAGCCATCCCAGGCCATTGTGTTCTCCCATTTGGGGGTGGGGGGCGCGCCGGGTGCCGTCCCCACTGGGAGAAGGCACTGATTATCACTAGAGGAGAAGAGACTAGGGACATGTTCCCTCCTGCGTGCAGCAGACTGATGACATCCTCTCAGCCTAGACAAACTCATTACATTGGAGCTCAAGAACTGCTTTTTAATACCAGGTGATTTAAAAAAACAAAAAAACACTGTTGCTGTACTGTACTGTGACATGCCAGTAATTTATTAATGCAGACATAAAATTATTGAAAGGTCCACTTCGAGGTGAATGTTTAGGAATCATTTAAAATGTGCCCTAACTGAATATGCACAATAGTTTCCCTTTAAAGGCTTTTAATCTCCTCCCTCTGCAGGTTTCCAGAACTGGATTGAGTTAAAACAAATATACATTCCCCTCTTAAGCAATCCTGTGGGTATTCTGTGAATTTCAGGGAACTATTTGAATAGAACTTCGATATCTCACTAAGCTGTCACCGCAATATGCAATGAATGGGGCCTTTCAGGCTAATACACTCCCTACAATAACACTGGCCAAACTATTTTTTAATCCCATAGGAAGGCCAAGTCCTTTATTGCTGCTTTTGGGAAAGTGCCATTGAATGTATGAATTATTGCCACAAAAGCGGGCACTTTAATACATTTAAACTTCACATTTGTTGAGGTCTAAGCTTGTTTGTAAATGGATTATGTTATTTAAGCACCAGTACTGCATTGCCATGGCTTTAAAACTGAACTTCAGACACAATAACAATAAGTAGTACTCACTTATTTTGTGACACTCCTCCAGTACCCCCGCCACAGTCACCCTGGGATCAGTCACTTCCCAGTTGAGTCATATAAATATGAAGCCGCACACCACTCTCCACAAGGGTAAAAACAAACATGATTGTTCCAGCACAAACTTTGACACTCAACCCAGTTACTCACCTGGAAGTACTTCACCGGCCAGTGAAGCCCAGTCGTAAGATAAGGCTTTATTGATATGTTATATATGATTAGACTACACTGGGGGGGCACGAAGCACTTCAGAGAGAGAGGAGCAGGGTGGAGTGTCCACCCAGTGGAGCCTAGTTGTACGACTGGACTCCACTGAGGAGTCAAGTGCTTCAGAGAGAGGAGCTTGGAGTGCCCCCCAATGGAACACAGTTATATGACTGGACGCCACTGGGGAGCCAAGTACTTCAGAGACAGGAGATGGGTGGAATGTCCCCCCCAATGGAGCCCGTTGTATGATTGGACTTCACAGGGGGAGTGAAGCATTTCAGAGAAAGGAGCTGGGTGGAGTGTCCCCCAATGGAGCCTAGTTGTACGGCTAGACTCCACTGGGGAGTCAAGTGCTTCAGACAGAGGAGCTGGGTGGAGTGTACCCCAATGGAGCCCAGTAGTACGACTGGACTCCACTGGGGAGTCAAGTTCTTCAGAGAGAAAAGCTGGGAGGAATGCCCCCCCCCCCCAATGGAGCTAGTTTTATGATCGGACTCCACTGGGGAGTGAAGTGCTTCAGAGAGAGGAGCTTGGTGGAGTGTCCCTCCAATGGAGCCCAGTTTTAGGATTGGACTCCACTGGGGAGTGAAGTGCTTCAGAGTGAGGAGCTGGGTGGAATGTCCCTCCAATGAAGCCCAGTTGTGCAATTGGAGGCCACTGGGGAGTGAAGTGCTTCATAGAGGGGAGCTGGGTGGAATGTCCCTCCAATGGAGCCCACTTGTACAAATGGACTCCACTGGGGAGTGAAGTGCTTCAGAGAGAGGAGCTGGGTGCAGTGTTGTAGTTTGTGCTGTAACATTAGTTGTTTTAGCTTTGGGGAGTGTGGTTTAACATGTGGATGCAATAACACAAACCCTGATTATTTCGTTTGCAGCATGCCTGGCAAAAAATAAGCTTTGTTCTATCCATAGCTCTTATGTAACATAGCACCCATAAAAAGGTGCACATTCTTACTGGCATGGCCCCTTTATCTGATGGTAGGGACCCGTTACTGTTGCCTGCAGTGACTGGTTTTCTCACTCCCGGCAAGTGTTCCAGTGCCCCAAATTCCATCATTTGCAGACACTTTTTTTAGCTGTCGTCATGGCTTCTCTGACCTCTCACCGTGGAGGGGATAAGCAATAAGAGAGAGAGGCCAATTTTAAAGCAGCAGTGTGGCTGTATCTCTGCCATACCACTTATTTAAAAATTGGCCACACATAAAAAAGTGTATTTATAAAGCAAAGAAATATGCTTCATAAATATGCTTAGCCCTCCACCAGCTTTTGGTCTACAAAGCCAAAGTTGAACTGTAAAAAGAAATGGAGTCTATGAGAAAAGAAAAAAAAGTTGGGTAGCAAGTCAGGTCATGTAATGGTAATGTGACCAGCTATCTGCCAATCATGTTAAGCAGGAACAACTCTGCCGGATACTGCAGGCTCCATTCTGCAGCCTACATTTTATGAATGGACCGCAAAATGCTGACTGCAATATGAAGTAATCCTGCAAAGTATAATATATAGTGGATAGAGATATCTGCTCTACTTTATAAATGACCCCCTTAGTCACCCTGAACATTCCTAAACAAATACTAATATTACATTTCTCACAAAATACAATAGCATTAACAATAAAATACTAGACTGGCTTCAATCATGATTGCTGACTATTTACCCACTGTGGCAATGGTATCTTGTGTAGTGGTGATGCTCTAAGGAACTGCTGAGCATAATGGGCCCTTCAAGCATTCTTATTGGTGATCTGGTCTACAGCTGCCGCAAAGCACTCACCGACCCACCAATCGAGACTAAATGACCAACATCCATGCTGTCAGCATTTAGCATTTACTCGCATGTTTTTTTAGCTCAAAGTCCAGAGGAGAGAGAGATAAGGGTTCACAGGATACCCAAACAGCAACTAGGATTCTCTCTGCTCAAATAAATTCAGCCCCTGAAGGTGTGCCTTTAAGCCAAGACTAGCGATCTTCAATTGTATGCCTTTAAGCTGAAGCCAGCAATGGACTGAGCAAACTTGAAGGTGCCACCTCTTCATAGCCACTTTCCTGTCCTCCAGGCCCTAGCTTAGGCCAATTAGCAGGCCTTGGGACTTGACTCTGGAATGTTCCCTCTCCAGGCAGAAGACTTAGGAGGCATTGGCAGAAACTCCCACACATAGACACTCTCTCCAGGCAAACATGGGAGGCAAGGAAGGATCCTTCTATATAGGTTCCCGAAATATTTATCTCCTTCCTTAGCCTACATCACTGGCAATAAACCTCCTAGTAATTGGCCAGGATGAAATACTTTTTCATAACCCATTACACTTCTTGTTCTATTTGCTAGAGAACATTCCCCAGGAGCAGACAAAAGTAAACAATGCCCTACACTTAGGGAAACTCAAGGAATCCAGAGAGGGTGCTTTCACACGCAGTAAAAACAAATATGCATTTTTGACACAGATTTACCAAATTTTTAATGCATTTTTGTTGCGTTTTCTGGACTCCTGGTTCCAGTCATGCACCTGTGAAACTTGGACATGTGACTAAAAACGGACCAGAAATGCACCGTGGATGTATTTTTGATGCATTTTCCATTCATTTTAATGGAGAAGTGCATTTTTGGTGTGATTATTAAACATGCACTAAAATGGGCAGACAGGACTTTTCCATAGGATTTAAAGGGATAGATTTTTCATGCATTTTTCTTCCACTTTTTTTTACACCAAAAACGGATTAGTGTGAAAGGGCCCAAAAACAAGAACAGTCAGAGCTTAGGCTGATTATAGCCTAGCTGCGCACTAATTTAGAGTCACTCCAACCTTGGCAGGGCTGTTATACCTCCAAGAAGGCAGTGGGTTATGTTAAAGTTTAACTAAAGCAGGATTTTATAGGCAGTACCACAGTTTCAATAAAAAAGAGTTCTTTACAAAATTATTATTTAGAAAAAGACAATAACAACAAACGTGTTAAAATAGATGTCAACCATATGTTGACCTTGCCCAGACAATGAGTTGAATATTCAGCATGGGTCATGCATGCTTCTGTTTCCCGCGTGGTTAATAGTACATCTATAATTTTGGCTCCTCCACACATTCAACGTGTTTCCTGGATAAAGATCCACTTCATCAGGAATTCATTAGTGGAGCATTTTTACATTAACTGGGCACATGGGCACAAGGGAAAGGATCGCGAACCACCCAACAGAGGGAGCACACATACAGGGAAACAGGCCCTAGGGCTAGAAAGGCAGGGGGCCCTGGGAGACTACACAACCACGTTCAGAGTGTGGGTGTTTAACACCGCATATCTCACAAATTCTATAAATTGATAATTGGACTTGTATTTGTATTATTTTAGTCTGACTTTCAAAACTTAGAATCTTGTAAAGAGTGTACATTTGCATTTACTTCAATGGAGCAGTGTGTCTCCCCAGGCCACACTTTGATTGAAGGTGGTTGTGTAGTCTCCCCGGGCCCCCTGCCTTTCTAGCCCTAGGGCCTGTTTCCTTGTATGTGTGCTCCCTCCGTTGAGTGGTTCGCTGTCCTTTCTCTTGTGCCCATGTGCCCAGTTAATGTAAAAATGCGCCACTAATGAATTCCTGATGAAGTGGATCTTTATCCAGGAAACACGTTGAGTGTGTGGAGGAGCCAAAATTATAGATGTACTATTAACCACACAGGAAACAGAAGCATGCATGACCCATGCTGAATATTCAACTCATTGTCTGGGCAAGGTCAATATATGGTTGACATCTATTTTAACACATTTCTGTTGTTATTGTCATTTTCTAAATAATAATTTTGTAATAAACTCTTTTTTATTGAAACTGTTTTACTGTCTACAAGATCCCACCATAGATAGGGGTTCAAACCCCAGATAGTCGTTTTGAGCAATACAATTGGGATGTGGTAGTCTTTAGGCCTTTCTCTCAATCCTTACAAAGTATAACTAAAGGCAAAACTTTTTTTTGTTAGTTTTGGATAGAGTGGAGAAGGATTAGAACACGTCAGTTTTTATTGTTCTCTGTGCCCCCCCCCCCCCCATTAAGGAGACTCGCCCTCTCTATTTGTCCTCTTTACCATTATTATTGAAAAACCATATTTTGGCTTGTCCCCAGAAAAGTAATAGAGGGGAAATCTTCCAATGGGGTCACTAGTTCTGCGGACCCCAAGGAATTCCCTTCATTTGCAGGGATTTCTGCTCACTTCCTGTTAGGCTATGGGACAGGAAGTGAAGGGAAATCTCCGCAATGGAACACAGAGGGCTAAAAAAAATCTGACAGGGGTTATAACCCTCCCTTACTCTGTCCAAAATGGAAAAAAAAGAATAGTTCTACTTTAAAGCGGTTGTCTACCCTTTAGAGGGGTTTTTACCTACGGGTAAGCCTATAATAAGGCTTACCTGTAGGTAAAATTAATATTCCCCCTCCAAGCAGCTGCGGCGTTACAGCGCATGCGCCGTGTATGTCCCTTGCCGGAAAGACGGGTCCCGCATGCATGCGCGGGAGTGACGTCTCGCGGCTCCGGCCAGTTACAGCTCCGGAGCCGCATACCCGGAAGCAAGATCCGAGGGAAGATGTCCGCTCCCTCAAAGGGGACCGAAAAGCCCGGTGGGATCTTCGTTTCAAGGTGAGTATTTCATAATGACTTAGAATGCGGTGCATACTAGCTCATTACGCTATTATCTTGCAGGGTTTTATTTTTTTTTTTACTGGGTAGACAACCGCTTTAATGGCCTGTTCCCACCCAAATTGTAAACATTCACTTTTGGTAGGAGAAATTTCACATTACCAGAATGAGTTTTTTCACCCTATACTTGCCAGTAGAAGGAATGCATACAACAGCGATAAGTCTGTTTGTTGGTTTATACAGAATTAAAACACACTTTCCAATACTTGTCACAACATGGGCTTAGTTAATATTTACGTGTTTTTACCTCAATTTCTGGCCTTCTTTTAAAATTTTCAGCTGTTTCTCATTGTGCTGCATTTTATCTTACTTATGTTTCCCAGCAAACAGTCCATGTGACTTGTATTGTTTTGCATGATAAACGGACGCGCGATTCTCCTGACAGAAAATGGAAAACAGATTAAATTTATTGGATGCGTGCGTCGGGGGAGACATTGATCTCTGCTGCATTTTTTAAGCTTATTTAATTTGTCAGTTAAAAAATCGCAGATATATTTTTCCCCTGCCAAACGTGAGACAGACAGAAGACAGAGAACATCAGACAATTTCTCCAGGCCTCAGCGGGTCGTTTGATCCTGAGAAGATGGCAGCAGAAAGCCATAAGCGGTCTGGAGAGGCGCAGTACTTGTTCCCCCTTAATTGGAAGGTTCTAAGATAACATCATAACATGGACCTTTTATTAACTTTACATGTCTGCATGAATACATTCCTGATATGTCACAATAGGCAGCAAAAGTTTACAGTATTTTTTTGTACATTTTATTATCCAAAAGCCCTTATTGAGCCCCAGCCTGATGATTTTGGGGTTGTTTTACTAAAGTCAAATAACCTGTGCACTTTGCAAAGTACAGTTGCACTCTGCAAGAGCAATTGCTCCAGAGCTTAGTAAATGAGCAGAAGCTCTGTTGACTTCCACCACCCAATCATGTGCAAGCAAAAATGCTGTTTTTTATTTTACTTGCTCATAATTGGGTATTCTTTGCAAAGCAAAGCTTTACCTCATTTACTAAGCTCTGGAGCAATTGTCATTGCAGAGTGTAACTGCACTTTGCAAAGTGCACAGTGTATTTGCCTTTAGTAAATCAACCCCTTTGACTGATGCGGTCATCAGTCTTCTGCAGGTTGCAGGAAGCATTTTCACAGTTTTCTCTCCCTCCAGTGATCAGGTTATAACCATAGGCATGCGCACATAGAGTGGAAGGTGTGCCTGGGCACACCCTAATCACCCTGTACTGTGCAGATTCCCCCTGCTGCCTGGCTGCAGAGAAAGGGCCTGGGGAATCTCTGTCCTCTGTCTCTTTCTCTGTCTCAAAAGTGAGACATCGGGGGTCTGGTTAGACCCATGATATTTCACCAAAGCCCCCCAGCAGGGCTTCTAAAAAAACTGTAAACAAAAAAAATATATATATATAATATTGTAAAATATAATAAAAAAAACAAATTGTAAAAATAAGCTACTGACACCTATCTCATGTGGTGCACACCCTAATGCAATAGGCTGCGCACACCTATGGTTATAACATTTGAAAATTTGTAGCCAAGCACAAGGTAAGAGGCTGCAGAAGGGGCTGATCTGTGTCATACATTTGTAAAACCAGCCAAAAACTGCTTAGGCACCAGAATTTACATGGTTGTCATCTCTGTGCTGGCAGGAAGTAGAGGCTGAATCTGGATGATGGCTGAACAAAGTGGCTCCATCCTTCTGGAGAGAAAACCAGAGGAAGGCATTGGCAGGGGAGTGACCTACTGTAACTTACCTCTAATGACGCATGTCCCATTTTGTTCAGACAGCTGGATCCTATAGAAATCTGCTGTGCAGTGATGACAGATCCTCTTGCTGTTGCTGAACCTCGAGCACTGCAATGGTTAATAGGTCTCAGTCTTCTGTGAATCAGCAGTAAACAAGCTCCCGACGGGGAATCCTCCTCCATTGGGAAAAGTTCTTTTATTACACGGCTTATAACACAATCTGTGAATGGAAGAGAGAATCCTATGACTTATCAAACTCCCCTTCACAGATTGTGAAACTATGAAACAGCATTTCCCAATGGAGGATGACGAAAGAGGAGGAGGCGGGTCCTGCATCCCTTGCGACCCCTCTAAAAGTGATCCGTGGTGTATTGCTTTTCAGAGGGTGGCTAGAAAGTGATATTTTGCCTCCTCATTGCATGTTTTAACCCTTAAAAGCCTGCTCCACACCCGCTTGTGTTGTATATGGTCGCAGGGTGGTTGCGGCACATCCATATATACTTGCATGGGTCATGTTCAGAGGAGCTACTGCCCGCCAAATGTGGTATCATTTTTGCATATGTAAAAACCATCAGACGCCGTTTGCAAACCACAGCTCAACCACCCATTTTTACCCCCCCAGGCCCCCAAGTGTGAACGAGCCCTTAAGCTGTATCTATGCTGTAAATTAGTTCTGGCTGCCTTTATGCTAGCTCTGAATAACTTGAATTTTCATTAATTGCTTGCCAAGCTTTTCTCACACGCATAATGCAATAATACAGGAGTCTGGTTCAACTTACACAAAAAAGTCTATTGACTTTCAGGCATCTGTACAAGAGCAATACTGAGAATATTTGGTAAGGTTTGCATTATACATTATTGATTGGCATCCAGTTTCATGTAAAAATGGCCTTTTGTTCTGGATTCTGTAATATATTTTAGGCAATGTTCTTTTTCAGTTATTCGCTGTTTGCACAGGCACAGAAGAAAGAAAGGTCCCATTTTTAAATGTTAGCGGTGCAGTAGCAAAAAATGTCAACCACTAGGGGGCACTAATGCGTAAAAGTCCTACCATCCTATGTCTCCAAAGGGCTTTGCATCATTGATCCTACTGTAATAGTATTACTAGTGTGTTAAAGGGGAACATCACCCCCACCATGTTTATTTTTCTTTTCAGGCCCCTCTTGCCTTGTTCACTCTGACACAGCTTCTAACTTTTTACTATTCAAAACTGAACAGAAAATAGCTAAAGACACACTTAACCACTTCCCGACTGCGTAACGACTATAAGCGGCGACAGTGTGGCTCTATCTCGCGAATCGCCGCTTATAGTCGTCACTCGCAGGCACGGCGCTAGGCGGGCGAGTGTGCGCCGCACGCTTCCTGAGCGGGGCCGCGGGTCGGGCGGACTCGATGTCCGCCGGTGACCTACGATTGCCTGTGACAGAGCCAGAACGGGGAACCGCCGATGTAAACAAGGCGGTTCCCCACTCTGTCAGGCGGCATGTCAGAGATCTACTGATTCCTGTACTCGGAATCAGTTAGATCTCTGGTGCCCCTGGCAGTCCAGCCCCATACAGTCAGAACACACCCAGGGAACACATTAAACCCCTTCATTGCCCCCTGCAGGTTACCCCCTTCCCTGCCAATGACATTTATACAGTAATCAGTGGATATTTACATTTCTGATTGCTGTATAAATGTCATTGGTCCCAAAAAAGTGTCAAAAATGTCCGACATGTCCGCCCCAATATCATAATCCCAATAAAAATCGCAGATCGTCATCATTACTGGTAAAAAAAAAAAATTGTAAAAACGCCAGAAATTAAATCTCATGGTTTGTAAACGCAAACCAATCAATAAACGCAGTTTGGGATTTTCTTTACCAAAAATATGAGGAAGAATATAAATCGGCCAAAACCGATGAATAAATTTGTTTTTTTATATTTTTTTTTTTGGATTTGTATTTTAGCAAAAAGTATGAAATATTGGCTTTTTTGCAAAATTGTCGCTGTTTTTTGTTTATATTGGTGATCAGAAATGACGCAGAGGTGATTAAATACCACCAAAAGAAAGCTCTATTTGTTGAAAAAAAAAAGGTCGCAAATTTTGTTTGGGTACAATGTCGCACGACCGCGCAATTGTCAGTTAAAGTGACGCAGTGCCAAATCGCAAAAAGTGCTCTGCTCCTACAGTGGGAAATCCTTCCGGTCCTTAAGTGGTCAAATTAAGGTGACCAGATTTTTAAAATGAAATCTGGGGACCTTTTTTATTTTTTTATTGGCAAATGGTAAACTATTTTATAAGCATATTTTTTTCAAACAATATATGCAGTGTATGTGCTATGTGTTTATGGAATGATTGTATGATATATATGTTATTTAGAAACATAAAAACATAGAAAAGTGACGGCAGAAAAAGACTGAGTAGTCCATCGAGTCTGCCCCTTTTTTGTTTTTTTTTTATATATTTTTTTTTTTTTTTACATTAACCTTGTTGTTTGATTATGGATTTATGTTTATCCCAAGCATGTTTAAAGCCATTTACTGTTGACTGTCTCACAACCTCTGTTGGTAGTTTATTCCAATCATCAACCACCCTTTCAGTAAAATAATACTTTCTAAGATTAGTTTTGAACTTCCCCCCAGTTAGTTTGAGGTCATG
Organism: Glandirana rugosa; assembly: GCA_018402905.1. Taxonomy (NCBI): domain Eukaryota; kingdom Metazoa; phylum Chordata; class Amphibia; order Anura; family Ranidae; genus Glandirana; species Glandirana rugosa. The sequence goes on from BLSH010195352.1 coordinate 75,993, forward strand.
TCCCCGTGTTCTTGATTTTGGTTTCATATTGAAAAGACTGCCCTCCTGAACCTTATTCACATTTCGCCCATGAGATAAAAAAAAGATACAATTTTTTGGGAAATGACTACCAAGTGTTAAAGCGGAGGTCCGGGCTAAAAAAAAAAAATTAAAAGTCAGCAGCTACACATACAGTAGCTGCTGACTTTTAATATTAGGACACTTACCTGTCCTGGACTCCAGCGATGTCGGCACCCGCCGCCGATCTTCGGATCGGGGGACGGGTGCAGCCGCCTCCATCGCGGGTAAGGGAACCCGGACGTGTAAGCAGTACAGCTTCACGCCGGGCACCTTACCGCGCATGCGCGAGCTCTGCCACGCTCTGCTACTGGCCAGGCGGCCAGTAGCAGAGCGAGCAGGGAGGAGGGAGCCGGCTTCTGACGTCAGCGGCCGCGTCCGCCGGCCAGAACTCCCGGAAGTGTGGAAAAGGACACCTGTCTAAAGACAGGTGTCCTCTTCCCCCTCCCCCCCGAAAGGTGCCAAATGTGACACCTGAGGGGGGGAGGAATCCAACCAGCGGAAGTTCCACTTTAGGGTGGAACTCCGCTTTAAGGAGATAAGATAGAGAAAAAACTTTACAATGCATATTTTGTATTTTATTTTTACCAAAGAATATTGGTTCAACAATAACAATATAAATCAACAATTCAGAACAGTAAAAGATTGCATGGTAACAACACGTAGGATACCTTCGAACATAAATAATCAAATATTAATAGCTAACTATTATAAGACTAGAAATGTTAAAGGAACAGTTAGGCACCATAACAACTTCCTCAAAATTAAGTTTTTATGGTGTTAGGAGGTCCCAGAGCGCTGTCTTACCTTCTCAAACGGTTCAACCCCAAAGTCTGTGTTCCAGTGTGGATCTCCCAGTGGCACCTCTGATTGGCTGAAAGCAGTCAGCTGACGCTCTCAGCCAACCAGTGACTCCCATTCATAAAACTGGCTTGAAAAAAGGTATGTTTCTTTTTCAAGCCGGTTTTATGAATGGGAGTCGCTGAATGGCTTAGAGTGTCAGCTAACCGCTCTCAGCCAATCAGATGTGCCACTGCATGAGCCTTCCAGATTTTTTTTTTTTCCAATATGATTTTATTAATACCCCAGAGGGCAACCAGAGATCAACATACATACAAAAGGCCTTTATCACATAGTCAACCATTGGCAGATATCATCTACAGATATACAAGGTATCATATATCTTCCCATCGAGCTTTTGTCTACTGTCCCAACAGCGCTACCTTAGCCTCTATATCACCGTTGAATTGATCACCTTGTCCAGGGCATCTCTTTTGCAAGCAAGAGAAACAAAAAAAAAAAAAAAGGAAGAGAAAAAGATCCAGTCCGAATGCATTGGAAGATAGGAAAAAGAAAAGAGGACAGTAAGAAAGAGAGAAAGGAAGGTTAAGTTGGAAGGGGGGGGGAGGGTGGGGGGGAGGAGGGAGGGGGGGGAGGGGGACATTCCACGAGGCAGTTTCTGTGGGCATCCTGAGGGGTCAGTTTACTAGTATTCCAGATCTATTCAGAATCAAGGTCTCTAGTGGGGTACCTCCGTAAGCAAGGATTTCCCTTCCTCTGACAACACAAATGTATTCCAGTACCCCCAAGTTTTAGTGTACCGCTCCCTTTTATTTTGGGACGTAAGGATTAAATCTTCCATTTTGTTGATGTGTTCTACTTTACGGAACAACCCAGCGATAGAAGGAGGGTCTGTTTTTTTCCAGTTAAGGGCGATGCCCGCTTTGGCTGCATTTAGTAGATGTCGTAAAACCGATTTCCCATAAACTCGAGCAGATATTGAGGAGACATGCAGGAGGAAGAATGCTGGCTCTTTTGGGAGTTGATGTTCCGTCATTTTCTGTGCAATGGTATGGATCGTCGCCCAGTATGACTGGAGTCGAGGGCAAGCCCAAAATATATGTAACAGGGTGCCCCTTTCCTCCCGACATCTCCAACATCTATCTGTGGTGTTAGGGTAGCATGCATGTAATCTAGTGGGAGTATAATACCATCTCGTGAGAATTTTAAAATTTGCTTCTTGGATTTTCGTTGATAGGGAGGATTTCAGTGTGAACCTGATTATATTTTGTATTTGCGTTGAGGAGAAGGAACAATCTAGGTCTCTTTCCCATTTAGACAGGCATGTAAGATGTGGCTGTTCTATTGGGGTGTTTAGCAGAGAGTATGCTTTAGATAGAACCTGGGGCAGGTCCTCCGTACCCGTTAAGTACTCCTCGAAGGTCGATAGTGTTCTATTAAATTTACCTGGGGCCGGCAAGGAATGCAGGAAGTGGTGTAGGCGTACGGCAGGCCAAAATGTCAATTGAAATACGCCATCTCTTGCCATTAGGGATTTCAATGACACCCATTGATTTTCCGAAATAAAGTCTATTGCCCTATTTCTACCGTTCTCCCTGAGATGGTCATAATCCCGGGACTCCAAACCCATGGAGAAAAGTGGATTTCCCAGGATGGGATATAAAGGAGATTCGGGGGTTGTAAAGGCAGTTCGTCCCATTTCTCTAGTCCCCATTCGCAGCGTGGTACCTATAGTGGGGTGTGTCTGTATGTCCGCAGGTACTGCCTCAAAACACCAGATGGCAGTCTGCAATGGTATAGGTGTTTGTTTGTGCTCTAGTTGCACCCATAATTTCCGGTCCTTGTGACGTTTCCAATCGATCAGTCGCCCTATGTGTGCTGCCATGTAATAATGTTTGAGATTCGGAACTGCCAGTCCCCCATATGCCTTAGGTAGAGTCAGTTGGGACCGCGAGATACGTGGTCTCTTGGAGGCCCAAATAAATCTGAAAAACATTGCCTGCGTCTTTTTAAGGTAAGTGGACGGGATTTTGATTGGGAGCGCTTGAAACAAAAATAAGAACTTTGGAAGAATTACCATTTTCAGGAGATTACATCTCCCGAACCAGGAGTGGAGTCCTTTCTGCCATTGTTCAAGCGTTCTGCGTGTTTTATTTGTTAAAGGAGGGAAGTTCAACTCAAATGTTTGGGAAGGGATTGCCGGAATAAGGGTACCCAGGTATTTTAAAGCCGTGGAGGCCCATTTGAAAGGGAAGTTCCGTTGTAGGTTATGCATAACATTAGGCGGTATGGCCACCCCCATCGCCTCTGATTTGTCAAAGTCAATTTTTAGGTTTGCTAGATGTCTATATGTGTTAAATTCCTGCATAAGATTCGGAAGGGACATGATGGGGTTAGTCAGTGAAAACAGAAGGTCATCCGCGTAAGCCGAGATTTTACAGTGACTATCCCCTACGGTAAGGCCTTGAATGTCGGGATTATTCCTTATCCTACACAGGAATGGTTCCAACGAGAGAGCAAAGAGAAGGGGGGACAGCGGGCATCCTTGTCGTGTACCATTTACAATAGGGAACGGTTCCGACAATATCCCGTTAGCCTTAACCTGAGCTGTAGGATTTGAATAGATGCCCGCTATCCACCCCATCATCACCTCCCCCACACCAATGTGGCGGAGTACTGAAAACATGAATCTCCAGTTCACCCGGTCAAACGCTTTCTCAGCGTCCGTGCTGAGAAAGACGCAGGGTGTTTTGGTTTTTGAGGCAATGTGTACCAGGTTAAGAACTTTGGTCGTATTATCTCTCGCCTCTCTCGTCGGAATAAAGCCCACTTGATCTAAATGTATCAAAGATTGTAAATGTTGTGCTATTCTGGTTGCCACTATTTTCGTAAACAGTTTAAGGTCTATATTTAAGAGAGAGATCGGTCTGTAGCTACCGCACCGTGTGGGATCTTTCCCTTCTTTAGGGATCACCGATATGTGAGCTGCTAGTGTTTCCCTGCGAAAGGGGTTGTCTGCTTTTATGGCGTTAAACATTTTAAGCATATGGGGGCCTAGAGTAGGTAAGAGGGCCTGGTAGTACGTTAGGGTGAAACCGTCGGGTCCTGGGGCTTTACCTTTCTTGGTAGTGGCTACTGCTCCCTGTAGGTCTTCTAAGGTAATAGGTCTTTCTAAGTCACGACGAGCATCTTCCGGCAGAGAGGGGAGGAGGGAATTTGTAATGTAGTCGTCAATGTCTGTCTGGGAGGGAGCACTATTCGATAGATTGTATAGTTTGGAGTAAAAGTCCTTGAATGAGTTCGAGATTTGTTTTGGTAGAATGTTCTTAGTCCCAGTTGAGTCAAAGATACAGGGGATATAGGAAGAGGATTTACGTTCCCGAACGAGATTAGCTAGAATTTTTCCGCATTTATCTCCCCATTCGTAACCTATCTTTTGGCAGGTCTGCAAGGCTGCCTTAGCCCTGTAGTGCAACAGATCAGCAATTTGCTTACGAAGCAGCATGATCTCAGTGTCTAGCGTGGGGGTTGAGGCGTGTTTGTGCCTTGCTTCCAACTGATGTAATTTGGCTAATAGCAGGGTCAGTTGTTTGTTTCGTTCCTTTTTGATATTGGACCCATTCTTAATAAGCACTCCTCTAATAACTGCCTTGTGAGCCCCCCATATCAGTCTCGGGTCACATCCTTCCTTATCGTTAGTGTTAAAGTAATGACTCAGTTCCGTCTGAACCTCCTTCAACACTGCAGGTATTTGAAGGAGGCTCTCGTTAAGCCTCCAGAAACGGGTTCTAGAGTAGGAGGCGTCTGTAAGAGCATAAGTCATAGTGATCGGAGCGTGGTCCGACCACGTGATCTGACCAATAGACGTATGTTGGACCGCGTGTAGTTGGCTATGAGGTATCAGAAAGTAATCTATCCTGGTATATGTTTTATGGGGGGAGGAGTAAAATGTATAATCTCTTTCGCCCGTATGCTGTAATCTCCAAACGTCCGTCAATTGTGTCTCATGTAAAACTTTTGCTACATTTTTTTGAATCCGCGGTGCCACCGATGACCTTCCAGTGGACGTGTCCACTGAGGGGATCAAAGGAATGTTGAAATCACCTCCCAAGAGTAATTGGCCCTCCTGGAATTCTGTAAGAGCCTGTAGTGTAGATTTAAGGAATGTGTCTTGAAGCGAGTTAGGTGTATAGATAGTAGCTAACGTCACCCTATCTTCCCCTATTTTCCCTTTTAGGAAAATAAAGCGTCCCCGTGGATCCCTGCGTACGTGTTCGCATGTACATGGGAGTTTACCCGAAACCAGTATGGATACCCCTTTAGATTTCGTCTCGGGGTTGGTAGCGTGGTATACCTGTGGGTAAAACCGATTGGTGAGAATAGGGAGTTTGTCTTGTTTGAAATGGGTCTCCTGTATGAATGCCACATCTATTTTAAGTCTTCTAAGGTCTGTCAGGAGAGTTCGTCGTTTTTCGGGGGTGTTTAGGCCCCTCGCATTCAGGGACATTATTTTGATGCTGTCCATCGCCGCCTCGTGGGGGGGAGGGGGGGGGGAAGGGGAAGAAGGGGTAAAGACTAGTGAGGAAGAAAAAAGTAGAAAGAGCTAAGTGTGCAGTAGATAGCGTGGAGAAAGAAGATGTGGTAGAATTCTACCTTAATGAGGAGGTGTTATCCGGAGACTGGGTAGACCAGGTCCGGACAAAATTCCTCTGCTAAGTGCAAGTCCTAAACCAAAAAATACAACTTTCTTTCGCGTCCGTATGTGCCACAAAAAGGCCAATGCGGCACTGGTCTAAGTGGGTTGGTGGGCGGAGTAGGCACGTATAGCGACGAGCCCAGCCCTCCCCGCAACCCCGGTGTGAGCATTATTTCTATTCTGTATGCTGCACCCGTCAACAACAATAAAGTAATACATTATGTTCATCAGCTTGGGTATCCCACCCAAAGTTACCACAACCTTACCTCTGTCGGGGGGCACGCCTCCAACCAAACTGTGGGGCCTGCTTCATCCCCAGACAGAGGACCCATCCCCCTTACAACATACAACTGAACAGTCCCCACCTTAAAAACTCGATGTGGCAGAAGCATTAAACCCCAACATTAGCTTGCGTGTTCAGTTGTACCCATTTAAACAAAACAGTAACATTTAAATCAACCATGTTATACGAAGGCATTAACTGAGAATATTTTACCCCTTCTTATCATTGTCCAACCGGTTGACAAAACCTGAAAGGAAGACACGGAGCCAGTCTCCGCGCATACCCTCCCCCCATAGTCAGTCCCGAATTCAATACCAAGACTAATCCTCTGGCCCTGGATCTGCCTCTGTGTCCCCTGGAGGGAAAGAATGGGGGGTTAAGGCCCCTAGTAGGTCTAGTCGGTATGTACAGCGTCCTATGTTCTCGAACCACCGTCCGATCGACTTGACCTGTTTCCAAGTGGGGGTCCAGAGGTCCCAAATGTTCTTGGTACGTGGCTGGGGGCACCTGGAATAAGTGGATTACCACCGTTATGGCGTATTGGTATTTCCCTCTGCAACCTCCGCATGCAGCGGGAGCACCATGCCCATAGTCTATCGTGAGTACCACATAAGCACTGCTGCTAAAGTCCCATATTGCATTGTTCCAGTACTCAAGATATCCATGCGTCAGGTTTGCTCCCCAACTTTGGCAGCAGTGGGAAACAAATCACAAGACAAGAAGGGCCTGAGCATCATGGAGGAGCGCAGAGCTTGAAATCATGTTAGGTGCACATCATGAACAGCCTGTGTACATGTAGCTGTCCGAGTCTCCAGGCTACCAAGCAGTCAACGGGGATATGTATGTCTATGTGTGAGGGACAGGGTAGAAAAATAGTCTCATACCTGTTGAGCTCCTCAGTCCTCTCTAAGTTGTTCTAGCGACTGTCTTCTGACTCGCCTGCGGGGTCTCTGAGGTCTGGGTAATGTCTCATTACCTGGTGTCCGGTCCTGTCTGCCCGGGGTCCTTGGGAGGAAATCCAGCCAATTTGGGACCGGGACCAGTGCTGTGTTCATGAAGGCAAAGAGGTCCGGCAGGTCATCCGGGGTGTAGAGGGTGAAGGAGTCACGGCCATTACGGAAATTTACTGCCAGGGGGTACCGCCACCGGTAAGTGATATTTCGTTCCCTGGCCAGCTCCAGCACCGGACGGAGCATTGCTCTACATTGCAGGGTCGCTTTGGAGAGGTCCGGGAGGATCTTAATCATGGCTCCATCGAAGTCCTGTTCTCCCGCTTCCCATGCTCTGCGAAGAATAGCTTCCTTGTGGGTGTAGCGGTGTATCCTGCAGATGACATCCCTTGGCCTATCCGGATCTGTGGGCTTCGGCGCCAGGGCTCTGTGAATCCGGTCGAATTCCAGGCCTGTAGGGAGTGGGTCCTCCCCTAGCCGGCGAAAGATCTCTGCAGCCGTCGTAGCCAGGTCTTCCGGACCCGTCGCCTCCGGGATTCCCCGCAGCCGAAGGTTGTTCCGACGGCTGCGGTCTTCGGCCTCCTCGAGGCGGAGCTGTAACTGAATATTGTGGGATATTTGTTGCTTTTGTGCAGTCTCCATGTCTGTTAGCCGGCGTTCCATATTGGCCAGCGATGTTTCCCCCGTGGAGAGTCTGTCGGATAGATTAGTGATGTCCGTTTTCACTCTCTGTATCTCTTTGCGGTGCGCTGCTTCCACTCTGCCTATGAGCCCCTCAATTTCAGCTTTTGTGGGTAGCGCCCTCAGCAAGGCCTTCAGCTCTTCATCTGCTCGTGGACCTTGTGTAAAGGTCGGCGAATCTCCATCCACCGACCTTAGGTCAGGAGGGAAGTCCATAAAGGCCTCTGAGCTAGTGGAGGCTACTGGAGACATCGGTGCCGATGGCTGTACCTGGTTGTCGCGTGTCGGCGCCATCTTGGATTTGTTTGCCGCGGCCTCTCTCGAGTCCTTCGCTTTAGTGAAGAATTTCTTCAGTTCTCCGCTCTGTCTGGGTTGGGTTGTGTTCTTTGGGGTGTATTTCGTCTTCTTCTTCTTAGCTGATGACATTTTATGTAGGTTGACGAGGTATAATGCCGGGAATGCCGGGGAGACGGCCGGGAGCTCCAAAGGAACACGTCTCTACACGGCCATGTCCAGACCACGCTCCCGCCTTCCAGATTTTTAAACCGGGAGAGTCAGGATGCTGGGAGATTGGTGCTGGAACACAGACTTTGGGGTTAAACTATTTGAGAATGGTGAGCCAGTGCCAGGGATATCCTGCAGCTTCTTCTCTCTCACTCTCTCACTTACCCGCTACTACTGAGCATCATCATGTGGAAACGAAGACTTGGGACAGACTTGGTCAAGGGACGGTGTTCTCAGTCCGGGGACTGTCCCCATAAACCGGGGATGTCTGGTTGCCCTAACTTAAACCCCTCCTGGCAGCCGTTGAAAGTGGGCTTTAATGCTTGGAGGCAGAGTGGCCACTGTGATTGGCTCTCACAGTTGTCACATAATCAAGATCTGTCCCGCTGGCTCTCGAACAGAAGATGTGACTGAGAGATGTTGGAGACACTGAATGCATGCTTAGCACATAACCTCAGGCAGCTATGGACACATACCATATGCACCATGGCTGTGTATAAAGGCCTACTTTTCCTGTCACTACATGCAAGCATTACACAGTTTGGAAGAGGGTAAAGTGACACTATCACCTGGTCATGGAACAGCTGAGCAGCCAATTGTCCCATTACTTTTGGTCCCTTAAAAAGTGGGAGGCACATATACAAACTGTTGTAATTCCTACACTGTTCACCTGGTTTGGATGTAAATACCCTCAAATTAAAGATGAAAGTCTGCAGTTAAAGCACATCTTGTTTGTTTCATTTCAAATCCATTGTGGTGGTGTACAGAGCCAAAAACATTAGAATTGTGTTGATGTCCCAATATTTATGGACATGACTGTACATCCACTTTAAGATAAAAAAAACCTCCTGCCTTTACAGCCACTTTAAGCCTAGTACATATGGGCCGAATGTTGGGCAAAATTGACTGACATTTTGCCCATGTGTAGAAGAAGGCTTCTGTCGAAGGGGCATGACCGAAAAAAAGTCTGCCGACCAGCTCCTGTTCAGCGTTTTCAGTCAATGACTGAGAGCGCTGACTGGAGCGTTCTGAGTTGGGGGGGGGGGCATCCCCCCGTCAGAACACATCAGCTCAGCTGGGGAGATCGCTGTACTAACATTTGAGTGTTAGTACAGTGGCTCTAACCTGAGCTGTCAGTTTTTTTTCTTTCAGTCCGATGGGTTGAATGAAAAAAAGAACTATTCGTGTGTACGAGGCTTCAAGAAAATTGTGCGAGAATTTTCATCCAAAGAACTTTCATACGATTTTCATACAGTATGCACACAACTTTCGACAGTCGATTCAGAGAATTCCTGAGAGGCAAGCTCCAAAATTTTTCTCATACGGGAAAAGAATGAACGATTTTTGTTTAATGTGTACCTTTTTTCAAACAATTTTCGTACAAGAGAATTCAGTAAAGAAAGACTGCCCATGATCGGAAACAATAAACAACAGAAAAAAAGCCTTTGTCTTACGAGAATTTTCGTACAAATTTTCGTTCATCTGTTCCAATTTGCTGTGAAACAACGAGGAAAATCGGACATCATTCGCCCGATTTTCTTATAGTGTGTAGCTCTCATTAGTGGTTGCCACTGCAAATAGTCAGTGCTCCTGGAAATGGGGAAGCAAGTGATTTTCTCCTATGATGCAGGGGTTGGGCCTAGTGGTCAATCGCCAGGCCCTAACGTTGTCAAATGACGAAAGGGGGGTAATGTCACCTCTCTGACACTATCTGATACCAGATATCTTGACTAAAGGAGTGGCAGGGGAGTGCTGAAGAGGTGAGTGTAAAGTGGCTTAACATAGACCTGTCACTTTTATATATATACAGTGCTGCCTATAATTATTCATACCCCTGGCAAATTTTGACTTAAAGTTACTTTTATTCAACCAGCAAGTAATTTTTTGACGGGAAATTACATAGGTGTCTCCCAAAAGATAATAAGATGATGTACAAGAGGCATTATTGTGGAAAAAAAACATTTCTCAGCTTTTATTTACATTTGAGCAAAAAGTGTCCAGTCCAAAATTATTCATACCCTTCACAAACTGTCACAGTCTGTGGGAAAATCAAAAGTTCTATACCATTCCAAATAGCTGTTCTAAAGCATCCTAATTACCCTGATTAATTGGGATCAGCTGTTTTAATCAACTCAACAGGTGAAAAACAGCAGCTCTCTGCAGTTGGTTTGTGGACAGTCATGGCTAAGACAAAGGAGCTCAGTGAGGACCTGCGGCTGTGCATTGTGGCTGCTCACAAGTCAGGAAAGGGCTACAAGGCCATTTCAAAATGTTTTCAAGTTCCAGTGGCTACAGTGCAAAGTATAATTAAAAAATACAAGATGTTCTGCACTGTGGAAAATCTCAGAGGACGTGGTCGGAAGTCAAAAGTGACACCTATGCTGGCCAGGAGGAAAGTTAGAGAGGTGAAAAAGAATCCAAGGATCACCACCAAGGCCATCCTGGTGAATCTGGGCTCTGCTGGTGGCAATGTCTCAAGGCAGATAATTCAACGGACACTGCACACTACTGGGTTCCACGGATGCAGACCAAGGAGGACGCCACTTCTCCAGATAAGGCACACAAAAGCTTGCTTGGCCTTTGCAAAAGCTCATCTGGACAAAGAAGAAGACTTCTGGTCTTCTGTGTTATGGTCAGATGAAACAAAAATTTAATTGTTTGGTCACAGTGATGTTTCCTTCATTTGGCGTAAAAAAGGAGAAGCCTTCAACCCAAAGAACACCATCCCCACTGTCAAACGTGGTGGTGGGAACCTAATGCTTTGGGGGTGTTTTTCTGCCAATGGATCAGGGAACCAAATCACAGTAAACGGCACCATGAAAAAAGAGCAATACATGAGGATTCTCAACGACAACATCAGGCAGTCTGCAGAGAAACTTGGCCTTGGGCACCAGTGGAGATTTCAGCATGACAATGACCCAAAACACACAGCAAAAGTGGTGAAGAAATGGTTAGCAGACAACAACATTAACGTTTTGGAGTGGCCCAGCCAGAGTCCAGACTTGAATCCAATTGAGAATCTGTGGAGGGAGCTAAAGATCAGGGTGATGGCAAGAAGACCCTACAACCTGAAAGATTTGGAGCTCATTG
>BLSH010195352.1:87064-125294 GCA_018402905.1 Glandirana rugosa
TTGCCTCTAATAAACATATCTTTACTATGTTTCGTCAGTGCGAGGTGATTTGTCGACGTTTACCCCTAAAAAAACAATTTCCCACGACGAAGGAAAAAAAAAAGGATATCCCCCAATATTCAGCCTAGCTTCTTACATCTGTACACTTATGTCAAACAAAACGGAAGGAGACCTGGTTTTGGCTGCCCAGGCACTGTCCGGATTCGAAGTTCCTACACTAGAAAAAAAGTCGGATAAATTACATTGAACTCAATTACGTGGTAACACGAAAATTCCTACTTAAAGTTATATCGTATTGGATGTGGAGTTACAGAATGGCTCTTTGAAGGAAGGGTTACATATATTGTATTGTGTAGGTTATGCTATATTGAAATTCATCCTTAAAAGCACAATGGTGCATTAACTCAAGTTACATTAAATAGGCTGAAAAAAAGATCACATCCTTGAAGCTTAGGCCTGTCACGGACCCGTCGGTTTTGGTCCAGAGGAAGGCAAAACAAACTGTATTCACATGTCTACATTCTTCGATCCGACTTATAACCCCCTATAGGAAAAAAAAAAGGAAGCAGCACCCTTTAACAAAAAAATCCCCATTTGCAGCTGTTTAGTGGAGCGTGACTGCTTTGTATCATTTCTATACAAATAATCTCCGTTTTGTGTACTTAAAAGACTTGTTGTTGAATGACAAGTCTGACTACTGCGGTGGAGCTGCCTGGTTTGTTTATTGTGAGAATTTAGATCTTTCTTTAATGATTTCCATCAGTTATAATGAAGGTATCTTTCTCAACACTGCTAGAGAGATGGCACTACCATATGTATATCAAAGGGTCAATCTGAAAACACATTGTACATGCATGCGTAGTTAAATAGCAATGCACTTCAGCATTAGGGTTTAAAAAAGTATGGCAATAAAAAGCCTTTCACTTTTAAGGTCCCATCCAGATATCGCATTTTGGGAACAAACGTTCCTGCCTGCAATTTGAAAACCGTAACAATGTTTCGCAGGTACTTCAGTGGGCGGCCCTGTGCACGTTTGTCACCCAAAAGAAGCTCCTGCTCTTTTTTGGGCGAGCAATTTTTAAATGCCCGTTTTGCCATGATTGCTGCGTGACAAACACAACAGAATCGCACTGCTATTGGGGAGCTAGTAAGAATAATGCCACCCAAACTCGCGTTGTACTTTTTTCCCGCAATTTGGAATTGCAGCGATTCTGCTTGCAATTCCGAATCACCTAATGTAAAGGGGGCTTAAAGTGTCACTAAATTGACATCATAAAAAACTCTCAATAAATGGTGTATTACATGCTTTTTATACTCACTCCATTACTATGAGATTCGTTTTCTGTATTCTGCAAAAAACCTGATTGATCCTACTGTTTTCTCTCCCCCTTCTGTCCATGTCCCCAATTCAGCTGGGGATTTTGCAAAGCAGTGTTTGCAGCTCTGCACATGTTCAGTTTTCAGTGAATTTCTATGCTGAGAATTTGCTCCCTATCACATCTGAACAGCCCATGTGACTATAGAGTCACATATGTGGGTGTATACACAGTGGTAAATGACAGCCCACTACCTCCCTCTTTCTCCATGCCCACTAACCAGCTAAACACAATGGGGGTGGGATATAACATCTTGATTGATGGAGGCTTTGCCTCCCTCCTATTCTAAGACACAGGCTGAAGGTGTGTGACATAGCGTGTGACTGGCAAAAATCCGCCCACACCTTGTTATTGCCAAAAAATAATGGAGATTTAATTTCAAAGATATATTTGTATAACAATTTAAAATAGTTTATTGATATTATTTATTTTTACTCTGTATTCCAAAGGCTGTTTTTTATTTTGAATATGTGACCAGCAGGACTAGAAGTTCCTCCTGCTTATGTTTCCCTGCAGACAGGCTGAGAAAGAGCTGGGTCATGTTAAAACGATATATCAATTAGGAAAAATGGTACTTACAGTGCCATCCTCCATATTCAGAAATGTTTAATGTATTTTTTTTTTTTTTGGTTGAACTGGATGGTCTTTTTTCAACCTGACTAACTATGTAACTATGTAACTATGTAACTATATTATACAGTGTGTGTTTACTATCACTTTAAACATCTGTGTTTACAAGAGTACAGCCAAGGGGGATATGATCAACATCTATACATACATAAGTGGTCCATATATATTTCTATGCATACAATGCATTTGTATAAATGTATTTTATTGGGATTTTATGTGAAAGACCAACGCAAAGTGGCACATAATTGTGAAGTGGAAGGAAAATGATAAATGGTTTTCAATTTTTTTTACAAATAAATATGGGAAAAGTGTGGGGGGCATTTATATTCAGCCCCCTGAGTCAATAATTTGTAGAGCCACCTTTCCTTGCAATTACAGCTGCAAGTCTTTTTGGGGAGGTCTCTACCAGCTTTGCACATCTAGAGAGTGACATTTTTGCCCATTCTTCTTTGCAAAATAGCTCAAGCTCTATCAGATTGGATGGAGAGCGTCTGTGAACAGCAATTTTCAAGTCTTGCCACAGATTCTAAATTGGATTTTGGTCTGGACTTTGACTGGGTCATTCTAACACATGAATATGCTTTGATCTAAATCATTCCATTGTAGATCTGGCTGTATGTTTAGGGTCGTTGTCCTGCTGGAAAGTGAACCTCCGCCCCAGTCTCAAGTCTTTTGCAGACTCTAACAGGTTTTCTTGCCCTGTATTTGGCTCCATCCATCTTCCCATCAGCTCTGACCAGCTTTCCAGTTCCTGCTGAAGAAAAGCATCCCCACATCGTGATGCTGCCACCACCATGTTTCACAGTGGGGTATGGTGTGTTCAGGGTGATGTGCAGTGTTCATTTTCCGCCAAACCTAGCGTTTTGGTTTTAGGGCAAAAAGTTACATTTTGGCCTCATCTGACCAGAGCACCTTCTTCCACATGTTTGCCGTGTCCCCACATAGCTTCTCGTAAACTGCTTCTAATGGCTTTCTTTCAACAATGGCTTTCTTCTTGCCACTTTTCCATAAAGGCCAGATTTGTGGAGTGCACGACTAATAGTTGTCCTGTGGACAGATTCTCCCACCTGAGCTGTGGGTCTCTGCAGATCCTCCAGAGTTACCATGGGCCTCTTGTAGGGTTGCCACCGCATCCCTTTAAACCCGAACACATATGAATTACACAGGTTCTGAGGCTAATTGAATGCAGATATGGTACCAAGTAAGTTTAATTACCACCATAATCAGCCACAGAACCTGTGTAATTAGTATGTGTTCGGTTTTAAAGGGATGAGGTGGCAACCCTAGCATCTTGGCTGCTTCTCTGATTAATGCTCTCCTTACCCGTCCTGTCAGTTTAGGTGGATGGCCATGTCTTGGTAGGTTTGCAGTTGTGCCATACTCTTTCCATTTTCAGATGATGGATTGAACAGTACTCTGAGAGATGTTCAAAGCTTGGCATATTTCTTTATAACCTAACCCTGCTTTAAACTTCTCTACAACCTTATCCCTGACCTGTCTGGTGTGTTCCTTGACCTTCATGATGCTGTTTGTTCACTAAGGTTCTCTAACAAACCTATGCGGGCTTCACAGAACAGCTGTATTTATACTGAGATTACATTACACACAGGTGGACTCGATTTACTAATTAGGTGACTTCTGAAGGCAATAGGTTCCACTAGATTTTAGTTAGTGGTATCAGAGTTAAGGGAGCTGAATACTTTTTAGATATTTGTAAAAACAATTGAAAAGCATTTATCATTTTCCTTCCACTTCACAATTATGTGCCACTTTGTGTCGGTCTATCACATAAAATCCCAATAAAATACATTTACGTTTTTGGCTGTAACATGACAAAATGTGGAAAATTTCAAAGGGGAATGAATACTTTTTCAAGGCACTGAACATGCTGCGTATTTATGCAGTGTACTGCAGCACATCTGTATGGTGTGAACGGGGCACTTAGAAAACAACAGATTTTCTGTGTCCCTGCGTTCAGCCTAGTTGATCAGTGCAGCTGAACAGACATGGTGTAACTAAATACTTGTGCGCTTACCATGCACAATTCCGTCCTTTGAACATAAAATAGCATTGAATCATGGAATTGGATTAAAGTAGTTTCTCCCTTAAAAATTCCTGGTTTCCTATTAGCAAAACCTAAAATATCTGGAGTAATTTCTCCTTGCTGATGTAAGCTTGGTGTTCACATTCCTGTTTTATCAGGGGGGGGGGGGGGAGGTGGAATGTATATGGATTTTGAAGACAAAGAACAAAGAAGCTCTACTACAGTGATTACGGTAGAGGGGAGAGCAGCAAACACTCTCTAAGAGTCATGTGATGAAAAGTGGTGGGTCAGCTTGGCAGGCAGCAGAGTCAAGGCTGTCGTCATGGACTGATGGGCATGGCAAAGGCATTCTCTGCTGCCTAGGTGCAAAGAGCATCTGGCAGTCTCAGCTCTGGACAGACAGGACTATGACATTTGCACTGTCTCATTCCATCTTGCTGGCTTTGGATGACTTTCTCCACAGGCAGACATGCTGAGCAGATCCTACAACAGGCACAGCCTCTCCGCCCTGTCCAAGTGAGTTATTAACTTTTTGTTGCAACTGTTCTGGCTGTAACCTGGCCTTTGTTTCTTGCTCCAGGGATGTAGGCGGCTGAGGTAGTGAGCTGTAGAGCATAGCTGGAGCATGCAGATTGTGTGTTGGAGGGGCATGCATGTTAGGAGGCACAGTATAGGGGATGCATTGTGCATCCAGGACAGCTTCTTCCCAGCATCCAGCTGGCCCTCTTGTGCAAAGACAGTCCCTCTTTCTTCTATAAAGTGTGACGTGTAAATTGGAAAGGATAAATGTGCTATTTAACGTTCAGAAGTGTTTTTCTTGACCCTTTTGATACAGTAAAAAATGAAATCATTAGAAGGCGGTAAAAAAACACACATCCTTACCGGAGGAGAGCGAGCAAAATCTTTACTGTAAAAGAGCTCCGACGTTGCACATATTCCACAACCCCACCTAGTCCCCCCTGGGAGCTGTGGTTCCTCCTGCAGGCTGCTACAGGATTACTGTATTCTGTTGTGATGTAGCGGCCAGTGGAAGAAACCACAGTGCCCATTGGGGGGCATGCTATTTGACACATGTGGCAGTGTCCGATAGCAATGGTGCTAGGAGGTCTTTAAAGAGACCCTGTCACTAACCTAAAAAAATTGCAGAAAAAAAGCACAGGAAAAAGCAAGTAAATCAAGTATTTTAATTGCTTGCAGACCGCTCAAATCCCTCTATTATTGTCAGTATTATTACAGGTACTTATATAACGCCGTCAATTTATGCAGCGCTTTCCTCTAGCTCAGTGGTTCTCCTGTCCTTGGGACCCACCAACAGGCCAGGTTTGTAAGATAACTGAAATACATAACAGGTGATACCATTTGCTGCTCAGTGATTGCAGTATTCTAGTCTGCATCTCCCCAAGGTAATACTTAAAATCTGGCCTGTTGGTGGGTCCTGAGGACAGGAGTTGAGAACCACTGCTCTAGCTGGAGATATTTAGAAAATGGTATGCGTACCTAGACTTAGAATAATATTAAACTAATGTGCAACTATTTTCTTGGTATAGATCAACAGATGGTTAAAAACAGTAAAAACCAGCACGGTACAGAATTATGCATCAAAACCTATACATGGAGAGGAGGCCACAGATCAGCCATATGGTTCAGGCTGTTCAAAAGGAGTGTATCCTGCAAAATGAATACAACTGACCTATGGAAGTTACCATGGAGCAACCGTAATGCCAAAATGCTCATGAGCTGTATAATTCTTCATAGTGTCTCCTTAGGAATTCTATCATGCAATTATATACTTCCCGACTAAATGGTATACTGTATATACGGATCTTATCCAAGTCAAAACTCTGTCATACAGACTACAAATGGATAAGTGAAAGAACTTTCTAGTGTGACTTATATCAAACTCACCACAGTGAAGACTGGCCATAGCTCTTCTGTGCAGCCTCTACTTATACTTCATATAAATACTTTGTGTGTAAAATGCAATTTACATATAGTCAGAATGAAGATATTCTGTCATATTGCACCTCCATTTTAGGACCATTTAATTTGAACCATTTACTTTGGTTTTATAATCATGTTACATTATGACTGAACTAGCCCATAAGTTGTGCATGACTTGCATAGCTTGGCTTTTTAGGCTCCTTTCACACGGGCGGACCAATCAGTCAGTTTTTTAGGTGGACCCGATCGGACCATCCATTGCCCTCTATGGAGTGGCAGATGTAAATGGACATGTGTCTGTTGACACCCGCCGACATCTGATCCGATCCTGTCCGCTAAAAACAGACGGATGGAGGATTCGTTTCCCATCTGTCTGGTGGATCGGATGATAGTTGGATATAAATGGACAGGCGACACGGAACTGTCACCCGCCTGTCCACCAGTGTGAAAGAGTCCTTACTGTATCTTCACTTAAATCTAAACCAAATGACAGCCTCAAGATGAAGCATATGCAGTTCCTCTAATATCGGAGAGTCACTATATCATGCTGATCCTTATGTGTGACACAAAAATGGGCACTGACCAAAAGCTATAGATGTGCCCACCTGGAAGGCCAATGGTGCCCACCTGGTAGGCCAATCGTATTGGGATATGGATCTTTGACAGAGAGGATAAGTGAATATGTAGAATTCTTTTTGAAGCCCCATGTAGAAATACATGTGTCTTTCAATAAGGATACTTCCCACCTGACTTCCCTAATTACTGATTCAATAGTCTCCCCCAGTACTGGTGGTTTTAGATAAGGAATCATTTTTACTCATCAATACCACATGATAAGGGTTTAAAGATTGTGAGGAAGTGGGATACTTGGGAATGTGAACATAATGACTTGTATGTAGTACTTTCAGATTTTGTCCTGAGGCATAACGTCTTTCTTTTTGACTGGCCCCACTACCTCCAACTACAGGGCTCTGTGAAAGGGACAGTTTGTGCTCCATCCTATGTGAACCTGTTCTTAGGGGAACAGGAGCAGGATATTTGGTCAAGGGAAAATGTTTCTCTTTTCCTCTGCCACAGTTTGTTGTAGCAGGGATATATAGATGACATATTCATCCTTTGGACTGGAACCCAACTAGTTATAAAACAGTTTGTATCGTTATGGAATTACAATGCCTACAACCTCAAGTTCATATTAAGAGTGGACAATGAGTTATTACTGTTTTTGATTGAAACATCTGTAGAGACAATGACGGGAAGCTGTACACTAGTTTATACTGAAAACCCACAGCGGGTAACACAATATTAGAAGACGGTAGTGTTCATCCTAACACCCTTCTTAAAAATATCTGGTATGATCAATACATTTATAAGGACTTAATGACTCTTTCCCTATCCGCACATGACAGCACCTGGCTAATGGCTGCTTGGGCTGCCAAGAGCTGTATTGTGGGAGGAAATTAAAATCATGATATGTTCCTGATTCTCAGAAATACCATGTATTTCTTTCTTTATATGCAAAGCAAAGGTCCACTTTAAATTATGTCTAGTATCTACATTTGATGATGCCTACATCAGAGCAGCATCAAGTCAGATTGCTATGATTTATTGCTGCAGGCCCAGAATGGGAACATTATTTATCATTTTTACTTACAAGCAGTGCATCCAAAATCTTAGCACTTTTCATGTATGTCGAATAGTAATACTATGTAAAACTTATGATGTACAAAGTGATGGTGGAAAATAGCTTCAGTTATCTTTTAGAGCAGAGGTCTTCAAGGTATGGTCCATGGGCCAAATCTGGCTTGCTACAAGATTTTAGCCTTCAGCTAGGGTGAGTGGAGTATCCTTAATGCGCAGGGATTGAGGATTAAGGTCAGCAGAGGCTGCCTATGATCTATACTTCTGATATAACGGGGGCCTCTGATGGATGGTGATCCTGATGGGGATATTTTTTGCCCCCAAATATTTGTAAAATATACAATGTGGCCCTTGTACTGAATAGTTTGGAGACCCCTGTTCTAGAGCAATGTTTCTCAACATTATTAATGCATGCACCCCTTTATAAAAGCCAACATTTATCAAGTACCCATGGTGGGGGGGCTTCAAATATTAGTTACCCAGAGATGACCTGTTGATCCAAATACTTGTGTGCCGAACAACCCGGCTTGTTTGAAACTACTGCAACAAACCTTTCAAATATATTTTATATGCGATTTATCATTTGCTAAATTGGTAAACTGTTGTGCCAAAGTCTGGAAAAAAAGAAGTACCCCCCCCCCCCAAAGCTTTTAGAAATACACCTTGGGTTACATCTACCAGGGGCTGGAAATGTGGTTCCAGAGCACCCAATGCATGCTGAAATCTAGGTTGCTCTATTAGCCAAACCCAACTTCAGGTAGCAGTTTTAGAACCCGTCCCTTCCCCCCCACCTGCATTCATTGGGATCCTTGTATTTTAATGAATGAATACAAGGCTTCCTCTGATTGGCTGAGGTATTGGGCAGGCAGGTGATGTCACAATCTCCACCTCAGCCAATCAGAGAAATCCTTGTATTTATTCATAAACATACAAGACTTCCTGTGAATGGTGGCACTGCTTTCAGCTCTAGTTTGTTCCGGGAACTGGACAGGATGTCCCCATACTGCTGCCAGAACACAGTGCTCTATACTGTATGTTGCTGATGCTACATACAGCACTAACGACTGCATCAACTAAGAAAACAGATAGTTCATTTGGGCCAGCTTGGTGCAAACAGGCTATGTACAGTCATGGTATTCCTGGAGTTAGGGCTTTAATTGTAACATTGTGGTGCGAAGAATTTATTGTAAAAGTGACTATGTCTGATTATGTAGAGTGAATGTTTCTGTTTATGCCAGTAATCTGGTAATAATAGGATAATGAGGCACTGCCTGGTAGAATGACCTCAGATCAGCTTCTCAGAAAGAGCAGTTAACTACCTCACTGCTGTGGTGAAGTGACAATGTATCTCTTTAAAGTAGAAGTATGAGCAAAATGTAAAATTACACATTTCTTGTCCCACCTGTTGAAAACTTTTAGGCCTCATGCACAGTTGAGCTCACAATTGCCTGTTTTATAGGCGTTTGACGGTTCTTTTTTCTCTCCATGTTGGCCTATGTGTCCTGGCACCCGTAGCCTTTACAAGAGTTTACAGGGAAGTGTGTTGAGATGCAGAAAATAGAAACCATCACGTGTGCATTCAAAAGAGGCTTTTTGGCTGAAAAAAAATTGCCTAAACGCATGTAAATGTGTCTAAATGCACATAAGCGCTAAGCACGTTTAGTGCCTGATTGTTTATTCATTTCAGTGGCCAGAATAAATTAATATTACGGCCAATGAAATGAATGAATGCCCAAATGCTTGACACACCTACACACTTTTGCAAAAACAGCAAATTTTTAAGCTGCATTTCTCCTGCCAGGAGAAAAGCTTTTGGAAGAGCATCAGTGTGAGGCCTAAATTGTAGCTTTCAGGCTTGAGGGGTGAGGGGGGGGGGGTGCCACTTTTGTGATAGGAGGGGACATTATTGACAAAACTACGTTGCTAACTTGGAGAATTATATTTTAACAATGAAGTTGCACTGCTGACTCTGGGATGAGTCAGTGGCTCATGATGCTCGTGGAGGCAATAATGACTCTGAGATGGGCCAGTGGCCCATGATACTTGTAGAGGCACTACTGACTCTGGGATGGGCTAGTGGCTCATGATGCTTGTAGAGGCACTGCTGCTTTTGGGATGGAGCCAGGCCCAACCTGTGATGCTTGCAGAGACATTGCTGACTCTAGGATGGGCCAGTGGCTCATGATGCTTGAAGAGGCACTGCTGACTCTGAGATGGGCCAGTGGCTCGTGATACGAAGAGGCACCGATGACTCTGGGATGGGCCAGTGGCTCATGATGCTTGTAGAGGCAATGTTGACTCTAGGATGGGCCAGTGGCCCATGATACTTGTAGAGGCACTACTGACTCTGGGATGGGCTAGTGGCTCATAATGCTTGTAGAGGCACTGCTGGTTTTGGGATGGAGTCATGCCTAACCTGTGATGCTTGCAGAGATACTGCTGACTCTAGGATGGGCCAGTGGCTCATGATACCCGAAGAGGCACTGCTGACTCTGGGATGGGCCAGTGGCTCATGATACTTTTTTATTTTTTTTATTTCTTACACACACATATACAGCATCTCACAAAAGTGAGCACACGGCTCACAATCCTGAAAGCATTCTACTATACCCCTCCATGTGACAACACTGAAGAAACGACACCCCCCGCCACAATGCAAAGCAGTGAGTGCACAGCCCGCACAACACTGCAAACCTGCAGTCCCCCCAAAACAACCCAACACACAGCCACCAACGTCCAAACAGCCGGCAACAAAGCGAGCACACCCCCAAGCGAAACCGTCCAAACCGAGCCCAACCAGCCACCCTCCCTCCCAGGCACCACGCCAACCCCCCAGTATCACAAGGTCCCAGGTGCAAACGGGGAGCAGGTGCACCAAACCTGATGCTATGGCTCATGATACTTGAAGAGGCACTGCTAAATCTGGGATGGGCTAGTGGCTCATGATGATTGTAGAGGCACTGCTGATTTTGGGATAGAGCCAGACCTAACCTGTGATCCTTGCAGAGACGCTACTGACTCTGGGATAGGTTGGTGGCTCAGGATGCTTACAGAAGCACTGCTGACTCTTGGAAGGGGCAGTGGCTCATGATGCTTAAAATAACATTGCTGACTCTAAGATGGAGTTGGAAACCCATAATGCTTATAAAGGCACTTCTAACTCTGAGATGGGGTGGTAGCTTGTGATGCTTGCAGAGGCACTACTGTCATTTGGATGGAGGGCATTATTATTCCTAGGTACATTGTGCTGCTTAGTCAGGGGTGGAGACAGGGGCATTTCCAGGAATTCTGTTGTGCTAAGCTGGGATGCAGTGGTGTGTGCTGAGGCTCTGCTGACTCTGGGATGAAACACAGGGGCTTTTCAGATACAATGCATTAGGTATGTCGAAACAGAATTTAGGAGAAATTCTTGTAAACATATAAGCATGCTTTCCTTACTGTTTTTCCATTTAACTATCCAATGAATGAGCATAGGTTTGCTAGTAAAAAAAACAAAAAACATTATTAATGGTTAAACTGACACAGCTGTGAAAAATGTGCTTGTTAAATAGATAATGAGCCTGTTCCAAGCACCAGGAAGTGATCACACAAGCCCTTCTGTTTATCCCATTTGTAAACGTCCCTAAGCAAACGCTTCAACTATCTTTGATGCTCATGAAATACAATTTTATCGATTACAATTTCAGCAGCATTTCATCTCAAGCCTTGTTCTAATTTCTTCAGCATGTGCTTTTGGAAGCTGTTTTTCACTAAGCTTTATGATGTCAGGATGGCTGTTGGCACTGGTGTGCTCTGAAAGTTCACCAGATAAGACTCTGGAA
The DNA here is from genome assembly GCA_018402905.1 of Glandirana rugosa. Lineage (NCBI taxonomy): Eukaryota > Metazoa > Chordata > Amphibia > Anura > Ranidae > Glandirana > Glandirana rugosa. The sequence goes on from BLSH010195352.1 coordinate 98,515, forward strand.
TTCTGGAGAAGCTTCACACTGCACCTAATCCATTAATTAAATAAGGATGGTGTACTTTAGTGTTTTCGAATCTCTTTCTTTTTCAGCGGCGCTAAGAAAACCTACTACTGAAAGCAACACCAATAAAGCGTAATAGCATTACAATTAAAATAACAGTTACTTCTTGCTGGTTTGTGGTTGTGCCAACCTCATCCTTGCTTCACTATGGATTGGATACTGGCCTGAAACAAATATGCAGGTTGGGAGGCCAATCTTTACTGGATACATGCATGTTCCAGGTTTATTACTTGCTACATTGTGAGGCATGGGTGAAGATGATCCGTTGCTTGATCCTTGAAAACTAGCAAGGCTACCAGTAATGGTTCTATCCTAAGAGATCACATTTTTACAAAATCTTGAACTCCTTGTTGACTATTGCTTAATTTTTTATGGGCAACCATGGACTTTTCTTGGCAGGCAAACAAAGGGGTAAGTTGCCCGTAATGTGCTCTTTGTCCAGCTTTTGTTTGCATCAGAACAGCTTCTGCCCTCATGCAAGTCAAAGGAAATCTAAACTCTGAATGCAGTTCTGTAATCATTACATTAGAATATATGTTCGAATGCAAGCAGTGCCTCTACCTGATTCTGACTTGGTATCAGCGTTTTGCAGTCCCCGTACAGCAGTGCTCAGAGAGAGGGAGAAGCAGCACAAGGAGCCAGATTGATGTGCTGCAGTCAAAGAAATATGCCAACAGAAGGAGAAAGCATAGTGACATAAAGATGAGCTCATCAGGCTGCTGATTCTCCTTTTGATGTCCAATCACAGGATGAGGGTGGGGAGGAGACCTGTAAGTGTTAAAGCGGAGTTCCACCCAGAATTTTTTTTTACATCATTCAAGTCCTTTGCGTATATAAACTTACCTTTGAAGGAAACATTTTTTTTATACTCACCCTAAGTCGCTTGTTGCTAGGTGGTCCCTATATTCTGCCCCTTTTTGGTCCTAGGCTCTTTTCCTCACTTCCTGCTTTGCCTGGCCTCCTGGGAGATGTGACTCTTCATTTCCCAGGAGTCAGTGGGCTTCCCTGTACTGTAAAATCATGTTATTTCCATACAGCAAATGACGATATTTAAGGAGGACCGAGATCGAGGAGTGCATGATGGTTACCCACCGTGCACTTCTTTCAGGAAGAGATGCCAGGAGACTACGGATGGGCTTCAGGTGCCCTCACCTAACATGGAAAAGTCCAGCAGTGAGAGAAACGAAATTGAGAGTAAAACATACATGTAATTACTAGGTGGTTTGAAAGTAAGGAAACAAAAGGTTACATCTATTTAGTATTAAAAGAGTGGATGCCCAAAAAATGTTTTTTCTGGGTGGAACTCCGCTTTAAGCTAACCATAGATGGTTATAATCTTGGCCAGTTCAGCTGGGACCGATTGCAATTTAAACCATCTATGTGCAAGCTGAATGTACCCAAATCAACCCCCCCCCCCCCCCCTCAGCAGGAGAACACAATAGCTCCACTGGAAGAATTCCCCCATCACTGACTGTGTTGATAGGGAAATCCGTACTATCTTTGACCCACCTAAGTTAGGTGCAGCAAAAAAAAATCAGGTTCTTTACTGCCAGACAGGGACGTAGTTTATGGTTGTTCTGTGTAAATCTCAGGAATGGTTGGACAGAAATACAATATCTCACAAAAGTGAGTACATCCCTCATATTTTTGTAAATATGTTATTAAATCTTTTCATGTGACAACACTGAAGAAATGACACTTTGCTACAATGTAAATTAGAGAGTGTAAAGCTTGTATAACAGTGTAAATTTGCTGTCCTCTCAAAATAACTCAACAAAAGTGAGTACGCCCTTAAGTGAAAATGTCCAAATTGGGCCCAATTAGCCATTTTCCCTCCCCGGTGTCATTTGACTTGTTAGTGTTACAAGGTCTCGGGTGTGAATGGGGAGCAGGTGTTAAATTTGGTGTTATCGCTCTCACTCTCCCATACTGGTCCCTGGAAGTTCAACATGGCACCTCATGGCAAAGAACTCTCTGAGGATCTAAAAAAAAAGAATTGTTGATCCACATAAAGATGGCCTAGACTATAAGAAGATTGCCAAGACCCTGAAACTGAGCTGCAGCATGGTGGCCAAGACCATACAGCGATTTAACAGGACAGGTTCCACTCAGAACAGGCCTCGCCATGGTTGACCATAGAAGCTGAGTGCAGTGCTCAGTGTTATATCCAGAGGTTGTCTTTGGTAAATAGACGTATGAGTGCTGCCAGCATTGCTGCAGAGGTTGAAGGGGTGGGGGGTTCAGCCTGTCAGTGCTCAGACCATACGCAACACACTGTATCAAATTGGTCTGCATGGCTGTCGTCCCAGAAGGAAGCCTCTTCTAAAGATGATGCACAAGAAAGACTGCTAACAGTTTGCTGAAGACAAGCAGACTAAGGACATGGATTACTGAAACCATGTCCTGTGGTCTGATGAGACCAAGATAAACGTATTGGGTTCAGATGGTGTCAAGCGTGTGTGGCAGAGACTAGGTAAGGAGTACAAAGACAAATGTGTCTTGCCTACAGTCAAGGATGGTGGTGGGAGTGTCATGGTCTGGGGCTGCATGAGTGCTGTCGGCACTGGGGAGCTACAGTTCATTGAGGGAACCATGAATGCCAACATATACTGTAACATACTGAAGCAGAGCATGTTCCCCTCCCTTCAGAGACTGAGCCGCAGGGCAGTATTCAAACATAACGACCCAAAACATACCTCCAAGACGACCACTGCCTTGCTAAAGCAGCTGAGGGTAAAGGTGATGGACTGGCCAAGCATGTCTCCAGACCTAAACCCTATTGAGCATCTGTGGGGCATCCTCAAACGGAAGGTGGAGGAGCGCAAGGTCTCTAACATCCACCAGCTCTGTGATGTCATCATGGAGAAGTGGAAGAGGACTCCAGTGGCAACCTGTGAAGCTCTGGTGAACTCCATGCCAAAGAGGGTTAAAGCAGTGCTGGAAAATAATGGTGGCCACACAAAATATTGACACTTTGGACCCAATTTGGACATTTTCACTTAGGGGTGTACTTACTTTTGTTGCCAGTGGTTAAGACATTAATGGCTGTGTGTTTAGATATTTTGAGGAGACAGCAAATGTACACTGTTATACAAGCTGTACACTCACTACTTTACATTGTAGCAAAGTGTCATTTCTTCAGTGTTGTCACATGAAAAGATAGAATAAAATATTTACAAAATGTGAGGAGTGTACTCACTTTTGTGAGATACTGTAAGTATAACATGTTTGTTATTAAAAATAAATAAATAAAAAATGAACCTTTAATTTCACTTTAACCACTTCAGCTCTGTTACCCCTTCATGACCAGGCCATTTTTTGCAATACAGCACTGCATTACTTTAACTGACAATTGTGCGGTTGTGCGATGCTGTACCAAAAGAAAATTGATGTCCTTTTTTTCCCCCACAAATAGAGCTTTCTTTTGGTGGTATTTGATTGCCTCTGTGGTTTTTATTTTTTGCGCTGTAAACAAAAAAACACCAACAATTTAAAAAAAAAAATAATAATATTCTTTACTTTTTGCTATAAAACACATCCAATTAAAAAAATGTAAAAAATTGAATTTCTTTATAAATTTAAGCCAATATGTATTCTGCTACATATTTTTGGGGAAAAGAAAATCCCAATAAGCGTATATTGATTGGTTTGCGCAAACGTTATAGAGTCTACAACCTATGGATTTATTTATTTATTTACTAGTAATGGAAAGTAAAGGACCAGCGACATATGGACTGTGACATTGAGGCAGACAAATCAGACACTAAGTGACACTTTTTTTGGGGGCCAGTGACACCAGTACAGTGATCAGTGCTAAAAGAAAAAAACATTGCCACTGCACTAATGACACTGGCAGGGAAGGGGTTAACATCAGGGGTGATCAAAGGGTTAAATGTGTCCCTAGGGAGTGCTTACTAACTGTGTTGGGGGGTTTAACTGTGGGAAGACAGAGATCCGTGTTCCTGCTTAGCAGAAACACAGGATCTTTATCTTCCCTTGTCACAGAACGGCGATCTGCCTTGTTTACATAGGCAGACCGCCGTTCTGCCCCTCTCGGGAATGATCGTCGGGTGATGTTCGCCGGATCCGCTGATTGCCTCCCACTGTGTCCAATCCAATCCCGCTGTGCTCCAGACCCAGAATTGCAGGATCACATACCTGTACATGATTCTGTGCACAGGCGCCGCCGCCCCACAGTAAATGTACGTGGGGCAGTTGGCAAGGGGTTCAGGAATACATTTGTGCAGATATGGCAGACCAGAAGTTTCAGGTAGATCGTACAATTAGAACTAGAATGACCACATAGCTTAGCCTTTAAAAAAACAAATCTGAAGGTCGTATAAACAGAACAGCCCACCTCTAAAAGCATTCTTAACAGATCTGATCGTGTGTATTATACATTGTGGAATATAATCCCCATATAACATCTGCACGACATTACCAACCAAACTTGTCAGACTGAGTTAGCAGAGAAGAAAGTCTGCAGCGAAACCACTTTATAGGAAAAGAAAAAAGTAGACGTTATTATGAAAGTGTCACGGGGAGGGATAACAATGGCGTTTTGTTGTATCTGTTTATTTATTTTCCCTTTAAGCCTCCAGAGGTTTCAGGAATGGTGCATGCTGGGAAGGGAGCCCCATCAGGTGAAAGCTGTGGATTCTCGAAGGGTTTGTAGGTCATGGGCTGGGGATTCTGTGTCAGATGGCTGCAAGTCTTGGCATTACAGAAAGTCATCAATAGTAAATGTGTGGAGAAAATAGAGAGTGCTGGGTACTGCAGTTAAATATTTCTTCCCTGTGGACCTGTGTGCAAATATTACCAACTTCCTACCAGAACAATTTTTTTTAGTTTTTGCACAAATATTAAAATGTACATTTTAGTCCTGAAGATTGGTTAAACCCCCCACCCCATACATTATATCTTTTCTGAAGGGAAAGACCCTGGAAAAGAAAATGGCACATTTTCAAAAATGTGCTAAAGCTTATTTTAGTGTACACAGCATATTACCCAGTTTTACGTAAAATATGAAAGATAAGATTGCAAAGAGTAAATAGATACCAAACATATCAAGTCTTAAAGTTGCATGCTCCTGTGAAATGCCAACAAACTTCAGTACAGAGGACACTTTAAAAGCCTTTACAGGTTGTCAGTTTAGAGTTAGGGTCCTTTTAGACGAGCAGACCGTTCAGGTCCACCTGTCAGTTTTTTAGGCAGACCTGAACGGACGCTCCATTGTCTTCTATGGAGCAATGGATGTCAGCGATGACATGTCCGCTGACATCCAATCCGCTCCGACCCGCTAAACAAAGACGGATGGAAACCCTATTTTCCATCCGTCTGGCGGATCGGATCGGATGAACACGGACAGACGGTGCGTGTTCATCCGATCCTCCATAGAAGAGAGCGGAGCTCTGACAGGTCAGGTTCTGCACGGAGTGAGGAGACGGTCCTGTCATCCGCCGGTAGGGTTGCCACCTCATCCCTTTAAACCTGAACACATATGAATTGCACAGGTTCTAAGGCTAATTTAATGCAGATGAGGCACCAAGTGAGTTTAATTACCTCCTTAATCAGACTCAGAACCTGTGTAATTCATATGTGTTCGGGTTTAAAGGGATGAGGTAGCAACTCTATCCGGCTCAACGGGGATCAACAGATCCACTGGTGTAGAAGAGCCCTTAAAGCGGAGTTCCACCCAAAAATTGAACTTTCTCTTTAAGCACTCCTCACCCCCTTACATGCCACATTTGGCATGTCATTTTTTTTGGGGGGGAGTGTGTCCTCAAGTTTCAGAGGGACTTCCTGTCCCTCTTCCACCTTCCGCCTCTGGGCCGCCTAGGCGACTCCTCCTCTCCTCCTAGGCGGCTCCTCCCTCCTGGCAATCTTCTGGGACACATCACAGGTCCCAGAAGATTGCCTGGCCACTAGGAATGCGCAGCGCGACTCGCGCATGCGCAGTGGGTGCCCACACTAGGAATGGCGGAGCCGTCGGGAGGAGGGGGGAGACGAGCGAGGCTTCGGGCGCAGCCATCGCTGGATCGGGAGATAGGTAAGTTACTGTTTATTAAAAGTCAGCAGCTACACTTTTTGTAGCTGCTGACTTTTAATAAACAAAAAAACGAGTGGAACTCCACTTTAAAGTGGTTGTAAAGACAGAAGGTTTTTTTTTATCTTAATGCATTCTATGCATACGCTGCTGTCTATGGCGATGTGGCTTTGGATTTAATTATAAAAGATCACAGAAGAATCTTAATGACTGTTTTCTGTTGATGGTTTTGAACACAAATAACAATATGCAGCTGAAGTTTAATCTACTTATGTTCTGCCTTCCATAATTCAATTCTACCCCCCCTCCCCCCAACATCGCCACCTCCTACATGCTAATTACGCTTTTAAAGGCAACATTTTGGAATGCATTATTTCTTGTTTTAGACCTGGTAATCTCATTACTCGATCTCTGTGCAATTAAAATAAAAAAAAACAATATTTTTTACTTTCTGGTATAAATCATCTCTAAAAAAATTAAAAGAAATCGAATTTCTTCATAAATTTTGGCCAAAATGTGTTCTGCTACGTTTTTGATAGGAAAAAAATCCCAATAAGTGTGTAGGTTTTGGTGATTGGTTTGCGTGAAAGCTATAGCCCCTACAAACTAGTGTATATATACTGGTATTTTTTATTTTGTATTTTTTTTATATTACTAATGGTGGTGATCAGTGACTTATAATGGGACTGCAATAGTGCGGCAACCAGTCTAACACTAACTGATGTTGGGGGGGAACTGACTAACTGCCACTGATGTCACCAGTGACATTAATACAGTGATCAGTGATAATACTATACACTGTTACTGTACTAATGACACTGGCTGGGAAGGGGGTTAATATCTATGGTGATCAAGGGGATAAATGTGTGCCTAACTTTGTGTAATATGTGTAAAGTGTGCTGATTTTTACTGAGGTCTCTCAGTTTCTTATCCCTGCTTTGTGCATGCTAAACCCAGAAATAGGTAGCAATGTACAGATACTTTGCTTTGCCACAGCTTGCAGTACATTGCAGTTGGGCGATCGCCAAGTAGTTGGATGGAACAGCTAACGTACAGAACTGTTAAAACGGAAGGGAGCGGATATAAACAGATGCCATCCATTTACATCTATTCCATTTATGTCCATTTTTAGGCAATAAAAATTTTTTTTTATACTTTTGTCACCATCCACAACTAATTGATGCAAAAACGGATGTACACTGATGTAAACTGCCCTTTCACACGGGTGGTCCAATCTAGTCCTCCTGTCAGTTTTTCAGGCACACCTGATCGGACCCTCCATTCACCCTATAGAGCGGCAGATGTCAGCGGTGACATGTCCGCTGACATCTGCCGCTATCCGATCCTGTCTGCCAAATCCAGATGGATGGTGACCCTATTTTCCATCCGCCTGGAAGATCGGATAAGATTGGGTGAAAACAGACAGGCGGTCCGTCTTCACCCGATTTCCCCGTGGAGGAGAGCAGGACTCTTTCAGTTCAGCTCTGCACAGTGAGAGACTTGTCATCCACCTGCTTAGCGGGGATCAACGAAGTCTATTGAGCAGACCGCCCATGTGAAAGGACCCTAAAACTGAACTGAACTAAACTGAAAAATGGATGTGCAAACTGATGTCAACTGAATCTGTTTTAGGCCCCTTTCACACTGACGTTCTGATCTGGTTTGCCTGTTTTTCAGGCAGACCCGATCGTAAACCTCCATTCTTCTCTATGGAGCGATGGGCATAAACGGACATGTGTCCATTTACACCCACCTACATCCAATCCGCCAAAAACAGATGGATGAGGATACATTTGTCATCCGTCCAGTGGATCGGATGGCAGTTGGGTGTAAACGGACATAGAGGAGAGTTGTCTGTGTCCGCACCTGCTCTACATGAGCGGACCGGACATGGACCTGTCATCTGACTGCGCAGCAGGGATCAGTGGTGAGATCCCTTGCTGAACAAGCGAATTGCAGTCAAAGTCCGTCGCGTGTGAAAGGAGTCTTATCTTTGAAAAAACGCAACTGAACGGATGACGTCACTGTAAAGGGGCCTTCATTTTGGATACAATGGGAGAAGTTTAAAACCTCTCTTTGCTGCTTTCCCTTACTCCATTTTCCTTCACATTCTGTTCTGGGGACAGGCTTTTATCAGACAGGATACGGAGGAAATCTGCAATAGGGAAAAGGACAACAACAAAGGCTAACAATGCTTTTCGTACTTATTTACTTTAGGAAAAATTCCAGGTATGACATTTTTTACATAATTACACTGGTCCAGCTTGGACCAATGTAACCATGTATATTCTGTACCTGTGGGATTTTTTCTAGAAGCAGGAGATCATTGTAGTAGACACTGCTACTCCAGTGATCTCCACTAGCTTATAGGTTCCATGCCAAGTGTCTGCCCTGCTGTATTGTGAACACAGGAGGCAGCCTGCTTGGCATTGGCGCCATTCAGAGGCCATTTTGCATTCTCTAACTAAATGCAAAGTGTTATCTGATTGGGTGAGGTGGAAAGGAATCATGTTCTACATCTCATCAAGTCGTGCCAAGCCTCCTGTTCAGGATACAGCAGGGCTGCCATGTGGGAAAAGCACCTAGAGGAGATCACTGGAGTAGTGGTGTCTACTACAATGATTTCCAGCTTCTAATGGGATCCCACAGATACAGTATATACATGGTTACATTGGTCCAAGCTGGATCAGCATAACTTTAAAAAATGGCATACCTGGATTTTTTTTTTCTTCTACAGTGGGTATAAAAAATCTACACACCCCTGTTAAAATGTCAGGTTTTTGTGATGTAAAGATAAATCATTTCAGAACTTTTTCCACCTTTAATGTGACCTATAAAGTGTACAACTCAGTTTAACAACAAACTGAAATCTTTTGGGTGGAGGAAAAAAAAACCCCAAAATAATATGGTCGCATAAGTGTGCTCACCCTTAAAAGAATACTTTGTTGAAACACCTTTTGATTTTATTACAGCACTCAGTCTTTTTGGGTATGAGTCTATCAGCATGGCACATCTTGACTTGGCAATATTTGCCCACTCTTCTCTTGCAAAAACACTCCAAATCTGTCAGATTGTGAGGGCATCTCATGTGCACATCCCTCTTCAGATCACCCTACAGATTTTCAATCAGATTCAGGTCTGGGCTCTGGCTGGGCCATTCCAAAACTTTAATATTCTTCATGTTCAGCTTTCTAGCAGAAGCCTGAAGGTTTTGTGCCAATATTGACTGGTATTTGGAACTGTTCATATATCCCTCTACCTTGACTAAGGTCCCTGTTCCAGCTGAAGAAAAACAGCCCCAACGCATGATGCTGCCACCACCATGCTTCACTGTGGGTATGGCGTTCTTTTGGTGATGTGCAGTGTTGTTTTTGCGTCAAACTTAACTTTTGCAATTATGGCCAAAAAGTTCAATCCCATTTCTGACACATTTTCCCACATGCTTTTGGGAGACGTCAGATGTGTTTTTTTCAAAATTTAGCCGGGCTTGGATGTTTATCTTTGTAAGAAAAGGCTTCCATCTTGCCACTCCACCCCATAGCCCAGACATATGAAGAATACGGGAGATTGTTGTCACATGTACCAGACAGCCAGTACTTGTCAGATATTCCTGCAGCTCCTTTAATGTTGCTGTCGGCCTCTTGGCAGCCTCCCTGACCAGTTTTCTTCTCATCGTTTCATCATTTTGGAGGTGTCCAGTTCTTGGTAATATCACTGCTGTGACATATTTTCTCCACTTGATGATGACTGTTTTCACTGTGTTCCATGGTATATCCAATGCCTTGGAAATTCACACAAAATTTTGAACCCTTCTCCTGACTGATACCTTTTAACAATGAGACCCCTCTGATGCTTTGGAAGCTCTCTGTGGACCATGGCTTTTGCTGTAGGATTCGACTACGAAAATGTCTGGAAAGACCTACTAGAACAGCTGAACTTTATTTGGAGTTAAGCAGAGGCACTTTTAAATGATGGCAGGTATGTACTGATTCCTATGTAACATGAGTTTGAATGTAATTAAATGGCGGCTGGTCAATAAGGGGCGCTTGGGTGCCGCCTCCCTGCCGCTGACAAGAAAAAAAAAAGTCAGCCTGACCCCCTACAGCAGGCGACGGTATATTGACTTTTTTTTTTTTCGGCTCCTTGCTGTCTGCTGACAGCAAGTAGTGAGCCGATTAGTCAGTCATAAAAGACTATGTGTGTGCGCTGAACAGATGCACACACATAGTCTGATTGGCTGCCCTGAGCAAGTGACTGACTGGCATTGGATTCTGTGGGTGGGGGCGGAACTGGGGTGGATGTGCTGGCTGCGTAATTACTCACGCAGGCACAGCACTCCACTGAGTTTCAGTCCCGACTCCCACGCCGCAGACCATCCACTCCAGGCTTCAGCATGCTGTCCACAAGCGAAGCTCTGCAAACTGCCAGCCCGCTCTCCGCAAGTCGAACTCTGCACACTCCTGCCTGCCTATTAGATGGGGTAAGTGCGGGACTTGTCCCGACTTCGGGGGGGAGGGGGGGCTGTCAGTGCCCTATCTGTATACTCTATATGGGACTCTATATACCCTATCTAGTGACTGTATACCCTATCTGGGACTCTGTATACCCTATCTGGTGACTGTATACCCTATCTGGGATTCTGTTTACCCCTATCTGGGACTCTGTATACCCTATCTGGTGAATGTATACCCTATCTGGGACTCTGTATACCCTATCTGGGACTCTGTATACCCCTATTTGGTGACGGTATACCCCTATCTGGGACTCTGTATATCACTATCTGGGATGCTATATACCCCTATCTGGTGACTGTATACCCTATCTGGGACTCTGTATACCCCTACCTGGTGACTGTATACCCTATCTGGGACTCTGTATACCCCTATCTAGTGACTGTATACCCTATCTGATACTACGTATACTGCTATCTGGTGACTGTATACTGCTATCTGGGGCTCTGTATACTGCTATCTGCGGCTCTGTATACTGCTATATGGTGACTCTGTATACCCCTATCTGGTGACTCTGTATACTGCTATATGGTGACTTTGTATACTGCTATATGGTAACTCTGTATACTGCTATCTGGGGCTCTGTATACTGCTATATGGTGATGACTCTGTATACTGCTATCTGGTGCTCTGTAAGTGTATACTGCTGTCTGGTGACTCTGTATACCCCTATCTGGGGTTCTGTATACTCCTATCTGGTGATTCTGTATACCCTATCTGGTGATGCTGGGCTGTATACTCCTGACACAAGGGGTGGAAACTATAAAGGGTGGGGTTTATGAGAAGTGGGAGGGGTCAAAGGGGAAGGGCGGGGTCAGGCGCCCCCATCCTAAAATTTCACCAGCCGCCACTGATGCAATTGCTTAATTCTGAATACAGCTACATCCCCAGTTATAAAAGCGTGTGCACACTTATGCAACCACATTATTTTATTGTTTTATTTTTACTTCCCCCCTAAAAGATTTCAGTTTGTTTTTCAATTGAGTTGTACAGTTTATAGGACGAATTAAAGGTGGACAATTTTCTGAAAGGATTTGTCTTTGTCTCATTTTTTTACATCACAGAAACTTGACATTTTAACAGGGGTGTATAGACTTTTTATATCCACTGTATGTTGCTGTTAGAGAGTTTTCCCATCATTTCCTGTCTTGGGGACAGCTTTTTTACCAGACAGGAAGTGATGGAATTTTCCCAACATAGCCTCCGATGGCAGCAGAACCGGACAGGAGTACTATTCCTCACCCACTCTATCCAAAACTTAGAAAAAAGATTTGGGTATACAGTAGATACACTTTAGGATTAGAGGAGTTTCAGCTGAGCTCTCCTGCGATGTTCTTAGATATCAAGAGGTTGTGCCCCTAGAGGTCTCAGTTTTGTAAGAACAATGGTCACCGTTGGCTCATTTATGTACTATATCCTGCCATTTTTCTGCTTTGAATTTGATAACAATCTTCAAGCCTAACAGGCAAATCAGTTATCTGTCTGACACGCTTTGTGTTTGGGTAATGAAATGTTCATTGATCTGGCTGTGGTTCAGCCACTTGGAGTGCCAGCAAGTTTTGCAATAGATCCTGCCCCACGTGTTCAGAGGGCACTGATCTAGAGGCTCTGAATCCTAGCCATGGTCTGATTAGTGAGGGGAGAGTAGCATTGATTGGATAATGTAGACTTCCATGGACATTGTCTGAATCCATCTACTGTTCTATAATGACCCAGAGGAAGAATGAACAGTACTTTTAATATCTTGTGAATGTCTGAAACACATTCATCAGCTATGGCATAATTGCCTTGCACGGTCACATGACCTATGCCATGGTACTGGTATTCTGATCTCTATCAGGGGATCTTGGGAGGCCGATGTTAGAAGGCATTAGTCACATGCAGGGCATTTTTTCTCAGAGAATAGGTGTAGGATCTCCCCATTTCTGACCCCTTTTCTCCACCCCTACCCACCTCTGAGTACTGTTCCTTGGTTCCACCCGCTACCCATCTGCCATTACTTTCCTTTTAGAAAATACAGAACCAAGTATCGTTTTGTGGTGATAAGTCATGTGTATGGAATATGTTGATGATATCAAGAAAAGCAGTAAAATAGATCCCCTGCATGCCATCACAATAGAGCCCCCTCTAGCAACAATAGACCCCCCCAACAACAATGGACCCCTCTGCAGCAACAACAAATCCCCCAGCAACAATAGACCCTGGCAGCAACAACAGATCTCCCCAGCAGCCAGCAACAATAGATCCCTCCCTCATCAGTAGATCTCTCACAGCAATAACTGAAACCCCCCCAGCAATATAAGACCCAGCAACAATAGGTCCTCCACCAGCAACAACAGACCCCCCTGCAAAAAGATATCCCCTCCAGCTAGAATAGATCCCCCAGCAGTCAGCATCAATAGACCTTGCAGCACACCCCAGCACCCCTTGCCAATACATACAGCCAGTGCTGCATGTAATGGTGGCGTTCCTGCTGGAAAAAGCCCTGGTCACATGACAGACAATTTCAAGTTTGCAGTCAGGTATACCATTTGCTTTTACTTACCTATTTTCTGTCCTTTGAAGAAAGAAATTCAGTAAAAATTAGGTTTACTGAATTTGGAGCAGAAACTATAGCTAAGAGGCACCTAAAAAGTCTGACAGCTGATAGGAGAGAGGGTTAGTGGTCTCAGATACCAGTAGCAGATCACTTACAGACTCTTTGGATCCAGGAAAAGAACAGCTTCACAGTACCAGAATCTTTAAGCAGACCTCGCAACACTGTAAGCACATTTTAGATGTAAGTGTGTCCTCCAAATGAGTCACCAGGCCCTCCTGTGAGACCAGTCTTCATCCTGGCTCTCTTCAGCAAGGGTCCTCCCCTGGATCTTCTCACCTTGGCTTGGCTTCTTCCATGCAGGCAAGACAGCCTAAGGAACACCTCAGGATTAGTAGTCCCCAGACAGGCTTCTGGGCCTACTTGCAGATTTCACTGCAACAGCCTGCCCTCAGGCCAGGAGGGCCTGAGATAAGAGAGAGCGAGCACATGGCCCAGCCCAAATAAATATTGTTTCCCAGAATGCACCAGCAGCTAAGAACCTCCTACTGGGCTGTCTGGAAGAAGAATAAATATTCAGAGCTCAATCTAGTTGTACTTCTCATCCTGGCCTGTTGTACCAGTGACACTTACTGGCGAGAAATGCACAACCTAATTGAGATTATTGAAAGACCAGATAAACTGTACAGTCAGTCTGTTTAAACTAAATTCACATTATAGCCCCAGTTTAGGACCAGGTGGTTTCATACACACATATATATATATATATATATATACATTGTATATTATGGCGAGACAAGTTAGCATGAATCAGTAAACAGGCATTTGAGGATGTATATTCGTTAAGGTGAACACTGGAATATTTTACGGCATTTAGCTAACTGCAAAAAAGTTAAACCAAATTTCAGCCAGTATAAATAGTAGGCAATATAAGAACATTCACTAACCCAACAAAATGTGTACTTTAAGCATACAGCCCTAATAGCAGGTGGGTGTATACGTTCCTGACAAGTGGTACCCCTGGAGATGTCTATAAAGTACCTGGCATCTATTTAGCAGTACTAAGTCGGCTATCCTTGGGGCCCATTTGAAAGGTGGTGCACATGATGCTGTCTCTGTAAGGCTGTTCGCAATGGATGGCTGATAAGTAAGGATAAGTATCTATTGCCATTGAGTGTGGGCAGTAAGCGGTCAATCATAGTTGTTCAAATCGCTTTACTGCCTCTAAGGTGGTGTGGTGGTGGTGGTGGTGGTGGTGGGGGGGGGGGGGGCGAGCAGGGGAATTTCTTAGTGTATATACTGTATATATGTATATACACTGTATATAAAAATCTACTATATACTACAAGATATAACTACTGTATTGTTTTATAATATATAATACTACTACTCTGCAATATTTCTATAATTGGGGTCTACTATATATTACTATTATAATAGGGGTCTTCTGGGACAGTGTCTGATGTGAATAAGTTCTCTGTATGTGCCTACGTTCACACAGGAGTGATCCAACTTAGGAGGACTTTGCTAGGCGAATTTCAGCGCGACTTCAGGTGACTTACAACACAACTTATGCCTGTCGACTTTGCCTGTGGCCAATCAAAGAAGGGGGGGGGTTGTTGCCCTAGATAAATTCTATTCTTTTCACTGTAAAGTCGCTTCCATGATGGGGGATCCGACTTGGAGGCGACTTCTATTGAATTCTATGAGCACAAGTCGGATAGAAGTTGCCTTGAAGTCGTGCAGGAACCTTTTCTGAAGTCGGAGCGGCTTCAGTAGTGTACATTAAGACGGCTCCTATTCACTTCAATGGGATTTCAGATGTCAAGCGACTTGAGGCGACTCAAGTCAGTTCCCAAGTCGCCCGTGTGTGAATGGTAAGGGGCTGTAGGATATTTTTTGCACTATATAAATGTAACAAAATAAATTCTTTAAGCTGCAAAACAAAATTGTGTAAAGTCAGAGCCCACTATTGCATGTCACATTTTGTTCATGACCTTTTGCTCTCTTTTTTAAATCCTACTACCCTTTTCTTCCAACATATGGTTATCGTCATAGTGTAATGCCTGTGGAGGGATTTTTTATTGCACAATCATTGTCCTAATAAGGGAATAATTTTAGATGTTTTGGTGACGGAATGTCAAAAAAAAAAAAAATACAGCCTGTGTCTCCTTTGCTCTTGCTGATTGAAGAGGATGCAGCCGGGCTTGCCAGGTTCACCCCCAGTTTGGCTAGCTGTCGTAACAATGTTGACGGGTTTATGGGCCATTTAAAAAAGACATTTTTAGAAAGATGATTTTACAAGCATCACTTTGTTCCAAGTTTTTCAAATAAAATGTTTCCCCTGGGCCAGGCTGACACTGTGCATCCCAAAAATCAGCTGTGTTCAGGGTTGATTTTGGTGAAATTCTGAAGAAGTGAATAACTAATTATTTTTTGGCTTTGTATATCAATTTAAGTATCAACATAATAAAGAGCTATTTTAGTGGGTGTTAGATAAATAAGGCACGATTGATGCACTTTAAAGGGAAAAAGACAATGTTATTTTGAAGCGTATGTCAAGGCAAAAGAGAATAAAAAAACATTTATGCTACATCTCTGCAATACTGTGCATTTCCCTAACGTTTTTGTCGCTGTAAAAGACCCTGCAAATGCAAAACATACCTGCCGATCTCCCAAAAAATATAAGATCTTAAGTCCTGTTGTGGGCTAACATACAGCTATTTGTGGATTAAGTGGTGTCAGCCCCCCCAGGTGTCTTTTTGTTAAACTACTCAGCCACGCCCACTCTTAGATTTCTACAGCATAAAGGCTAATCATTCTTGTGTACAGGCTAAGAACTAGAAGGTCTAATTACTCTCCTTGAGATAATGTGGGAGGTGCGCACAAGACAGCTCTAAATTTCAAAAATATCTACTTTTTTTTAATGCAATTATGTCAAATAGCTATAACAAAATGTGATCAAGTGTATGTTTAACAGACAAAAAGAAAGCAAAGAGAATGATGTTCAGTGATGTAGTTTAAATAAACTTTAGTACACACTTTTATTGATCCATGTGATGTTTTCCTAAAAAAATAAAAAGAGATGACTCTGTTGGTTGATGCCAGATTACAGAAATATCAGTTTTAGGTTTAGTTTATCTCAGCGACCCTGCTGCAGGCTGTTGAGTTTCTATAGTTTTGCAGCTCTCTCTGACCAGGCAGGGTCGTTTTTTATTTTTATTATTCTATCTTTAATTATTTTTTACAGTTATATTTTTTCATAATTTTTTATACATTTTTTTAGGAGCCCCGCTTGGTGGGGGCTTTGTTGAAATATCAGGGGTTTAAACAGACCCCTGATGTCTCTCTTATGAGACAAAGAAACAGTCTGATGACAGAGATTGATCAGTCCCTTCCTTGCAACCTCGGCTGCACTGGACAGTGAATGAATAGGAAGTGTTACCGGCCCCTTCCCTTGCTCTCCATTTTGAAGATCCCCCAAAGTAACTGGTGAGAGAGGAGAGGAGGGAAGCTGACAATGCTGTGGGGGGCGGGGATGGGGGAACCAGGGGAGCACACAGAGAGCCCAGGCAGCAGAAAGAAGAGGAACAAGGAAGGGGGGGGCAGGGGTGGCATTTACTGGAACCAAGCCACTGTATTTTCCTCCTGCACCCACTGAATGGAGAAGCTGACTTTCAGTGGCTGCAGGAGGAAAATTGAGGGGATCGGTTCCAGTAATTGCAGCTCCCACCAACCCTCCTGTCTAGGTTCTGTGTTTGGCAAGGAAGGCTCGAGATCTACCTGTGACTTCCGCGCAGTAAAAGGGTAGATCGTGATTGACGGGTTGACGACCCTTGGGGTACGGGAATCTCCCCAGTGGAAACAAAGACGGCAAAAAAACTATACACAGGGTCTAACCTTTCCCTACTCTAATCAAAACCAAAACTAAAATAAAAATGTTGCTTTTACGTAAACATTAATTTGCAAAAAGATTATTGCTTTAACCCAGGAGAGCTTTTTTCACCAGTAATTTGTCTATACTGACCTTACAAAAATAACAATTTTAGTAATTTTGAGCAGCCTTTCCCAACCTTTGTACCTTGGATAAACCTTTGATATAATTTTCAGGTCTCAGGTAGCCCCTTCTAAAAATGATTATACCTACATTTCATAGTAAACCAGCATAATCCGTAAGCTGTTAAACGTTTTACATAAAAGAATACTGTATTTGGATTACCTTGAATATATGACGCCCAGAGCTGATTATCTTACACCAACCCTTTGCTCTATACACACATAATAATCAAGAAATAAATGAATAATAATGGCTAAAAAAGACACAGACTACCAAATTTGTGGTCAGTGGAGAAATATATTTTCACATTGGTTGCCAGTGGAGTAATGCCTCCTTACATGGGTAGGTGCTGGAGAAATGTCCCTACACTTTAGTGAAAAAAGCCCCCTTGTTCTGGTAAGCAATGTAACAGAGAACCCTTGCAATAAATGTGAAACTGCCTCCTTATAGTGGTAGTCATTGCAGGTGATCAATTTGTCATTATTCACTGCTCAAGGAACCCATTAGCAATCACTGGAGGAACCCTAGGGTTCTACTAAATCCTGGATGAGAGAGACTGATTTTGCGGTTAAAGCATAAAACAAGCAAAAAAAAAATCAAAGTACTAGAGTGGGGGGTGGTTTGCTATCTGTGTCCCACTGAATAGATTTCCCTTTTCTTTCTATCCTGTTCACGTACATCAGGATGTAAGAGGAAATCTCTCAGAAGTTCTCCATTCAACAAAAGTTGCTTGATAGATTGACTACTGTTGAGCGGCAGTGGCCACAAATGGATCAAAATTTGGCTAGTCCCTGCAGAATTTTGATCCATCTATGGCCACCTTTAGACACTTGTCACAGGAACTAGTGCCACCATTAGAAGATTTCTACTTGATTCCTGTTTGTGTGACAACTTACAAATTTGGATTTAACCATCACGTTCATTGCCGGTGACACTGGCCACTGGGACAAATGTATAGGGAACCAGAGCAGAGGCACAGACAGAAATAAATATATCTTAAATACTTTGGAATTACAAAGAACCTACACTTGTAGTCCCCCCCCCCCCCACACACACACACACACACACACCCACCGCAGGGGTTAAATGCTTACATGCTTGTTAACTCTAGAACATGAGGAATAATGTGTAATACTTACCTCACTCCAGCAGGCCACCTCCATCTGTGCATCTGGTCCCTCAAAGCCTTTTCCATGAGGCGCTCCAGGTGAAGGTTGCACATCATTAAGTCCACTTCAAGGCAAGGAGGAGGATGAGGACCCAACCACATGCCAGAATGGAGGTCAGCACTGGGGGTCTATACATCATACCAAAGGCGGGAAACTGATAAATAAAGAGGGACAGATGGCTTTGTTTCCAAAACAGGAATAAATTGGAGGTATTCTGGAGATGCTTTGTTCAGTTAAAGAGGTTCCTCTTATCTACAGAACAGAAACAGGTACTCCTTGCATATGTTTGTTAAAATCTTTTGATAGGTATGGTGGACAAGAAAAGGATTTATCATCTCAAGATACTGTTTATATCTAAGTGCTTTATTGCTGCAGAGACACTTGAGATTTTTTTTTACAGATTACCTCCCTTCACATACATATTTAATAGAGCAGATTAAGTATCTTTGGTGTGCAAAAATTACTTCCACCAAGAAACTATATCCTTTTTAGTGAAGGGCAGCCGACATGAGAAACGGGAGAGATGGATTACAGGTTGGTTTTATAGAGTCTGTAGATTATACAGTGTATGAAACCACAATTGAATTTTCACCATTTTTTGTAGAATTGCTTTCAATGAAAGTGTGCTTAACGATAATTGGTATGTGCGACTCTAATTCACAATATTTTAACTCTTGTTGAGTATGCATTTCAGTGTAATGACTCAAACATTTCTCAAAAATCTTCTTGTCTTTGCCAAAACTTGAATATATCTTTTGAACGTGCTTCTTTGCCAATCTGGTGAGTTTTGAAGTGTATGCAAAGACAAAACAACTTTTTGTTATTGATAAAGTAGGGGAAAATTAAAAACTCTATCAAGTTATTATTTGGGGTCTGTGTCCCACAGGGGACAATCTCTCCAAAGTAAACTGAATTCCCATCTTAGAGAAATGTTACAAGAACTGGTATCTCCACTAAAAGATTTTACGTCATTTACTGCTCTGATGATATTTCAAGAATTTGAATTTCACTTTCTGTCTCCGTGACAATGGTCACCAGGACAGATTGACATATCAAACTGAGCAAATGATGACTAGTAGATGCACAGACACAGTCAGCGGAAATTATATGTAATTTTGGCAGTTATATGCAAACTCATGCAAAGTCATCAAGTTTGTGCTAAAGCACCACTTGTTTGGAATATTGCTTCCTGTGTGGTCACTAGAATAGGCAAGGTGAAATCTCCCCTGACAAGGACACAATTGGCAATAAAAAACCTGACAGAGGTGCTAACCTTTTCCAACCCAAGCAAATGAAAATGTTTGGGCTTTAAATTTTCATTTTTTTGACTAACAAATGGCAATTTAAAATCTATGTGATATCTGTTTATGTATGCAAATGGAACATTTTCATGAGAAAATTATCACAATGTAAAATATCTGTACCTTTCCCACTGCAGAGTTACCTATGAGAGAAATGACGACGATGAGGAGGAAGCTGCCAGAGAGAGACGCCGGCGAGCTCGCCAAGAACGGCAACGGCTGCAAAGAGATGATGGAGATGGGAATGAGGTGAACTCTCAGAACAGGTAAATACAGTTCATTTGTTTTTTTGTTTTTGGGGGGGTAGGGGGGCTTAATAGTTTTGTGCCTGTTTGATGGTCACAACCTTTAAATTGAAAAGCCAGTGCAGTACAAAGAAATACCCCTTAAGCCAATTATCATCAAGTGTATGATAATAATGCTAACTTACAGTTAACCTTCACACTTTTCTCCCTTGTATTCCTCTGCTCTCCACAATGTAAAAAAAAATCTATTTTTTCTGCTTTTACTACATTTTCTTTCCTGAACCTTGCTCCTGATGCCTCTTTGGATATCCAAGTCACATATACCAAGAGCCTCACACAGTTAGCCTCCTGGCTAGTTTTTCACACTTTGTCTATTACACCTGATTAATGTTCTGACTCTGTTGCTTCACAGAGGAAATCCAAAGACTGGCCCATGCAATGGAAAACTGTGAATACACAACTATGCAACCGCAAAACCAAAGCCTGCTGTGCTTAGCTGATACAGCCTTCGGCACATTCTTCACCCTCCTGAGCATATCAAAGGCATGGTCCCCCCACTGCCACCCTACAACCTTACTTTGGTTGGAAGGAGGAAACAAAGCTCACAGGAGGCACAGGCATCCAAAACTGTGTTGAATGTGGAAGACATTGCTGAATGTTGTATTGCTTGAGCCTCAGCGGATTTCAGAGAGGTGAGGTGAGCATTCATGGTATTCTGTACAGGTTCCATGCTTTGTATATTTTTGGGTAAGTGACAGTAGTACTTTAATGGACCCGTTTCACCAACATGAAGCAATGGCCAGGGAGCCAAGGTCCAATCTCCCATCCAGACGCCAGAGCCCAAAATGTTTTGGATTTGGACCATCAAACTCACTTTACCTGAAGCATACAGTATATTACCAAACAAACCACCATAACCTTGGGTGGTTACATACCCTGTGCTTACATGGGTTTCTTCCAGGTACTCTGGTTTCTTCCCACAACTAAAAGACATGCTGGGTAGGTTAATTGGCTCAACTGAGTGACCCCAAGATGGCTGCCTCACCTCCTAAGTGCTTTGAGTCCCCAGAGAGAAAAACACTACAGAAATAGAAATCTCTGTCTGATCCTCAAAATAGTAGAACAGTTTAAACAGGGGATCTGATCCTTCCCCACTCTATCCAAATCTTTAAAAAAAAATGTTACATGACATACACTTTCTGTCCATACATATTCTAGGTCACTGACATAGAGCTTTGAATGCAGAGGGTCAGCCTGAGAGTCAAGCAACAAGCATTTGCAGAGTGAAAAATAGCAACGCCAGCCTCTTTGTTTCTGTTAGGAAAACTTACATTAAACGTATGAAGCCCTACAGTGAATGTTTTCACTCTCAAATTCTACAAGTCCAATTTGTTTTAAGGAGAAGAAAACTCATGGGAAAATGATAACACAAATAGTGAACTGTCTACGGAATGCCTAAACTGTCTGCAGATGACTGAAAAGCCAGAGTATCTCCAGTCGCCTTTAAGAATGTAAATATGGCAGCGAGTTAAAAGGGAGGTTGGAGGTGATTGTCAGCTTGTATGTTAGACAGTATTTACATTCAATTGTTATACGAGAAGGCATTTCTTCATTTATTCTTGCTTATTTGGTGTGTTTAAGGACCTAATAACTCTATGGTGGGTGGTACAATGTTATAAGTAACCTACATAAAATGTTTTATAGTTTTTGGCTGTTAATGTATATTTTTAGTCAAAACTTTTTTTTTTTTGGTAGCATGGGGAGGGGTTAGAACCTAAGCCAGGTCTTTATTGCTGTCTGTGATTATGAGAGCTTTTGTGTGGGCATGCGCCCTGGTGTTTGTAATGCATTTCTGCTTGTGTCAGCTTTTTACTTCCGATCATGGTCATTGTGGATGGGTTACCTCTTGGAGCTAGTACATGCTTTTATAATGTTTTCTGTGATCTTGTTTGACTCGACGCATACAACTTATAAATCTGTGACCATGTACTTTGGGCTATTTATTTTGTGGCTGATTGCTGTTGTTATGTATTTATTGATTACCGGTACATTTGGGGTGTTGGCGGTGTTACTGTAGCAATGGTGTTTTGATTGGTGGGTCTGGACTATTTAAACTCTGGTCCTAAAACATCATGTTGTTTGGTCCTGAGTGTCCTATTTTTGTAGTCCTATAATGGTGTGCTGGAGATACCTTGCATTTTGGACTGTTTACTGTTATAAAAACCATCATTTCACCTTAGCACTCATGATTGTTTGCGTATATGGCTGTAAGGAGTGCACTAGATTTCTTAGAAATATGGGCCTGCTGAGTAGATTCCCACTCTTTATTTTCCTAGTGACTACTGTCATTAGGATAGAACATGATGGTACATCCAACATTTTGCAGCTGTCACCATAACAAGAGATAAGGGGAAATCTAATAAATGGGGACACTTGTTCTGGGGGCCAATTGTCTAAGAAGTGGTTTTCCCACACCTTAGTTAGATTTCCTCTCACTTCCTGTTGTGTCCTATCCATTCCCTGGGGAAAAAAATTGGTTTTGAGGTTGCAGTTTTTGAGTCCGTGGAATAGTCTGTTTTTTCACATTAAAATTCTTTGAATTAATTTAGGGAGTTCTGTTGCAGTTTTCTAAAAAGGAACAATTAAACAATTTCAAACTCAAAATGATATGAAAAGCATAACATGGCATTACATTTTTTGGTCTGTTGTTCACTCAATCATTTAAAGTAAACCTCTAGTATATTAATCTGTCTTTCCATGGGGTTGATTAACCTTAACTTACTGTCCTGAAGACATGATCAGAATGTGAGAAGATATCCCCTCAAAGTAAGGCTTAAAGTGAGAAGATATCATCTCCTCAAATTAAGCTTTTACAATTGTTGGAAAAGGTGTCCCCACTGGGAAACGTTTGCTCCTCATCAGTCCCAATGACTGATCTAAAATGTAATTTACTTCCTGCCTTCAGCCTTCTCCACCTCTACTTAATTTCTGAACACTTCCTTACCAGAGTGACAGCTGCAGGTATGCTGAGTTTGTAATAATAGTGGGGTCTTCCTCTACCCAGTGGCAAATCTGGAAAGCTCAGAATGGCAGACTTGGTGTTGATTGAGTGGCAAGGCCATTGGCACATCACAGGAGCAGTGGAAAATTATAGATTGTGGGTGCACTGACAAGGTAGGCATCGGTCAAGCATGAATTTATCATTTGGGATGACAATATGTGGGTGGTTGGGCACCCCCAACCTCCCTCTGCTGTAGGCCATGGCCTGTGCTGAAATCTAGGGAAACGACATAGGTTGTCTTTAAGTGTGCCTATTGTTGCTCTTTGCCTGAATATATTGTGTCACTCAGAAATATCCTCCTGTGTTAGATAACTTATTTCCAGAGCCCTTGGTGTTGAAGCAATATTTTATATTTTGCAGACTATTCATAATAAATATACATTAAAAATTATTTGTTTTAACAGCATCACAGTGGAAGAGAGCAGAACCAAGTCAATAACAAGCACAGACCCTTCAGGGGACGATGAGGCCGCATTGTTGGAGAGGCTGGCCAAGCGAGAGGAGAGGCGCCAAAAACGTCAAAAAGAGGCCATGGAACGTCAGAAGGAATACGATCCAACCATATCTATAACAACCAATGAAAGTTTCTCGATTTCTACAAGCACCAGAAATGGAGAGAATGAAGTCCAAGAAAACGATACTTCTCCAAAAGTGAATGACTCAGATCTTCATCAAGAAAAATACAAAGTGGAAGAGACTGAAACAGTAGAGGAATTTACTGAGAAGAACGATAGTAGAGAAGTGCAAGAGGAAGAAGTAGAAACAAATCAAGTTGAGGTCAAGCAGGAAGCACAGGAGGAAACACCTGAGGAGCCTCTTGTAGAGGAGAATCAGGTAGAAGTGACTTTCCAAATTAAAAATGTGGAAGTATCTAAGGCAAAAACATATGAGGAAGTGAGGATAGAGGCAGTAGTATCTACAGAAGATAGTGAGCAGGAGAAAAGAGAGGCAGAACATAGGGAGGCTATGGAAACTGAGAGGATTGAGGCAGAGAAGAAGGCTGCTGAGGAAAGGGAACGGCTAGAGGAGACTAAACGGGAGGCAGAAGAAAGAGAAAGAGTTGTGGCAGATAGAAAAGCTGCTGAGGAAAGGGAAAGGATTGAGGAAGAGGCAAGACTTGAGGCTGAGAGGAAGGCAGTTGAAGAACAGGAAAGGATAGAGGCAGAACAAAGGGAAAATGAAAGAGCCGAGGCAGAAGAGAGGGAGCGTCAGAAGAGGATGGAAGAAGAGAGGAGGGCGGAGGAAGAGAGGATAAAAGCAGAGCAAAAAAGGGCTGAGGAGGAAAGGAAAAGAAAAGAGGCAGAAGAAAAGAGAAAAGCTGAAGAGAAAAGGGCAGCAGAGGAAAAGAAAAAAGCAGAAGAGAAAAAAGCAGCCGAGGAGAAGGCTAGGTTAGAGGCCAAAAAGAAGGAGGATGAGAAAAAGGAGAAGAAACCAGACAGCAAACAGGTAAAAGACAAGAAGGTGGAGGAAAAGATTCAGCCGTCCTTCCTAAAGAAGCAGGTACCTTTTATTCCTCCCTCTGGCACTTTTTGCACCTGCTTTTTGGAGAATGGAATGCCAGCCAGAGTTTTGTGCCTTGCTTGCACACAATTTCGAGCCTATAAAATATACCATTAACTCCATGAGAATTTTATTTGCTGACGGCTTGGGATTTTCCTTAACACGTTGCTTATTGCTTTCACTTTTTGAATGCATGATCATTCTTTAAGCTTTTCTTTGTTGGAAGGTTAAATTAGCATGTCCTAGAGATAATAGGTTGGCATTTTGAGTCACGATTTTGGGTGTCACGTGTGGCATCACGTTTGCAACCAGCATTTGTGTGTGTTTCACAAGCTTCCACCCCACAAACCTTCACTTAGTGAACGTCAACAAAATGGCTTTCAAAGAGCTTATTGAAATAGTTATAGGTGGAAAATGTTGTTAAAGGCACTTAAAATGCCACAGGAAATGAAAAAAGATGAAAATAATAAATTAAATGACCCTAAGAAGACTGAAAAATAGGAAAACATATTCATACAGTAGAAGAAAGTATGTTGTTATTTATGTTTGATTTTTGTCTTTGTAGGTTTTTTTCAGAATAGAGTAAGACAATCTAAAGTATTAAATATCCATATGATGTTTTATTATCGGTGCCAACTCACCTACATAAGTTAGCAATAATCCAAAAATAAAAAAAATATATATTACGACTAAAAAATGAGACAACCAAAAGCAAATGCTACCTAAATGCTAAACCCTCTCCTTTCTCTCTGACTAAGCTCCTTTATTCAACTCCCTGTTATAGAAATCTTTGCTTTTCCAACCAAACCAAAATCACATCAGGCCAACACACAAATAAGCATCAAGAATGCACCATTTGACATGTCGCCATTTTGCCAAGCATCAAACAAATGGTTATAATCTCATAAACAATAAAAGTCTATATTTCACTATATAGAATTTGTTGAAAACCATAACGACCATTCATAAAGTTGTATTGTCTGAAAGTCTGAGTATTTTAAATACCTCCTAATCCTGCAACATCATTCTAAACATTTCAGTTATTGAACTAAGCCGCTGCCCTTTACCTGCACTGGAATTATTTGTTATGTTGCATGATTATGGGGTCTTAATCATTGTTGATGGTCAGTGGCACTTGCCCCTCCCTTCAACAAACATTGGTGGTCAGTGACACTTTAACACCCCCCAAAAAAATCTACAATTATTGGTGGTGTCACTTTAACCCTCCCCTCCAAAAAAAGAGAGAACAATCTCAAAATCATTGGTGGTCAGTGGCAATTTAGGACCCCGCCATTTAAAAAGTCCCACAGTCATTGGCGATTAGTGGCAATGCAACCCCCCTCCCCATCTTTAAATAAACAATCACACCTTTAATTTGCTGATCCTCCTTCCTGCTGAGTTTACAAACATTCACCCTATTTTTAGCGGAAGAAGGGGAGCTTTCTCTGTTGTGAATGGGCTGGATGTTTGTAAACATTACTAGGATTTACACTGGCGGCTGCTGCGATTAGTTTATAGTTATCAAAAGGTATCACTTTTAATGGCTCTGTACATCTTGGCTGCGACCTGAGCTGTCCAATGACAGCCCAAATCATAGCCGTTCATGGGCACACAGGCTGCCCGAGTTTCTTTTCTAAATTACCATTTATAAATGGCACTCCAGAAATACACATCCAACTCATCGCCAATTTTTAGCAATATGGTGTTACAGGGGTGGTTAAACCCTCAGACTATTAGATAATGTATGACTGTTATTTAATGTATGGCTATCATCGATTTTAACAAATTATATCTTAGAAAATACAGACTTTCTATTTTTTAAAAGGATACTTTATAAAAAAGGTAGCAGATGCTACTGAGTTTGTGCACTCACTTACCTATCAGGTGGAGCTGGGCACTACCTTGTATTTTGCCAAGCACTATGTTGCCTGCAAAGACAATCTTGCACGGTGTGATAGCCACTGCACGTATACTGGTAGACTGTTTTCAAGAGTTACATTTCAACTTTAAATATGGAAAGGGAGAAGACAAAGAAAATAAGTTTGAAGCCAAAAAGGACGAGAAAGTTCGAGCAGGCTTCAAAAAAGAAGAGGTAGGATTTTTCTTCCTTTGCTGTTGTAGAGAGAACATATTGTTAAAAAAAAGAGACTGTGAAGACTTTGAGGATGTTCTGCAGAGGTCTGAGCTGGGGGGGGGTTATAGATTGTGCGAGAGCTGTGTACAGGGGGATTGGTACAGAATTAAGTAAGTTGTGGGGGGGAAGTTGGGGGTGCAGAGGTGAAAGATGGGGGGTGCAG
>BLSH010195352.1:125847-156391 GCA_018402905.1 Glandirana rugosa
GGAGGATAGTCAAGTGAGACCTCAACTGTTCGTCGTTCACCTCGTTACTCAAGACAGTGGATGGGGGGGAGCTGTGGATGGGGAGAGAAGGTGGGCTCTGGATGGGGGGAGGTGAGCTGTGGATAGGGTGGGAGAAGGTGAGCCTTGACCACACCCAATATTTGGAAACACTTTAATTCTCTTTTCCGAGGAATGGTGTGAATAGGGGCGGGGCTGGGGGTGTGGTTGGGAGGGGAGTTGACTGGGGAGGGTGGGTTCCTGCACCTATTCTTTGAGAAAAAAAGCCCTGGTCTAGAATATTAAAACGTATCTATAGCCAAAACTTTTTTCTTTTCGTTTTAGAAAAGAGTAAGGAAGTTTGAAATCAGACCAGGCACATAAAAAAACAATCCAAAAATAAAAAAAAGCTTTGACTATAGATGCACTTTAAACCTCTTTACAGAACTCATTGCTCCACTTGCTGCTTGTCAACTCCAGAGTGAACTGATAGGAGGCTATTGGTCACAGGGAAGAAGACATGCCACATTGTAGGAATATACTGTATGTTCCCATTGGAGTCCCACATAGAAGATAAGACTGGGGAAAAGTGTTAATCACTGCTTCACTCCTCACAAAACAGTTATAGGTGGACATTTTCTTCACGGAAAGCTTCAGGGATGCAAGTCATTACCATAATCATGAAATTATTATCATTTATTTTAGCCTTAAAATAACCCAGTTGCAACCAAAACCATTTTATTCTGTGTTGGATGTGTGGAGAACTATTAAATCCTCTGTCAGGACAGGAAACAATGAGAAATCTGTCCAACAGGGACCCAGAGAAAGACACACTTTGGTAGGGTGACAATTATAAGAAGTTCTAACAGTATTTTCAATATGTGTTTTGTCCTACTGATAACTAAACTCCCCAATTCCTATACAGGGTCTGAGGAACTGAAGGAAAATCTTCCCAACAGGGTTACAGACAGCAATAAAAACCTAAGAGAATTTTTCAGGGCCCAGTCACACATTATGCACGTTGTCACAACATATGGCAGCACAACAGTACGTAGAGTGCAATGTAGAGCAGTGGAATCCATACTGCGCTTAGTGGTGCATTGCATTGCTAAAAAATGTGTGTCATGTGTCATGTGCATTTTGGCAGCCCTATGGCAGTGCATTGGCAGCCCATTTATAATTAAAAGACTACCTTAATGCAGTACATGTTCATGCATACCTTAATGTACTTTAACATACCAGAATGGATGACTTTAGCATGAATGGATCCTAAATCTTCCTCACTTTGTCAAAAAATAAATGTTGGAGTTAGGCTTTCAGTTTTCTTTACTCAGAGCTTGTATATTCTACAGTGTACTATGACTGTACTGTTTGTTGGCTTACTTGCAGTAGTTATGCTTGATTTTTTTAACTTCTGTAACTCCGTATCAAATTAATCCTTCTAATTATCTGATAGTAATCTATTAGGTTAGTAGGTTAGGTCTAGTTAGTAGTGGGTTCTGTAATCTGGACCTCAACCTAATGTACTGTATTACATTTTTATTAGAAGCACAGAAATTGATGCAAATGGCAGCTGTATTAATAGTAATTATCAAACCAAAAGTACTTCCAAAATACAGAAAAGGAAAAAAAGTCAGCAGTGCTAGTATCAGTATAGATAAATAACAGAAATGCCACATGTGTCAAAAGGTGTCCTTAATATAGTCCGCAGATAAAGTCCTTTTGAGTAGTAGTACACAGAAGTATATAGATGAGCCTTGGCACCACACCACGTGAGATTCACTTGTGAGATGTTAGGCCCCACGCAGATGTACACTTACCGACTCTATATGCCTCACTCTCTCATGCTTGGCAAGTAGGCATACAATTTATACATCCCTGAGACAGATGGTCTCAAATTCGTCACACATCATAGTTCAATGGATATTTCATAGGGAGGAAGAAAAGCGCTACATAGAGTGATATTGTTTCCAAACAATCATTTGTGGAATCGTAAGTGCAATGGCATAGGGTGGGCTTTTTGTGCTGTATGGAACAATAAATATTGTGATTTGGAAACAATATCACGCTATGTAGCGCTTTTCTTCCTCCCTATGAAATAACCATTGAACTATGATGTGTGACGAATTTGAGACCATCTGTCTCAGGGATGTATAAATTGTATGCCTACTTGCCAAGCATGAGAGTGTGAGGCATATAGAGTCGGTAAGTGTACATCCGCGTGGGGGCTAACATCTCACAAGTGAATCTCACGTGGTGTGGTGCCAAGGCTCGTCTATATACTACTGTGTATACCTACTCAAAAGGACTTTATCTGCGGACTATATTAAGGACACCTTTTGAGACATGTTGTGTTTCTGTTATTTATCTATACTGATTCACTAGCGCTGCTGACTTTTTTCCTTTTTTGTATTTTGAGGGGAAATGCTCTGTGATTTCACCTTTCGTATTTTATAGCAGCTGCTCCACACTCTTTACTACAGGTTTACCTTGGGCGCGGGTTAGATCAGAGTGACGGGCGGATTTTATTTTGATCTATTTGTGTTGATCAAACCAAAAGTATCACCAAGACAATAGACTAAACAAATTACACAAGAGATTTGATTTTCAAAGCCAAAAAAATGTTATTGTTAGACCTTATACACACAGACGTTATAAAAAAATGTGCTGTAAAGCTAGTACCGACACCAGGGAAAAAGTGGCGTTAAAAACTTGATTTTATCAGCATTTTGCATTGGCGTCAATGCACGTTTAGCCATGCTAGCTTTTAGGGAGCCCATGGATTTGAATAGAAGTCGCACCAGAAGTCGGATTGCGGTGTGACTTGTGTGCTGAGGATCTTGAAGGAGAACATGCGCCAAAATGAAAAAGAAAAATTGACGTGTGGTCCCCCCCAAATCCATACCAGACCCTTATCTGAGTACGCTGCCCAGCAAGTCAGGAAAGGGGGGGGGCGCCCTCCTAGTCAATACCAGGCCACATGCCCTCAACATGGGGGGTGGTGCTTTGGGTCAGGGGGGCCCTGCGCCCCCCACCTAAAGCACCTTGTCCCCATGTTGATGAGGACAAGGGCCTCTTCCCGACAACCCTGGCTGGTGGTTGTCTGGGTCTGTGTGCAGGGCCCTATCGGAATCTGGAAGCCCCCTTTAACAAGGGCGCCCCCAGATCACGGCCCCCCACCCTATGTGAATGAGTATGGGGTACATTATACCCCTACCCATTTACCTAAAAAAGAGTGTCAAAAATAAACACACTACACAGGGTTTTAAAGTATTTTATTAAGGAAGCTCCGGTGTCTCTTCCAATTTCTTCTCCCTCCTCCGGCGATGTCTTCTCTCTCTCTCTGGTTCTTCTCCCTCTTCTGTCTTCCCGCTCTTTTGCCGGGTCTTCTTTACTGTCTTCTCCCTCTGTTCTTCTTCAGATGTTGACTAGATGCAATCTCCCGCTGTAATGCTAGCTCCGCGGTGTGCAATGACTTATATTGGCATGGGTTGGGCCACCCGCTGACGTCATCCGGAGGTCCCCGGAGGGGGTGGGGCCTCCGGATGAGGTCTGAGATGTAAAGTACTACATAATTCTTATCTAGGGAAATATAATACAACCAAGGAGACTGTCAGCAGGATCAAAAACTTGCACTTAGGCTGACCATACAATTTTCTTTTAGATGTATCAAAAACATATAATAGGAGACCAAACCTAAACACTTTCAATTTGTATGCAGTTAGGCAGGCTCTTGCACTACATAGTTGAAGGTAAATGTAAAGGAAATTTAACATGAAAATTGTATAATGTATTGCCAGTCTAAGTGAATAACCATTTACACAACACGTTTCGGGAACAACTTTGCTTCATCAGCTCTGTGCCAAAAACCAACATATCCGGACTCCTAGTATCAGGATCAGTGATTACACAAGCCCTTAACTTACTCCCAACACTTACATTTATCTATCAAAAGAAGCTTTATTATTACATTTTTCATAACATTTAGTGTTAACAACCTTGAAAAGTCAACTTTAAAAGTTCTGACCTTCAAAAGTCCTAACCTAATATATAAAAATAACCCAATTAACTCCTAACCCATGCTAACTTTTAAAGTGTATGAGGCAGAGTGGGTAAAAGGTTTGTTATTGCTGTCTGTGTACCAAGTGGTTAGATTTACCCCTCTATTTGTCCTGGTGGCCATTGGCATTGGGACAAATGGATGGGAAATCCAAAATTTAACAGTTTTATCGAAAACAGGAATAGAAGAGACATGTTCAAATAGGGACACTGGATCAGGTGACAACTGGAGACATTTCCCTTGACTTACCGTTGTCTCCCTGGACAGGAAGTAAATGAAAATCTGCGGACAGCAAAAAAAAAAAAAAAAACTGACAAGGATTCTAACCCTTCCCAATTTTACACAAAACGATGAAAAATGTTTTCCATATAAATTTAACTTGCCTAACCTTGCGACCCTGAGCTGGGAACAGACACTATCTGGACATGTGTTTTAGCAAAGCAATGCAACACGTGTTAAAACGCAGTGTAGATGAGTCCTGAGTCTTTGTTTTTACCTTATGCTGAAAGTATGAACACCAAAATCAGAAACAATCCCACTCCCACTGTGATATCTTCTGTGCCGAAAAGATCAAAATCCACCTTTCACTAGCCCAGCTTTAAATTTTGGGTAAAAAGTACATTTACAGGGATCTACAGCCAAAACAAATGTACTGATTTTTTTTTTGTTTTATTTACTGTCCACTTTTTAGGTTAAAGATGAGAAAGGGAGAGGTGGGAAGGAAGAGTTAAAAGCCAGCTGGGAGCGAAAGAAAGGATTTCCGGAAAGCAAAGCCCAGAATGGAGAAAGTTTACATGACGTTACACCGCAGAAGCTCAAACATTTGGACAAATTTGGGTAATAAACCTTGTCTGTCAGCAATCAACCCTTTTCCTAAAATGTTAACCTTTTTTTCCTAAAAGTTTTGCATTACAGGTTAAAGTGCATACTTGCCTAAAAAATATCTGTTAATAGTCAAGAATTCTAGTCAGGGTAGGGAAATGAATCAATGTTATTATTATTATGATGATGATGTAGTCTACTGCATGACCTTTTCTGGCTCTACCTATTACTTATATGCCACTTTTGGGAGGATTGGTCATTTAATATTTTTACTGTGTATTCATTTTTTTTATCATTAACTTTTTATTAAAGATTCTAGAAAAGAAGTATTATTATTATTATGATGATGTGGTCTACTGCATGACCTTTGACCCTTCTGGCCCTACCTATTACTTATATGCCACTTCTGGGAGGTTTGGACATTTTATATTTTTACGGTGTATTCTTTTTTTTTTTATCATTAACTTTTTATTAAAGATTACAGAAAAGAAGTACAACCACAGTATATATGATTTCAGAATGTATTATATATAAATGTAAAGATATCTCTGCAGGTTTACAATACGAAGGAAAAACTTATTTCATATTTTTTGTATATGGTTCTGTGTCAGGTTACAGTACAAAGTGGTTGTTTTTTTTGCACATTTTTTTTTTCCAACAAAGCTTTATTGAATATGAAGAGAACAATACAAATATCCTTTTTTGCACATTTTTATTATGGCTTGCCTCTCTAAAGCCTTGCATGTACATTTGATGTATGACCATCAAAGTGAGCCCCTCCCCCCCCTATATTTAGATTTTTTCTGCAATTATAACCAGATTGCACAGCTGCTGGTTGACACGTCATATTTGTAAATGTGAAGCGATTGGAGTAAACTTGTCATCTTTGACCCGAGAGTGGCTTGGGAAAAAAGCTTACTTTGGCTATTTTGCCCTCTGTTGCTGAGTTCACAGAGCAGTTCCAGCAAACTTCAAGAGCCTATTTATTCTCAGGCTAAAAAATTCCTACATTGCATTCCAGCTTACATTTATAGTTTCCTACTGTGCTTTCTATCCACTTTGTATCCTTCTAAAATCTCACTTAGATTGTCACTTGTCATTATGGATCACAAACAGTTGTTAAAGCTGATATCTAGGCAGACGTAAAAGAAATACATTAATACTGTTTTATAATCATGAATACATGAATAAATGTATTCGTTTTAATGCAACCAGTGTAAATGCCTGGATTTGACCTGGTATCAGCCTCTTGCAATAACCTATACAACACAGCCGATAGTCAGAGAGGAAGAAACAGCATAAGGAGCCAATCAGTTCATGTGACAAAAAGCATGCTGATTGGTAGGAGGAAACAGAGTGGCAGAAAGATGAACTCATCACTGTGCTGCTTTGATTTTCACTGTCAGTAGATTTCCAATACAAGTGCAGTGCTATCCCGTAAACCTAATCACAGTTTATGCCATGCAATAAATAAACCACAAAAAAACTTTCAAATAAATATAAAAATCAATATCAACTACATACAAAGTGTACAAATTCACATACATAATAATAATTAAAGAATAGTAAACTCCATATATGAAAATTATCATATATATATATATATATATATATATATATCAAAATACTTACTGTATATATATATATATATATATATATATATATATTTATAAACCAAATAATCATGCAGCAAAGAAGTGCAGCTATGAACAAACCCACAGTGAAAACTGTGTTCATATATACAATCCATCTGATGAAAACAACCACTTTAAATAAATAAAGTGTTTTTAGTGCTCTTCCAAATGGGTCATGTGCAGATGCCTTGTGTATACACATTTATATTGTGTCATACACCATGACATGATGGGTATCCGATCACCTGGACAATAGGACCCCTCGATTATAGGATGTCCTAAACGCTTGAGAAACCTACTGTTTCAGAGCTCCTTCATCACTTTCCTCCTCCAAGACACAGAGCTGATACCCCAAGGAATCTGCAGCGCTGAATGCCCTTACAGGGTTAACACTTCTCCTCCACTCCACCACACATATAGTGTACTAAATTCCTTGGGGTATC
Source organism: Glandirana rugosa (assembly GCA_018402905.1). Classification (NCBI taxonomy): domain Eukaryota; kingdom Metazoa; phylum Chordata; class Amphibia; order Anura; family Ranidae; genus Glandirana; species Glandirana rugosa. The sequence goes on from BLSH010195352.1 coordinate 132,804, forward strand.
AGCCCTGTGTCTTGGAGGAGGAAAGTGGGACAATGGGACAAATGATAAGATATAATGTATACTTTTTATGTCTTTTTGTCTAGAGATTACATATAACTTAAAGAGATTGTAAAGGTAATTAAAAAAAGAAATAACAAATATCTCCATACTTACCTGCTCTATGCAACGGAATTGCACAGTGCAGGCCCAGACCTCCTCTTCTCGGGTCCCTCACCCGCACTCCTGGCCCCTCCTTTCTGTCCAGTGCCCCGCTTCCCATAGGGGCACTCGTGCGTGCTCATTCCCAAGCCCCTGCTGCTGCATCTATTGACACAAACAGCAGGACCCAGCCCCGCCCCTGCTCCCTCACTGGCTTTGATTGACAGCAGCAGGAGCCAATGGCTCCCGGTGCCGCAACAGAGCCAGTGAGACCCGGAAGTGAGGGGAGAAAAGAGCTGCAGATGTGCACAGCGCTGGGTCAAATGAGGGCTCAGGCAAGTAAAAGGGGGGAGGGTTGCTGATGCCTAAACATTTTTTACCTTAATGCAAGGAATGCATTAAGGTAAAAAATGTTTAGGCTTTAGAACCATTTTAAAAGCATAGTTCGCCCCCAGGAAACAATGTATGTTACTTTGTTATCTTAGGTAGAGTAAAAGGTATTGCCACATAAATAGGCCTGTAGCAGTGCCAGAGCTGAAGTGGTTAAACTACTTTTCTATTTTGAAGGGTAGGAGCATTCTGGCAGTTCTAATCTTAATTATTGATCAGTAACCCATCAGCATGGTTCCCAATCATGTGATAATCATGACAACTATAACACGTTGATCACATGAGGTTTATTCGTAGACAAACCTCTCTGGCTCTAACTGTCATAGTGTTTCTTTCTTTCTCTGTGCACTCACTTTGCACAAAGAAATAAATACACATTTCAAAAAAGACAGCACAGTGGTTTAACAAAAAATACAACATTTTAAAAAATAGTTTTCACATTTTTTGTTCATTTGTCAGCCTTCAATAAAAAATAAAAAAAACTAAGCAAGCTATTTACTAAACAATGTACCATAAAAAAATAAAAATAAATCCCTATATGCCCCCAAAATGTAAAATGATTCAGGTTGGAAAATTAATAATAGAGTTAAATGCCAAATTAACTGACACATGCTGCCACTGCTAAATTTAGTCTGGGCAGCTACACATCAATGACCTCTGGTTATTAAAAAGTTAAAACAAAGGGTACATCTTCCAAATCTAATGAACAGTTTACAGCTAGAAATGATGAATACATGTATACTTGTGTGTTATATACTTAACAAATGCATTAATGTGGTTTCCTTTAAGTGGGGCGAAAGGACAGCTGAGTAGCGATGAGACGGACTCTGGAACAAAGGGGGAAGCAGGTAAAAAATTTGAGGACCTGCGCCGTCGTAAAGGTGAGACGGACCCCGGGGAGTTTGACAAGCTGAAGCAGAAACCGCAGCAATCTGCGGCAGAACTGGAGGAGCTGAAGAGGAAACGTGAGGAGAGGAAGAGGATTATGGAAGAAGAGGAGCAGAGGAAGAAACGGGAAGAGGCAGAGAGAAAAGCCAAAGAAGAGGTGGGACTTCATCTTTATCAACCTCCATTGTCAGAGTTTTAGGAAAAGTTAACTATAAAATGCCTCACTGTTGCCAGAGTTTTGGTGACTATTAAAGGCTGGTATGGCAAATAACGGTGCCCGCGCATTCCGATTCAATTGTTCAATAATTGCATCCTTTCAATTTTTTCTATCAAATCTGGGCACATTTTTCAATTTCAAACTCGCTTTTAAAGGTTGACATTAAAAAAGTTAGAAATGGTTATTAACTTTCTGTTTCAGTTCCCTCTTCTGGAGCATTCCAAAAATCTAATAAAAATGTACTAAAAGTAATCGTAGTTTTGGTTATAATTAGGAACAGACTAAAATAAACAAATGCATGTGTGGCATCATGAAAAGATTTATCCTCAAGCTTGACTAAAATGATTGCATCCAAAAAGTGTTGCCACCAAAGAATTACATTAGCAAAGCCCCGAGACATTACTGTATACAATTTAATTTACTTTCTGAGCTTTATTCAGGAAGTACAGTGCATGTTTTATTCTATCATTTGATTTATATATGGGGCCTCTCCTTTAAGGAACTTTGATAGGAAAGTGGAGTTTTGGTTATACCCTTTGACGTGCCCTGACTGTACAAGTAGTAGTCAGTGTTGCCAACCTCTCGCAGCGTTTTTTACTGGCAAAACATGGGAAATTTACTGGCAGAGCACATTTTTTACTGGCACCTTGCAAAATAACAGAACTCCTATGAAAAACTAAGACAATTGATATTTAAACACAACATGGAAACGCTGACAATACCCATATCAAGTAGTTTGCCTGGTTTACACTTAAAAAATCAGCACAGCATGACAAATTATCAGACCCTGATATTTATAGACAGTTGTAAAAATCACTGATTTTTACAAACTGACAGTAAATTTACTGACGGTTGGCAACCCTGGTAGTAGTAGACAACAATAAGTTAGCCACACGTGGTTTAGTGGAAGCTGTCAGCTCTTTCCCATTCTGCTGCCCCTATACTAGACTTCTTTCCTCACCATTATTATGCTTCAGGAAAAGCAGTGCCACACACAGATAAAGCTTACATTGTCTCCAATATAAAGTGACTATTAGAGAAAAAGACAGAAATGTAATGGGCAAGAATAGCTCAATTTTTTATTTTGTAGTTTGGCATAGTTATTAAAATAGAACCACGTTAGAAAAGAATTGTTCTTACTAGAGCGTTTCTTTAACGAGACCCTGTCACCAGCTTAAAATAATTGCAGGTAAATGAACAGACATATCAAATAGTTTAAATACTTATTTGCATTGTTTTTGCTTTCCAAAAATGGTATTATTCATTTATAATATGCTTTTGAACTTGGTAGAAATTTTGACTTCTCCAGGAAGAGTCCTCTCCTCTTCTGGGAGTGTCTAAGCTGGCCCAGCTCCTCCACCGCTCCACTCCCTAACCTTTTGTGCGGCTGCAATGGGAAAGGCCAAGGGCAATACTGTGACAGCTCTGAGTCTGCTGGGGCTCCTGACATCCCAAGATGGAGATGCCCAGCAGCAGATTTAGGGCTTTTGAATGTCTACACAAGGGAGGTTTTTGCAGGTAACATGTAAAAAAATAGATTAAATATGCATATATATATATATATATATATATATATATATATAGAGGAAGTTTTTTTTGTTGAAATTATTAGTCTGGTGACAAGTCTCTTTGAATTTTACAAATTACTTCCTTAATACTGAAATGTTACATAGTTACATAGTTAGTCAGGTTGAAAAAAGACACAAGTCCATCCAGTTCAAACCAAAAAACAGAAATGTGAATCACACAGCTCTAGGACAAAAGAAGGCTTTATTTTACTTATTAACGTTTTCCTTTAATTTGAATGATCGGTGTGGATATTTCAATTTTAGTTCTTGATGACATGTTATAACCACCCACCAGCCACATTTATCTCCCATGGGATCTGTTAGGCTTCATGCACGGAGCCTTTAGAGCATGCAGAGCCTGCGTAATGACATTCCCGGGACTACTGCCGAATACAGCCATCCATTAGGATGCATTAATAGAGCCGGCTGTAAATGGTTGAGGGTTGCATAAAGCACCTACTCCAAATGCAGTTAGTGTGTCCAGCTGCCTCTTAGAATGTATCTCAATTGTCAGCTGTCCAGCAGCAGCAGGCCCGGGAATGTCATTATGCAGGCTGTATAGCCCCTGTACAGCTGTGTGTGTGAAGCCTACAAGATCTAAACCTCTCTAGTACCCAGCTCCACCAACCAACTGTTTAGATCTAACCGAGACTTCATCTTGGGTTCCTGGCTCTACTCACCTACCACATCCATGACTCACTGTGTTGAAATTATAATTGTGGGGCTTAACTCCAACCAACATTTGTTTTCTTTCTAGTTTTAGATAAAGTAAAGAAGATTTCCAGTTTCTCTCAGGTTTTTATGTTTATTTGCCACCCCATTGGGGAGATTTTCCCTCACTTCCTCTTCCTGTGGCACTGGTATAAGAAATAACGGATGTGGTTGTCACTGGGACAGGAAGATACTGACAACAATAAAAACACTGTCAAAAGTTCTAAACCTTTCCTACTTCATTAGAATGTGTTTGACTTTTTTTAATGGTATCTGTTGAAAAGATTTCACATAACTTCCTGTCAAGACATCTCCCCAATTGAGACACAGGCAGCAATAAAAACCCAACAATGGCTCTAATCTATACCTGTTCTATCAAAAATGAATAAAAAAATTATGTTTGGATCTGGACTTTAAGGGCATGTTCATGCCAGTCCCATTGGCCTCCACTGCGCAGCGTTGCTCAATGCAGTCCCGACCCATAGATAAGACATTTTAAATGATGTCCTTTTGTTTCAGTTCATATTTGCACTTTGCATTCTGATGTGTATAATTCATCTCAACTCTTTTAGAGTTAAATATAGTGTCAAGTTAAATAAAGTTGAAAGATGGGGAAAAAGAAAGCACTGCTATGGATTTTACAACGCATTGTAGTGTCTATCCAGAATACACACCAGGGCATACTCTTTATGTTCACCTTAACACACAAGCACTGGTGTGAATGAGCCCTAAATGCAAGTGTTATGCCAGAGCTAAGAAACAATGCAACAAATGCAGAATCTGCAGAGGGGGAATTTTTTCATTCAGCATTTCTCACAAGTGCAGTGGGTGATTCAGTATACTTGCATCCAGCCTCAACCGAAATATCAGTTTTGGGATCAAATAAAACAATTTTCCATCATAAAATCTATCATTTTTGCATTTGTAGGAGGAAAAAAAGAGACAGAAGGAGGAAAGAGAGAGAAGAAGAGCAGAAGCTGCAGAGAAACGTCAAAAACAGGAAGAGGAGGGAGTATCAGACGAAAAGAAATCTTTGAAATGTCTTACCCCAAAAGCTTCATCTCTTACGGTATGTGCACAAAATGATTTGGTGTGTGTGTGTTTCTGGTTCTGGCACTCTTTTGGGTCTTCCCCTTGTGATCGGGAACAGATGACAACCATGACAGCCATTAATGGTTACCACATGCAAACTGGAAGATTGTTTATTTTAAAAAACCTGCTCGGTTTCATCTTCTTAATACTATTGATATATTCTTAAAAAACATGTAAAATTATTTAGGTATGCAAGTTATTTACATAATTTTGCCAAGTCAAGGGGGTGTGTTTACAAATGTTTTCACCCAAGATTTACCCATTTTTCCCCTAATTGCATTTCATGTAAAAATATTATTTTGGATAAAAGTTGAGTGAATTTATCTAAAGCCATTTTTTGAGGTATGGTGGGGTAAGGATAAAACTTCCGGCAGGTTTTTTCCCATCCATGTGTCTTTAGAGAGATTTCTCTTCATTTCCTGTACTGTAGATATAACACAAAATGAGAGTGAATTTCCCTAAGGTGAGAAGAAATTGCCTCATGGACAGTTGTCACCAGAATAAATGGTTTCCCTCATCTCCTGTTCTGGTGACAGTTCAAATATAGGGGTACATTTAAGTGGGGACACAGGCATCATGAAATATGTGACAGGGTTGCTAACCCTTTTCTACTCTACGTTTTATTTAGCTACAAAGTTTTGTTTTTAGATACACTAAAGCCTCGTACACACGGGACGACGATCGTATACAACAGGTCGTACTAACGACCGTTGTATGCGATATCGATCGTTCGTATGCGCGATTACAACAGTCGAACATACGACGGTCGTACAAGGGAGTTGTATGAGCAGACTAGAAAACGTGGTCGTACCAACAAGCGCTCATACGACCGTTGTATCGTGTGTACAGAGCAGTTGGTACAACAAGTTGTATTGTGCAAAACACGCATGCTCCGAAGTCAGGAACAGCCGGATGCTAATTACATGCACCTGAACGTTCTTTCTGTTCTCGTACGATCGTGTAGTGCAGTCAGTATGCAAGTTACATTATGCAACATACGATTTGCGACGATCGTACGTATGATCGTCGTCCCGTGTGTACGAGGCTTTACACTTCAGCCAGTGCATGATGATGCTAAATTTAACCTTGGGTAAAAGGTTTTAGTCTACCAAAAACAAATACCAATCCAATAGGATAAAATGTCTAAAATATGAAGTCAGCAAACATTTTGCGATGTTGGAAAACACATGTACATATGTATATCTGCCATGCATAAATTACATGTATTCATAGGGTGGGTAAAACTGCTTTTAAGTTCTTCAGGTCGCCTGTGTGAGCGATCCATAAAGACATAGAGGAGCTCAGCTGTGAGGAAAGAATAACTAAACTAATTAAGGGCTCTTTCACACACACGGTCCGTTTGGGTCCGCCTGTCAGTTTTTCAGGTGGACCCAAACGGACGCTCCATTGTGCTCTATGGAGCGGCGGATGCCAGCGGTGACATGTCCGCTGACACCCGATCCGCTCCGATCCGCCAGAAACAGAGGGATGGAAGCCCTATTTTCCATCCGCCTGGAGGATTGGATCGGATGAGCACGGACAGACGGTCCGTGCTTATCCGATCCTCCATAGAGGATAATGGAGCTCTGACAGGTCAGTCTCTGCACGGAGTGCAGAGACTATCCTGTCATCCGTCGCCTCAGCGGGGATCAACGGATGGATCCCCGCTGAGCAGCGGAGCCCGTCAAAACGGGCTCCGCATGTGTGAAAGGACCCTAATTCTCTCTTGAAAAGAGGTGCTTAAGGCGGGATATGATCACAGTGGTCCACATATTAAATTTAGTGAAAAGTTGCTCACTTCAAAGTGTATTTATTCCTACACAGATGTCATATCTAGTTTACAGCAGATAATAAAGATCTGCAAGCACAGTACAGACATGGTTACTTATGGTAAACCTAACCCCCTAGCCCTGTACCCCAACATTACATGGAAGGTGAAAGCCAGGTAGGATTTTTAGGAATGTAAAAAGGTAAAGCAAGTAAAAAGGTAAGCATCAATTTTTAAGTGTGTAACAAATATAAAATAGGAGTTTTCCCCATTTAGCTGCAAAATTGGAATACACTTTAAAGGATTTGTTCACCTTTTTTTTTGTAAAATGCAGATTTTTGCAGGTAAAAAAAATATGTGCAGAGCATTGTACCCACAATCAGCAGGTCACGGGTGCAATCTCAGGCAGACTCTCAGCATAGCTGTCTGCTTGTACCTTGTACGGGCAGGCAGCTGCCTTAGAGTAGGAATATCAATGGACTACGAGAGTGCTCACCAGCACCCTCGCAGTTCATTGCGAACTAAAAGCCATCAGCCACAATGGATGGTGGTACTTGTAGGCATTCATTCACAGGAAACTGTGAATGAATTTCACGGCCGTGTGGGCTGACGCGTCACAGGGAGCAGGGGTAGAGGCTGCAGATGCTGGCACATGTAACATGTTCCAAAGGTCAACTTATCCTTTAAGATCATTGCAAATGACCTGTAAGAGGTTGGAACATATTTCCACAGGAGCTATTTCTAGCCAGGTCTGTAGATTGCTGCAAAAACAGGCTACATGCGTTTCTAAATGCACAAAATAAAAATGGCTATTAATATAGTTAATTAAAACAACCAGATTGTTGATCCAGGGAGTATCCAATTGCATTGGGGGATCAGGCAGCATTTTTTCCCCTGTTGGAGCAAATTGAACCACACTTTAACATTTTTCTTTCCTTCCTCTGGACTACCTATGCATTTAAGTTTCTGATGATGTAGGTTTTTATTTATTTTTGTCCTCTGGTGAAACAGACGCGTGTCTTTTTTTCAATTTTAACATATTAATGTGACTATATTGGACAGTCAAAACCTAATATTGTGCTTCTCTTTTCCCTGCAAACAGAGGTTCTTTGTAATATTATATAGCGTACGTCATAAACTGTTTCCATCTAGTTTGAAACATAAAGTGGTGGATTATATAAGGGAATACAGATCTGACATGGGTATATTTATAAAGCAGTACATGTGACATGCACCAATAATTCACTGCATGTGTACACTTCTAGTGCTGATATTGGTTCATCTGCATTGCATATCACATTCACCTCTTGATTAATATACCCCATAATGTATACAATAATATAGAAAGATATAAAATATATGATCATTTATATATAACTAGAATTTCTTGAAAATCTACTTTATTCTGATTTTAGAAATCATTTTATGTAACCATTATATTAAATGGAAAATTAATAAAATACATTTCTGAATTCCTTTAAAAAATGTACCGTATATAAGCCGACCCGAATATAAGCCGAGGTACCTAATTTTACCACAAAAAAACTGGGAAAACGTATTGACTCGAGTATAAGTCTAGGGTGGGAAATGCAGCAGCCATAACACAGGGACAGGGAGCCATTACACAGGTATTGTAGCCAGAACACAGGTATTGTAGCCAGAACACAGGGACTCAGCCATTACACAGGGATTTCCTAATTGGTCTGAGAAGACAAGCTCTTTTTCAACATGGACTCAAACCTGTGTGCAGTCTCCTCTGGACAATTGTATATGCAGGGCCAGCTACTGTAAAGCAGAGTAAGGTCAGAGCAGTCAGATAGATCTATGTGAGGTATACACTAAATGGGCTAGAACAGTCATTGAGGATCGCTGCTCAGCCGTGCCTGTGTCCGCTGCCCTCAGTAATTCAATACAACCATAATGATTGTATGCCATCTCCCCTGGACCTATTATATATACCAGGCTGGCTGCCGTGGAGCAGAGTGGACACAGTAGAGTCAAAACGTAATGCAGAGATGGACACCAGACAAGCTGGAATAGACATTCAAACTCACTGTTCGGACATAGCTCTGTCCTATACCTTCAGGGCTGAGAAGGCACAGCTGCTTCTGGTGTATATCAGAGTCCCGGGTCAATAAGGTACTCACATGTCCGCCATGGAGAGAGAGAGCTGTCAGATTTTCACTGAGATTGGAGTTGGGCGGGACTGAACAGCTAACACCCACCCAGTCCCTGTCCTATTGGCTGGCATTTGATAGCTGTTCCGTCCAGCCCACCTCCTGACATGATCAACTTGACGATCTGACAGCTCTGTCTGGATTCTAGCGTAATTAGGTCACAGTTTCATGTACAGAGCGGCTCATAGAAGCCGCGCGCTCTGTACAATGTGAATCGGCTCATCTTTTCAGACCACTCACAGAGGCTGATTCGAGTATAAGCCGAGGGGGGCCTTTTTCAGCACAAAAAATGTGCTGAAAAACTCGGCTTATACTCGAGTATATACGGTAATTCGAAAGAATATTTTAAATCTTTCGGTCCTTTATAGAATCCATCCAAACTGTTGTTTTAGTTTCATATTATGTATTGTTATAATTTATTTTATTTATGTGTGCATGTATGCTAGGATAATAGGTCTCCTTAAAATATGATGTGTTTTAGTTGGTACATCCTGACATGCTGAGAAGGGCTGGAAGATAAGAGAGGTCTTAGCAAAGTACTACAACATTCCTTTAGGTCAGTGGTTCTCAACTCTGGTCCTCGGGACCCACCAACATGCCAGATTTTAAGTATTACCTTGGGGAGATGCAGACTAGAACACTGCAATAACTGAGCAGCAAACTATATCACCTGTAATGTATTTCAGTTATCCTGCAAACCTGGCCTGTTGGGGGGTCCCGAGGACCGGAGTTGAGAACCACTGCTTTAGGTACTTTAAAGCATTAATCCATACATTCTTTTAAATGGTGGAGAAGGGTTAGAATCTCTGTGAGCAGCGCCTGGCCAAGACAGAGGCAGAAAAGGCACCTGCCTTTGGCGCCATGCTGTGGCAGGCACAGCTTGAGTGGGAGCTTCTCCTGCCTCTGCATTGCCCGGCCATCTCCTACATTGTGCAGGACTGAGCAGTCAAAGTGATAGGGAGTGAGGGGGGGTGTCACTCCTCTCCCTTTTGTTCCCTCTGCTATCAGTATGACAGTTACCTGCTTTGTATCAGGAGTTCTGTGTGCTCCGGGTGCTCTCCCTTTTGTTCCCTCTGCTATCAGTATGACAGTTACCCGCTTTGTATCAGGAGTTTTGTGTGCTCCGGGGGCTCTCCCTTTTGTTCCCTCTGCTATCAGTATGACGGTTACCCGCTTTGTATCAGGAGTTCTGTGTGCTCCGGGTGCTCTCCCTTTTGTTCCCTCTGCTATCAGTATGACAGTTACCTGCTTTGTATCAGGAGTTCTGTGTGCTCCGGGTGCTCTCCCTTTTGTTCCCTCTATCAGTATAATAGTTATCCGCTTTGTATCAGGAGTTCTGTGTGCTCCGGGTGCTCTCCCTTTTGTTCTCTCTGCTATCAGTATGACAGTTACCCGCTTTGTATCAGGAGTTCTGTGTGCTCCGGGGGCTCTCCCTTTTGTTCCCTCTGCTATCAGTATGACAGTTACCCGCTTTGTATCAGGAGTTCTGTGTGCTCCAGGTGCTCTCCCTTTTGTTCTCTCTGCTATCAGTATGACAGTTACCCGCTTTGTATCAGGAGTTCTGTGTGCTCCGGGTGCCCTCCCTTTTGTTTCCTCTGCTATCAATATGACAGTTACCTGCTTTGTATGAGGAGTTCTGTGTGCTCTGGGTGAACATTGCATAGCGCCCGGCTGTCACAGGCTTCGTATGACTACACAGGAAGAGCTGAATTCTCCCCTTGTAATCTACAGGACTGAGCTATTAGTTTGACAGCTCTGCAATCATTTATCATGAAATCTACAATTGTGGCTTTCATTCATAAGTTACTATTAGTTATAAATAAAAAGATATATATAAAAAAATCTTTTTTTCGGCCCCTTATTACGTCTTAGTGAACCCCCACGTAGCTTTTATTAACTTGTTTATTCCCTTTTTCCCTTTGCTGGTTTTAGAAACAAATTGCAGAATAATATTTGTAGTTAGCCCATATTCTGTTTTTAAGCATTGACGTTTTTTCTTTTTTTTCCTTTTTTCCTTTTTTAATATAAAAAATTTAAATGTGTTAGTTTTTGTAATGCCAAACTTAAATGCACTGGGTGGTGATGGGAGGGTTCTTTAGGCACGAGAAGGCCTTCTTTCAGTATTGTCTCTGAGGTTTCTCTTGCATCGCCTGTAGCCACTGGATACGTTTTCTGTTGTGGTCACCAAGGAAGACAATAAACTAAATCTCAATGGGAGCACAGGCAGTAATAGAAAACTTTTATAAAGTAGAATGGCCAGTTCATAAAAGAAAAATTATTATTATTAAGAATATGGCTGGACATAAAACCAGAAATCAGCTTAAAGTAAATTGGGGAAGGGTTAAGATGGGTATATGAGTACAGTTTTTTTTTTCCTTCCATCAGCGGGTTGAAGAAAGAAAAAAAAACTGACAGATGCTTGCATCAACACAAGCGATTTGGATACAGATATTTCCCTTGCCACACTATACTTTTGTGAGAGCAGGGGCTTCAACTCCCCCACCCTCAGAATACACAGATCAATGCTTGCAGCCATTGGCTGTGAGCACTGATTGAATGCTGTTTTTTTCAGCATGACAGAAGCCAGCAGAGTGCTGTACACTACCTGAAAACATCACAGCACCCTGCTCCTTATAAAAGCCCTCAACCCTACTGCAAGCAATAGGCTGGCTCTTGGGAGGAGATATGCTAATATCAAAATGTCTTGATGGGTGGAAGGCAGTCTAGAGCAGGGGTCTCCAAATTTTCTGAACAAAAGGCTAGTTTATTATTATTATTATTATTATCCATCAGACTTAAGAGGCACCAGACTATGGCCAGTAGGAGTAGAAAATGTCCTGGTGTCGGTAACAATGCCCCAGCATTGGTGTCAGTGAGAGGAATAGTGTCTAATTATTGGTGTCAGTGGGAGTAATAGTTCCCCATCATTGGTGTCAGTGGGAGGTATAGTGCACCATCATTGGTGACCTTGAGAGGAATAGTGCCCCATTATTGGTGTCAGTGAGAGAACTAGTGGGAGGAGGAGTGGCCCATTATTGGTGTCAGTGGGAGGAATAGTGTACCATCGTGGGTGTCAGTGAGAGGAATAGTGCCCCATCATTGGTGTCAGTGACAGGAATTATGCCCCATTATTAATGTCAATGGGAGGAATCATGCCCCATTATTAATGTCAGTGGGAGGAATAGTGCCCCTTCACTGGTGTCAGTGAGAGAACTAGTGAGAGAACTAGTACCCCATTCTTGGTGTCAGTGGAAGGAATAGTGCCCCATCACTGGTGTCAATGGGAGGAATAGTGTCCCATCATTGGTGTCCGTGAGAGGAATCGTGGCCCCATTATTGGTGTCAGTGGGAGGAGTAGTGGCACATCATTGGTGTCAGTGAGAGAACTAGTACCCCATTTTTTTGTGTTAGTGGGAGGAACAGTGCCCCATCAATGGTGTCAATGAGAGGAATAGTGTCCCTTAATGGGTGTCAGCGGGAGGAATAGTGCCCCATCGTTGGTGTCAGTGGGAAGGATAGTATCCCATTGTTGGTGTCAGTGAAAGGCATAGTGCCCCATCATTGGTCTCAGTGTGAGAACTAGTAGGAGGAGTAGTGGCCCATTATCGGTGTCAGTGGGAAGAATAGTGCCCCATCATTGGTGTCAGTGTGACAAGAATTATGCCCCATTGTTAACGTCAGTGGGAGAAATAGTGCCCCAAGGGCCGAATAAAAGCAAGCAAAGGGCCACATCTGGCCCCCAGTGCGCAGTTTGGAGACTACTGGTCTAGAGGAATGGGCGTCCCTTGGCTAGATGCATGTGCATACAAAGGACCCCGCTGAGCATCTATAATGAAAGATCTAAAATCCAATATATGAAAAGGGCAACTAGGGACACTTAGGCTGGGAATTAAAGCGCTAGATGATTATGGACATCCTTAAGCCAGTTAATGTGAAAGTAACCGTATCCCAAACTTGAGCAAGAAATAAAGTTCCGTGAGAGGAATAGTGGCCCCATTATTGGTGTCAGTGAGAGGAGTAGTGGCCCATCATTGGTGTCAGTGAGAGAACTAGTACCCCATTTTTTTGTGTTAGTGGGAGGAATAGTGTCCCATCATGGGTGTCAGCGGGAGGAATTGTGCCCTATCGTTGGTGTCAGTGGGAGGAATAGTGTCCCATTGTTGGTGTCAGTGAAATTCATAGTGCCCCATCATTGGTGTCAGTGTGAGAACTAGTGGGAGGAGTAGTGGCTAGAGTTGAGCAAACACCTGGATGTTCGGGTTCGGCCGGTTCGGCTGAACTTCGCGGAAACGTTCGGGTTTGGTACCGAACATTATCCGAACTTTACCCCGAACCCCATTGAAGTCAATGGGGACCCGAACTTTACAGCACAAAAATGACTGTAAAAAAGTCCTGGAAAGTGCTAGAGGGCTGCAAAAGGAAGAAAAATGGGAGATGTTATTAGATCTGAAATCTGTCCCTCAAAGCAATAGTAATCTCTACCTAGTCCAGTATCAGATCGTTCTGTAATCAGATCGTTCTGTAATGCAGGTTGAGAGATCGTTCTGTAATCAGATCGTTCTGTAATGCAGGATGAGATGTTATAGATCTACAATCTGTCCCTCAAAGCAGTAGTAGTAATCTCTACCTAGTTATTATCACTGCAATCTGTCCCTCACAGCAGTAGTAGTAATCTCTACCTAGTTATTTGATCTGCAATCTGTCCCTCACAATCTGTCCCTCACAGCGCTTGCAGCATCCTCTCCCTACACTAACCTGAGAGCATGTGACATGCAGCACTGTGACTCCAGCCTCATATAGAGGCTGGGTCACATGATGCACTGGCCAATCACAGCCATGCCATTAGTAGGCATGGCTGTGATGGCTTCTAGGGAAAACCAGTGAAACGCTTGTTGATTGGCTGCCCTGCAGCTATTCAACATGTGTGATAAAATACCAGAACCCAGAACCCGAACCCGAAACATTCAGGTTCGGTACACGGACACTCGAAAGTTCGGTACAGACCCGAACTTTACAGTTCGGGTTCGCTGAACTCTAGTAGTGGCCCATTATCGGTATCAGTGGGAAGAATAGTGCCCCATCATTGGTGTTAGTGGCAGGAATTATGCCCCATTATTAATGTCAGTGGGAGGAATCACTGCTATCAGTGAGAGAACTAGTATCCCATTTTTGGTGTCAGTGGAAGGAATAGTTCCCCGTCATTGGTGTCAATGAGAAGACTAGTGTCCCATCGTTGGTGTCAGTGAGTGGAATAGTGCCCCATCATTGGTGTCAGTGTGTCAAGGGCCGAATAAAAGCAAGCAAAGGGCCACATCTGGCCTCCAGTGCGCAGTTTGGAGACTACTGGTTTTGAGGAATGGGCTTTCCTAGGCTAGTTGCATGTGCATACAAAGGACCCCGCTGAGCATCTATGATGAAAGATCTAAAATCCAATATATGAAAAGGGCAACTAGGGACACTCAGGGTGGGAATTAAAGCGCTAGATGATTATTGACATCCTTAAGCCAGTTAATGTGAAAGTAACCCTATCCCAAACTTGAGCAAGAAAAAAAGTTATGCTTGCCAATGCCCCCAAACATCCCCATTGGTCCTTTGATGTAATGGGCAACTTTATTGGCGACATAGGAGGAGGAGCCATGCTAATCTCAGTTGAGATTTTTTTAAGTCTGTTTATTGAAAACAAAGTGAAAGCACAGAGGAAAATCCACATGTAAAGAAATGATTGCATTACAATAATAAAATGCAACAGTAACAACCACGGTTTCCTTTGTTGTCTTCCACCCAGTAAAGTTTGTCAACTAAGACTTTAATTTGAATGTCCAAACTGCTAGATGACTGGTCTGGGCCTGGGGGATGTGTTGGAGAAAACCACACCGCGAAGCCTCTATAAAATATACATGTTCACCTTACATCTGAAAATACCACTTGTGTATTTTGGGCTCTAATGCAGCATTTCTCAACCCTTTTAAAGCGGAGTTCCACCCTTTCCTTATGTTTATTAAAAGTCAGCATGAAATATATATGTTCTGGCAGTCAATTGTGTTTGCAAAATTTGAGTGGTTCTGTCCCCATCCCTGGCATTAAGTGTAGAAGCACAAGAGAAACCCCCTCTGGGACTTTTTATGGGAAGACCAACTCACCAAGAAAAAGATCACACATGTAAAAGAGAAGAAAAAAAAATAAAAAATAAATTAGTGCAAATGATAAATAAATAAAAAGTTTTTTATTTATTTTATTTTTTTATTTACTTTATTTATTTAATTATCATTTGCACTCATTTATTTATTTTTCTTCTCTCCTCTCGATGTACCCACCATTGATACTTTTTCAACTCTCCAATTTATTAAATTCTAGAATCGGTACAACTCCCTTTGGTCGGGAGGGTCTGAGAGGTTATTTTTAACCTCTTTCATAAGGTTCCAGAGTATCCTTCTGCACTTTATGGTCAGTATCCCATAATAGGAGATGTGAATCTTGGATGATGTTGACAAATTTAATATGTTCTTGATGCTTACACCATGTATTTCCTCTTTTATGATATTTAAAGGGTGTGTTTTTAATTATCTTGACCACCTACCCCTGAGTAAGATATCAGACAAACATCAAACCGCGTTGGGTCTTTTTTCTGCCGTTTCCAGGCAGATCAGTGGTCTTTTTATATTGCGTTATCATCTGCATGTGTGTATGTATTTTTGTGTCATTACATGTTTATTTCCTTTCCACATTGTCTATGTTCTCACTTTTGAACCATCACCATGTCTGGGATGGTTGACTTTTTAAATTATATCAATAAATGCTATTTTTTACATATGTGATCTTTTTCTTGGTGAGTTGGTCTTCCCATACAAAGTCCCAGAGGGGGTTTCTCTTATGATTCTACAATTAAAAGTCAGCAGCTACAAAAAGTTTAGCTGCTGACTTTTAATAAACAGACACTTACCTATCTCCCGGTCCAGTGATGGAGTTGCATGGAGCCTCGCTCCTCTCCCCCTCCCCTCCGCGGCGCCAGCATTGCTACTGTGGGCACCCGGCCGCGGCTTCACGGCCGGATGCACACTGCGCATGCGTGAGCGGTGCTGCGCTTTGTGATTGGTCCTTCTAGGACCTGTCCTGTGTCCCAGAAGACTTCGGGAGGGAGGGGGAAGGAGACCTTCCACTTCCGATCGCCTAAGGCAACCGGGGCAGAAGTACCCCTAAAAATCAGGTATCCCCACCCCCTCCTCCCCAAAAGCTCTGTTTCAGCATCCGGAGCTGGGGAGGAGGACTTTAAGCGGAAGTTCCACTTTTAGGTGGAAATCCGTTTTAACATGAAGGGACCCTTTTAAAATTTCAGGGTTATACCTTGCTTATAATTAATATTTTTGCAGCTCACAGGACATTAGCAAAAACAGCAAATTGTGTCTCTGAGAATAAATTAAAGATTAGGGAATGTGGGCATCCTTTTAGTGTATTTGACACCCAGGGCTGCTCTGTACGACAACATTATTTTCAGTAACAACAATGAAATTAAACCAATAATAATAATGGTTGGAAAAGAAACTCAGACCATAAAGTGTTCCCTCACTTTGGCAGTCAGTGGAAAAATGAACCCTACATTCATGGTCAATAGAAAAGCATCCCTTTACATTGGGGTGCTTTCATACATTGGTGATCAGTGGAGAAGGTTCCCCTTAGATTGGCAGATGGTGGAGAAGAACCCCATTACACTGGTTGTCAGTAGGGATGCGCTCAGGCGTGTTTTGAACCTAGTCCAAACCCACCTGAGCAACCCCACCAGGAAGCTGTCACTGTACTGGGCCAATCTTAGATAATCAAGGCATTCCCCACCCTGCAACCAGATGCCACATGCCCCTTGTATATGTTTGGCTGTGGTGAGGGAAATGACCTGGCCACAAATGGTTGGGCCAGTATAGTGACAGCTTCCTGATGGTCTTGCTCAGGTGAGTTTGGCCTAGGATCCGAACGCCCCAGAACTCATCCCTAGTGGTCACTGGGAAGAATGCACCCTTTACAGATGGCTAAGAAGATCCTTGGTGTCAGTGGTAACTTAAACAAGGGCCAGAAATTGCTAATTTCTTTAGGAAGCCCTACAAATCTTTAGAGGAACCCTAGTTGAGAAAAGCTGCTATAATGCACTTCTATTGTAAAGGATATGGACATTTCAGCTAAAGACACAGTGTTGGATGCAGCCAATGTTGTGGTAGTTCCATTGGTGCCATTTGCTGTCCATATCTGTGGCATTTATTTTAACAGTTAAAGGGCGTTTATCCATGATTTCCAAAAAAACAACAAAAATCCAATAGAAATCAGTCAAATTTATGTTTTCAATGGACCTAAAAACCCTCTCTTGCAGTGAAGCTGAGCCCGCACTGCAGGTGCTAACTGCTCCTTTTATGTCTAGGGGACAGATAAGCCATTTTACTTACCTGATCCTCCACTCCCCTGGCAGACAGTGTTTCTCCATGCTCTGGCAGTGGACCCTTTCTAAGCATACCCACGTCCATCCAATGCAGGGCTATAGTTCCTTCATTGGTCTTGATGATGTCAGAGGACCTTCACAATATAGGGAAGAAGAGGCTGCAGCAGAGAGGAGCCTGCAGGAATGGAGGATCAGGTAAGTAAAACATCTTTACCACAAGTCCCCTAGACCTAAACGAGCAGTTAATCCTTGCAGTGTGGGCACAACCCTACTGCAAGGGAGGATTTTTAAATTTCTTGGAGTTCAGCTTTAGGTTGGATTTGATCATTTTTCTATTATATTCAAAGATTTACTTCCTGGAAACCAGGATCTAATTGTGGTTGAAAGATAATTAAAGATCCCAGAACTGTTTATTGTAGGGCCAGTAAAAAGGACCACAAACAGGTCACCTATCTAGACTTACAGGTGCATGCTGAGCTGTGTTGAATTGTGAGAGCTCACATAAGTACTCAGGTTCATATTATAATATCTCATGTTGTGTTATTTTCCAGATTGAAGAGCGGACGGGGTTCTTGAACAGGTCAAGTCAGAAAAGGTAACGTGATAATATTTTCAAAATGCCTTTTAAAGGATCTGTCTACATTAACTTCATATTTCAAGAAAGAGCAGTCCCTGGTGGAATGAATTACCCACCGGCTTGTGTTTTTTTGAATGATCGTGCTATTTTCTTCATTGTGAGTGTTTACAACTGAAAATGGCATTTTCGTTCCTTGAAGGTTTCATCTCATGGATTAGTTGAATTAACTTAAGCAAATTCACAAAGTTTTTTTGACAGGTTTTTGTATCTTCAAATACTGAGCAGAAAAAGAATCAATTTGAGTTGGAGATAAAGAAACAACTCATTTAGACTGGGTTCACACTTGTGAGGGTCAGGTATGCTTGAAAAGTCGACCCGACCTGCAAGCAAATTGTGCTGCTTTTTAGCAGATGCCTTCAGGTGCCATTAATTCTTGGCACCCCACACATCAGTGAAACACCCTAGTTTTTGCGTCTGTGGCACCATGCAATTCCATGCAGCGTGACTTGTAAAGAGGGTGCGGGACTTCTTTACATGCATTTCTGTGGGTAGGGCAGCCAGTTGACATAATAAGCTGCCCTACGCACAGAACGCGGGTCGCAATAATGTGAATGAAGCCCTAAATGTTTCAATAGTTAGATTTTGTGTGAAACCAAAATTCTGGTTTTATGTTATAGTTATGTATGAGAACATCTTGATGGTAAATTATCGTAGGACAAAATATAGAATATTTAAAGAGAATGTATTTTCTATTTTTCTACATTTACCTATGTCAGGACTTAAAACAGGGCTCCACCCACAAGGGGAAGCTCCACTTGTCTGTCTCCGCCCATTGAGCACCTTTAGGGGGAAGGGGGGGAGTGGGTACCTGATTTTGACAGGTACCCGCTCCCACTTCCCGCTCAGGTCGCCACGGCAATCTGAGCCGGAAGTTTGGCCCCCCTTCTTACCCCACAGCAGGCCCATTCACAAAGCGCATTGTGCAGTAGCAAACTGCAAGGCGGCCCTGCTGGTTTCCCTTAGTCAAGAGGGCAGCACCCGATAGCCGGCTCAGGTGAAGAAGCTGCTGGATTCCTGGACATGTAAGTGCCCTAATATTAAAAGTCAGCAGCTACAGTATTTGTAGCTGCTGCCTTTTATTTTTTTCTGAAGGAGCCTGCAGCTCTGCTTTAAGTCCCTTATCATGAATATTTCAGATTAACATTTCCAGACAAAAAGGAGAATCATTAGGCTCTTGTACCTATGTTTCCTCTGTCTCCTTTGCTCCTTTGTTGTAAAAAGCCCTATACAGAGCTCAATAGCTCAAGCTGAAATTTGACAGTTCTGATGACCCACAGGCTGTCACATAGAGAGGGTCAATCTGAAAGGTAAAAACAGCCTCTGTTGTGCTCATTCTTTAGAAAACAAATTTAGTGCTCTGTGAATTTTGTGTCTGGGATGCACTATGTATTAAAAGTTAACTTCTGAGATTCTATATGTGTAGTTCCTGATCTGAAGATTGATAGTCATTTTAAACTTCCTGTAGGCTAAATTTACCCCTTTGCATGCACAATAATATGCACTGACCCACAAGCTCTTTCACTCTAAATGGGCTTTTAAAAACCTCAATACAGGTAAAACATCCCATTACTATTTTTGTCCAACACACATTGCATTCATACCTCTGCACTATAGTGTGCTTAAGAGCAGGTGTGTTGGGTCATACTGTATATGCGTGTCGGGATGCCATTCAGAATGAATGTCAATGCAGCTCCATTCAAATTTACGGTGCTTTGTAATGGATTTCATGCATAGTGGTAGAAGAAACACAAATCATGGAAACAAAGATAATAGTAATGCAAGATTGAAAATTTGAAGGGATATCACTAGTAATTAGAGTGGAGTAGCAAATTGATTGGTAACCATATACCATATGCACAGGGAATGATAACATTAAAGTGTATGGCCAAAACATTTTTTATGTTTTAGATGGCATGGGAAAGAATTAGGACCCCTGCCAGTTTTTAATTTGGAATTGCTGTTTGTGTATCCACTGGGATAATTAGCGCCCTTCAATCGTCCTGGTGACCATATACACAAAGACAGAAAGTAAGGGGATATCCAAAATTTTACAGTTGTCACCAGAACAGGGGGGTAAGGGGAAATCTTCCAATGGGGACACTTGTTCCCGTGACAACTGTTTACTTTGTAGAGGTTTCTACTTGTTGTCCCTTGGACAGAAAGTGAAGGGAACACCAGAGGGGACATAGACAACAGAAAATAAAAGTTTTAAACTTTCCCTCCTAAAACACAAAGATTTTGGCTATACCTACACTTTTAAGAGGACCTGAACTCTGGAAGCTGTGCCCAGAAAAGTCAAGCTGAGAGCAAAGGACTAGCCCCCAGTATTCCTAGTATTCTTCCTGCAGCCGATCCCCTCATTACTGACTTACTATACTTTGTTGTGCACTGTGTCTCCATTTGGAGGTGGCCATCTTGGTAGAGGCAAGGCTTTGCTTCCTCATGGTACAGCCTCCAGCAAGGAGAACAGAGAGAAGCACAGTTGCAACATCACACAAAGTCTCACTCCAAATCTCCTGAGACTAGAAGTCAGAGGCACGGGGCTGCCTAGGTACACTTTACTTTTCTGAATTAATGCAAAGTGTTCTCTGATTGGACAAGAAGGAAAGGCACGGCAGTGATATTACATGCTCCAACTCATCCAATGAGAGAATGCTTTACTTTCAATGAGAAAATGTAAAGTATTCTCTGAATGGCACCCATGTCAAGTGGCTGACCTCCTGTATTCACAATGCATCAGGCCAGCCGCTCAGCACAAGACCTGGAAGCAAGTGGAGATCTTTGGAGTAGCAGTGTCTAATTCAGTGATTTTCAGCTTCCAGGGGGATTGGCCTGGTATGGTATATGCATAGTTACATCTATACCATGTTGGACCAATGTAACTATGTAAAAATATACCGTGCCTGCAATTAACAATTCTAACTTTTTGCCCACAACATAACATATCTTCACTTTTTGAGTTCAGTTCCACTTAAAGTGATTTAACATTACTTAGCATTAAGAGATGAGGTTCTCAAACACTTTCACAGAATAAAATGCACAACTGCAAAAAGTCTGCAGTTTCGGAGGCAATCGACTGCGATCTCTACCTCAATTGTTCTGCAGCTTTCCACCAACTTCCTCCTTTTCCATCTCTTAACAGAATCAATTCTGTTCTCAGGCAAGAGGTCACTAATAAGGTAACACGTCCCCTAAAGCAAAAGCTTTGTTTCGTGATTAAAGCAGTGCGTGCACTTCCCAGACAACCTTCTGTAATTTGTGATGTTATCGGCGATGCTGGTAGTCAGAGGAAGCGGGAGACTAATGTTGCCGTTCATTAGTCGTCATTTTCCTGGAACAGCTCAATCTCTGCCCTTGCCTGTCTTCAGCTGTCATTTTACAATGTCAACACCAGAGGGCAGCCTTTCCCCCCTTCCTAGAAAAGCAGGAACACCTGAGCGGTAAAACTTTATATAAATATTAGTGTGAGATCATAACAGATGTTATATCCAAGTCACACATATGTTACAAACTCTGCAGAAATGTATAAAAAAAAGACCAGTTTGTTGTCTGTAATTTTCTAGGCAGGTGTTCTTCCACATCATATGGATTTAGTTTACATAGTTTAGACAACAGATTTACTGGCTATTAAAAACTTATTTTGAATTTTTATATGTTGATTTGTAGGCAAAGCTATTTCCTCTGCAAGTGTGAACGCACATTTTCCTGCATAGACAGACTGTCTAGACATTAAAGGAGAATTCCACCCTACAGGCAGCACAGTGACTAAGTGGTTAGCACTTCTGCCTAGCAGCATTAGGGTCGTCAGTTTGAATCCCAACCACGACACTATTTGCCTGGGGTTTGCATGTTCTCCCTGTGCCTGCTTGGGTCTCCTCCGGGCGTTCCAGTTTCCTCCCACGCTCGAAAGACATGCTGATAGGTTAATTGGCTGCTGCCTAAACTGGCCCTAGTATGTATGAATATGAGTCAAGGACATTCGATTGTAAGCTCCTTGATGGCAGGTACTGATGTCAATGTATAATATATACGAAAAGCACTTTGAAAATTGACAGCGCTATATTTACCCAGAATACATTTTAAAAAATTGTTCAAACAATGCAGGCATGGCAAATCTACGTACTGTAGCTTATATATATAGTATAGTTATATATGTATAAACACAATTAAAGTAGATTGAAACTCGACACTAAACCCTTTTTTATATAAGCTTTAACATGTTAAATAAATGTAAAGCCAAAACATTTTTCTTGGTTTAAATCGGGTTATTTTGTGCCGCCTCTGCCCTGCTAGGGGGATTTCCATTTAGCCCTTGTTCACACTGCCGCGCCTTTGACTCCAACATCCCTGCGTGACTTCATTGCGGCTTGCATACGACTTCTTTTACAGAAGTCAATGCAAGTTGTGTTGAAGTTGCACCAAAGTAGTGCAGGAACCTTTTTCTAAGTTGGAGTGACTTGAGTTGCACCGATTAGAACAGTTCCATTAATAGGGAGTAACTTGTCATACGACTTTGAACTCTTAAGTCGCATGACAAGTTGCTGCAGTGTGAACCGGGGCTTACTTTGTGTTTTGGAGATGCAACAAGAAATTGGAGAAAAGTTTTACAAATTCCCATCTTACAGAGTTGTCTCAGTAACAGGTGACCCCCATTGAAGGATTTTTCTCACTTCTTACTCTGGTGACAACTCTAACATTTTGCTGCGCTTTCGATCTCAATGACCCTGGTCGCCAGTGTAAATAAAGAGCTAAATCTCTCAAGCAGGAAACAGACATCAGTAAGAACCTGGTCTAAGTCCTCAACACATACAGATACAAGTATTTAATGCATTTTCAAGTTGTTTTCAATCTTTTGAAATATGGAGCTTTCATTAAAATAAGACGCCATAATATTCCAATTACAAGTGCCGTTTCAGAAATACCATGCTGTTTTTTTGCATTGTCACCCTGTCACATGTGCCTTTGGTGGTACCAAGCTGCTGTGCTGACACATATTGCACACACATGGTCCACTGTTGTCACTTCCAGGAGGCCTGTCCAGAAGAATGGTGAGCAGCCAACGCTGGAGTGTGTGCAATGTAAATAGGAAGTGGCTAAAAAAAGACTGAAAAAGAACAGCAACACTTAGATGTAATAAAGCTGGAAACTGTTTATGATACACAGTGCTTTTGAAAATGAAGAGTTTTCCAGTAAGTCCACTTTAGGTCTTAAGAAAATATCAATTCTGTCCATTGTTTCCTTATAAATCAATAAAATCTGAATAAACAGGCCAATTTAGTCTGGTAAGTGAGGCATACAGTAGATGAATGACCAGCAAGAGTGAGCTCAGGCGTGTTCAGAAATGAGTCAGTACCCGCCTGAGCTATCCAGCCAGGAACACTGCAGATGGGCAATTATAAGCGGGTGGAGGCATTCCTTGTCCCACAGTCGCACATATCCCCCTACAGTATACGTGGGGTTGCGAGGTAGGGTATTGCCTCTGCCGCCTATGATTGGCTGTCTACAGTGAGAG
Organism: Glandirana rugosa; assembly: GCA_018402905.1. NCBI lineage: Eukaryota > Metazoa > Chordata > Amphibia > Anura > Ranidae > Glandirana > Glandirana rugosa. The sequence continues at coordinate 156,321 of BLSH010195352.1, forward strand.
CTTGCTGGCGGTATAGTGCAGGTGGGTTCGGACTAAGAAATGCATGTGTTTGTTTTGTAGAATGACTACCC
>BLSH010195352.1:156705-169240 GCA_018402905.1 Glandirana rugosa
CGGTCGTAGTGACACAACGAACTTCACGTAAGTTAGTCATGGAGGGTCATTACACTGACACAACAGTGAGTGTGGAAACACGCCCTGACTAGGCTGCTCCTGATTGGCAGTATGCAGTGACGGCTTCCTGGCTGGATTGCTCAGGTGGGTTGGGACTAGGATCCGGACACGCCTGAGCCCATCCCTCCGATTGTATACATAGAGGGATGAGTAGTGGGAGAACTAAAGGCACCGCTTCCCATAAACTGTAAGAATAAATATATAGGAAATCTTGATCTTTGCAAGGCGACCGGAAGGTGTGAGTGACAACACAGTCACATTACTGGGAGGTACTGATTGAATGCACTTCAAGCAACACAGTGATGCTGGCAGACGCTTATATGTAGCAGCACAGCATATAGTTCATCACCATGCTGCCACATAAATGCTTAGGGCTGAAGTTAGTTAGAAGTTGTTAGTTGTCCATTGTTGAGGGAACAGTGACACCTAGAGTTTCTGGCAAGTTTTAACATAAACATTGAAAATAGATGCATGCTATCAAACAGAAACAGTTTTTATTTGCAGCATCCTAAGAATTACCATAGAATTTCCTTGACACATGAAGTTCTTAATAATCTTGCATGTGACTGCAGTTCAGCAAAAATACATGGAGAGGGGAGGTCAAACGGGCACTGTTCTGCTCCTGGTTCATCCAGAGTCAGGGCTCCAGTAATGTGTAAAAGGAACAAACACTACATTTTTTCTATTTAAAAAAAGTACCATAGTGTATGGTGAACTTTACTTATGTAGCCAAGTGCTCCCTCGAGAGTGGCTGATAGTTGTGGTCCACCTGCCTGCTGCACTCAATCACACGAATTCCACACATCACTGAACAGGCCTGGACTTTGTTTTGTTGTTTTATTTAGGGGTTTGAACTTGGATAGGGATTAGGGATGACTGTGGGATGCCCAGTAATTGAACATAGGACATGCTATATACACTTCCGGTATATACACTACTTGCTGACCGTTACACTTCTCTCCAGTTAGACCGTTACACCTGTTCCCCTGGTCTGAAGGGAAATTTATCAGACCTCCATGACACTTCCTCTTCACCACAGCTAGCACATGGTGAGGCCTGCTGCAGCTGCTTGCAAGGCCTCGGGACCACCCTTTGTGGGTAAGAATCGCAGGTTTCCTTCACTGAAACCATGGACCCTACCTTGTGTAGCAAAACACTTTGGTGCTAGCTGGGCCTTTGATGGACTACAACTCCCAGACCATCCTTCTTCCAGACCCATCCAGTCTGTACTGCGGTCTAATGGTTCTCTTTCCCTTTGGTTGGCTCCTACTGGCCTCCACAGACTGCTCTCTCTCTTTCCTTCTCAACTTACTCCCAGGGGCCACCACTCACTGACTTTATGGTGGATTCTTTAAGGAGCATCCTTCCATGTAGGCCTCTGCTGCTCTCCTGCTTCTCCTGTGCCACTCCAGGAGCCGACTACCACTCCTGGCTGCACCTAAGCCCCAGGCCTCAGGTTCACCCTCCCCCCCCAGACACGGGGATACCCTCCCAGACAAGGCCAGCTCCTGACTACATTCTCACTCTTCCCCCCGGAATCTCCTGCCACCTGCTGGCAGTCAGCTGTATTTAAGGAGGCCTGCCCCCTGACGACCCAGTCTGTGGCTTGGCCAGGGCTCCTTGTCATACATCAGGAAGTGACACCTCCTCATCCATCTCCCTTCTAGAGCTTTCCAGCTCAAGGGGAGGAATCTCCAAGGGGTGTACCTTCCCTCCAGCCCCACCCCTGAGCCACTCCCAGCCCAGATCAAAACATTCAGTCCTGCAATTACAGTCAGGGCCGACTAGATTTTTCCTCTCCTACCAACAATCTACAAAAGTAAAAGCACCTACACTATAAGGGCACTACACGAAATGTATTTAGTAAAAGCTATTTCCAGTATGTTCAGTATGCAGAGATGGATAATTCCATATGTACTGTATGTGTGTGTGTATATATATATATATATATATACAGTATCTCACAAAAGTGAGTACACCCCTCATAATATTTGTAGAGCAACAATTCTTCTTTTCAGACCCTCAGATAGTTCTTTGCCATGAGGTGCCATGTTGAACTTCCAGTGACCAGTATGAGAGAGTGTGAGCGATAACACCAAATTTAACACACCTGCTCCCCATTCACACCTGAGACCTTGTTACACTAACGAGTCACATGACACCGGGGAGGGACAATGGCTAATGGGGCCCAATTTGGAAATTTTCACTTAGGGGTGTACTCACCTTTGTTGCCAGCGCTTTAGACATTAATGGCTGTGTGTTGAGTTATTTTGAGGGGACAGCAAATTTACACTGTTATACAAGCTGTACACTCACTACTTTACATTGTAGCAAAGTGTCATTTCTTCAGTGTTGTCACATGAAAAGGTAGAATAAAATATTTACAAAAATGTGAGGGGTGTACTCACTTGTGTGAGATAGTGTATATATAGTGGGACAAATAATTATTTGATCCCCTGCAGATTTCGTAATTTTGCCCAATTACAAAGTAATGAAGGGTCTATAATTTTTAGCATAGGTGTATTTTAAGCACTTCAGCCTCGGAAGGATTTACTCCCTTCCTGATCAGAGCACTTTTTGCGATACGGCACTGCACCGCTTTAACTGACAATTGCGTGGTCGTGCGACATTGTACCCAAACAAAATTTACATCCTTTTTTCTCCCCACAAATAGAGCTTTCTTTTGGTGGTATTTGATCACCTCTGCGGTTTTTATTTTTTGCGCTATAAACAAAGAGCAACAATTTAAAAAAAAAAAACTTTTTTTTTACTTTTTGCTATAATACATATCCAAAAAAAAATATAAAAAAACAAAATTATTCCTCAGTTTAGGCCGATATATATTCTTCTACATATTTTTGGTAAACAAAAAAAAAATCACAATAGGCGTATATTGATTGGGTTGCGTAAAAGTTATCGCATTTACAAACTATGGGAATAGATTTATGGCATTTTTATTATTTTTTTACTAGTAATGGCGGTGATCTGCAATTTTTAACGGGATTGCGATATTGTGGCGGACAGATCAGACATTTTTGACACTATTTTGGGACCAATAACATTTATACAGCGATCAGAGCTAAAAATAGCCACTGATTACTCTATGGATGTCATTGGCAGTGAAGGGGTTAACACTAGGGGGCGATCAAGGGGTCAAAAATATCAACCAGAATCCAGGAAAAACACATGATACAAATGTTATAAATTGAATTGCAGTTCAGCGAGTATAATGAGTATTTGATTCCCAAGCAAAACATGACTTAGTACTTATTGGAGAAACCCTGGTTGGCAAGCACAGAGGTAAGCCATTTCTTGTGGTTGGTTTCCATGTTTGCACACATCTCAGGAGGGATTTTGGGCCACTCTTCTTTACAGGTCTTCTCTAAATCCATAAGGTTTCTTGGTTGTCGCTTGACAACTTGAAGATTCAGCTCCCTCCATAAATTTTCTATAGGATTAAGGTCTGAAAACTGGCTTGGCCTACACCGTGACCTTAATATGCTTTTTCTTGAGCCACAACTTTGTTGCCTTGGCGGTATGTTTTGGGTCATTGTCATGCTGGAAGACCCATCCATGACCCACATTCAGTTTTCTGGCTGAGGGAAGAACGTTCTCATCCCAGATTTTACAATACATTGCCTGACCATTGGCCTCTCAATGTGCAAAGTGTACCTTTAGCAGAGAAACAGCCCAAAAGCATAATGTTTCCACCTCCATGCCTGACTGTAGGGATAGGGTTCTTAGGGTTATAGTCAGCATTTTTCTTCCTCCAAGCACAGTGAGTCGAGTTAATGCCAAAGAGTTCAATTTTGGTCTCATCTGACCACAGCACTTTCTCGCAATGCTTCTCTGAATCATTTAGATGTTCATTGGCAAACTTCAGAGACCAAAATTGAGCTCTTTGACATTAACTCGTTTGGAGGAATAAAAATGCTGACTATAACCCTAAGAACACCATCCCTACAGTCAAGCACGGAGGTAGAAATATTATGCTTTGGGGCTGTTTCTCTGCTAAAGGTACAGGCCAACTTTGCCGCATTGAGGGGCCATGTATTGTAAAATCTTGGATGAGAACCTTCTTCCCTCAGCCAGAACACTGAAGATGGGTAATGGCTGGGTCTTCCAGCATGACAATGCCCCAAAACAAACCACTGAAGCAATAAATGAGTGGCTCAAGAAGAAGCACATTAAGGTCATGGTGTGGCGTAGCCAGTCTCCAGACCGTAATCCTATAGAAATTTGATGGAGGGAGCTGAAATCTCGAGCTGTCAAGCGACAGGCAAGAAGATCTGTAAAGAAGAGTGGACCAAAATCTCTCCTGTGCAAATGTGTGCAAGCCTGGTAACCAAGTACAAGAAACGTCTTACCTCTGTGCTTGCCAACAAGGGTTTCTTCACCAAGTACTAAGTCTTATTTTGCTTGGGAATCAAATACTTACTTTACTCACTGAACTGCCACTCAATTTATAACATTTGTATCATGTTGATTTTTGGTTGATATTCTGTCTGTATCATTTAAAATACACCTATGATAACAGTTATAGGCCCTTCATTTCATTGTAAGTGGGAAAACTTACAAAATCTGCAGGGGATCAAATAATTATTTTCCCCACTGTATATATATTGTATACATACACACACACACACACACAAACTAATAATTTGGACTCTTCCTTAAAAAAATGCTCACTATTGGATATCTGATTTTATTGTGATAATCACATTAAAGCGGTTCTGCGCCCACGGGGGAAAAAAAAAACCTGTAAGGCAAAGGCATAATGAGCTAGTATGCAACGCTCAATACTCACCTAAGAACAAAGATCCGACAGGCCCGCCTGGTCCCCACTGAGGGAGCTGACATCTTCCCCCGGGGGTTCCTTCCAGGTTTGTGGCTCCGGTGAGTGACTGGAGCCGCGAGACGTAACTCTCGGGGATGCGCGCCGGAGACCTCCATTCTGGCAAGGTCCGGCAGGATACATGGGGCCTTTGCCGGAACTTCACGGCGCATGCGCCATTGACGTCAGTGGCTGCATGCAAGGTGGTTTAGGAGATATTCATTTTACCTACAGGTAAGCCTCATTATAGGCTTACCTTTAGGTAAAAATCACAATTTAATAGAAAAGCATAACCTGTTGGATTTTTATGATCTTAAAAATGGTAAAGCCCCTTATGATAATGATCCAATGTTATTTAAAATATTTCAGATGTCAGAACAAGAAAGTCACCTGAAACCATTTGTAATAATGATTCATGCATTCAATTTGCAGAACAATAAAAGTGCCAAACCTGCCAAAGCTGCTCCATCAGACCTGCCACTGCCAGCAGAAGGTGTTCGTAATATCAAAAGTATGTGGGAAAAAGGCAACGTTTTCTCATCCCCGGGGGGTGTAACGTCACCAAACAAGGTACGTGCAATGTGTAAAATACTGACAGTGAATCTGTAGTGGATTCAGGTCAATTTTATATTATTCTTTTTCCCTCCTGCTCATATACTGTGTGTATATATATATATATATATATATGTATAAAAAAAATTCAGACAGGGATCGTTGCACTTCAATATTTATTTCAGAAGTCCATCAAGACTATTTTAGAATACATTTACAAGTCATACTTGCATAACAGAAGTCATCATTTAGATCTAAAATATTGTGAAATAAATATTGAAGTGCAACGACCCCTCTCTGGATTTTTTCCATTTATGGTCAGTGGGATGACCTGATCGTTTGTGCACTGCTTTTGTCTGTTATGCTGTTCACCACACCTGTTTGGAATATACCGTATATACTCGCGTATAAGCCGTCTCGAATATAAGCCGAGGCACCTAATTTTACCACAAAAAACTGGGAAAAGTTATTGACCCGAGTATAAGCATAGGGTGAGAAATGCAGCAGCCAGAACACAAGGACAGTGAGCCAGAACACAGGGACAGGGAGCCAGAACATAGGGACAGGGATATTAGCCAGGACACAGGGATATTAGCCAGGACACAGGGACATTAGCCAGGACAAAGGGATATTAGCCAGGACACAGGGATATTAGCCAGGACACAGAGACTGTAGCCAGAACACATAAGGGATGATTAATGTAGATTCACATTAAACAGAGCCGCGCTGCTTCTAAGAGCCACTCTGTGCATGTAACTGTGACTAATCACATTGGAATGTAGAGAATGCTGAGAGAGAGAGAGCTGCAGATCTTCACTGAGATCAGGAGGTGGGCGGGACTGAACAGCTAACACCCACTTGTCCCGCCCACCTGCCGACATCAAGATGAAAATCTGACACCTCTCTCAGCATTCTCTGCATTCCAATGTGATTAGTCACAGTTACACAGCACAGAGCGGCTCTTAGAAGCAGCACGGCTCTGTTTAATGTGAAACTACTGATCACCCACAGACACTGACTCGAGTATAAGCCGAGGGGGGTCTTTTTCAGCACAAAAAATGTGCTGAAAAACTCGGCTTATACTGGAGTATATACGGTGTATATGTATATATATATATGTATATATATATATATATATATATATCATATACAGGGTATAAAATGGTGATTTTATTAAATTAAAAATGTTTACTATTGAGGCCAAAGCTGATAATACCATATCACTTTCTTATTGATTTCTTTATGGTTTCAGGAAACAGCGGGATTAAAAGTGGGTGTATCCAGTCGTATTAATGAATGGCTAACTAAAACTCCAGAGACCAACAAGACGCCTTCAGCAAAGCCTGCAGTAAGTTGAAGATACTTTGCCCTTTTTAAAATGTATCATTAAAGGGGTTGTGATAGGTTGTCAACATAAAGGCGACAGTGAAGAGAGTATTTAGGATCCCTGGCAGCAACAGGGCATGTGTTGCAGTGAAACTATGGGAGAATCAAAGACCAAATAACTTACCGTAAGCAATCTGTTCCTGCTACAGCCTTCACACTATTGTTTGCCCTCTGTGTGACTTTCTTCTCTCCGCAGACTGCAATGTCCTGTTATAGCTACCCTTTGTCTACCCATGTGCATGTTGTAATAGATTAGTGCATTTGGAAAATATAAGAGGATGAGAACTTATTGATGGACAGGTGAGAAGACCTGGGTAGTGGGTGATGGAATAGAGCTCTGTATATCAGACCAAGAAAAATCGATGTCCATAGTCTGCTTGTTACCATATTTTATGCTGTACGCATATAAACATTTTAGTCTGCACCTGCGCTGCCACCGTCGCATGAATGTCTCTTTCAGGATAAGATGTAGACATCAACAATGTGTAGCCAGCGTTGGAGGCGCAGGCACAGAATAACTGTACAAAGTTTGCATCTTAAAGTATAACTAAAGGCAAAACTTTTTATTTTAGTTTCGGATAGAGTGGAGAAGGATTAGAACACATGTCAGTTATTATTGCTGTCTGTGTCCCCATGAGGGAGATTCTCCCTCCCTGTTTGTCCTGTGTACTGTTATTATTGAAAGTGAAAGTTAAAGAAAAGTAATAGAGGGGGAAATCGTTCAATGGGGACACTAGTTTTGGTGACCTGGGGGTCCCCAAGGAATTCCTTTAATTTGAAGGGATTTCCAGTCACTTCCTGTTTTGGCTATGGGACAGGAAGTGAAGGAAAATCTTCGTAATGGGACACAGATGGCTGAAAAAAAATCTGACAGGAGTTATAACCCTCCCTTACTCTATCCAAAATTTAAAAAAAAATGTTTTACCTATAGTTCTACTTTAACTTATGAGAGTAAGCATGAATATTATCGTATGAGTTGAGATGCTGTATGGACCACTTTTTGTACAGCCGTGAGCATGAGACCTTAGATTGCCTGCTGCTATGCACTGCTTTCTCCCTTTCCTTTAATATGTATAATATATACTGTGTATATATATATAAGACCCATTTTGTATTTTTTTCCCAGTTTCTTGCCTGTATTTTAACACCTTTTATCTTTTTCTTGCTCTCGGTCAGCTGATTTTCTTTCCTTACTAGTCTGTCCATCAGCCTACTGAAGAGATCTCCTCTCTGATGTCTTCTCTCCTTCCTCCTTCTTTCCTTTTTGGATTATGATCTTTTCATTATGGTGATAAGGTAATACTGTTAGTAAAATAGCAAGCACAAATTCTTATTTTAAAACTGCAGGCAAATAAACAAATCCACTGATTTACGCAACACAGTTTATGCATGAATGTGCGTTGCGTTTAGGAACCTAACCCATTTTGAATGAGCAGCCAACGCACCACAATGCCCAAGAAATGAATGTGTACCTTTTCAAAGTTCCACAAGGCACAAATGGCTCCCATGTGCATTGGGGCAGCCTTGCAAGGTGCGTTCCAATGATTGTGTTCTCTTGTGTTATTGTGTTGCGGTTTTATGCGCACTTTAGTGAATGTTTACCACAATACACAAATGTGAAGCCAGCCTAAATGTTTAATTTAATTAATGCCAGCACAGATAAAGTCAGGCTGATTGGAAGTCCATGCACTGTGAGAGCTTTATTGCACTACACTAGGATGGTTTTCAGACATTGTTTATAGTTTTATTTTATTTTTTTAGTTGCTGTCTATTTCCCACTTGGTAGATCACAACAGGAAATGTCTGTAAAGTGAGCGGAAATTCCCTCTTAGCTACATCATCCCTTTAATCCAGGACACATATTAATTACACAAGTTCTTTGGCTGATTAAGGTGGTAATTAAACTCACTTGGTGCTTTATTTGCATTAAATTAGCCTCAGGACCTGTGTAATTCATGTGTGTCCTGGATTAAAGGGATGATGTGGCAACCCTACTCTTAGATAGCTATCATCTACTGTTGCCACCTCATCCCTTTAAACCCGAACACATATTAATTACACAGGTTCTGAGGCTAATTTAATGCAGACGAGGCACTAAGTGAGTTTAATTACCACCTTAATCAGCCACAGAACCTGTGTAATTAATATGTGTTCGGGTTTAAAGGGATGAGCTGGCAACTCTACTATCACCAGAACTAAGGATGGGCTCAGGGTGTGTTCGCAACAGCACGTGCCCAAGCCCGCCAGGAAGCTGACACTGCGCCGGCAGTGAGACATTTCCCGATCCACAGCTGTCTGTGATTAGGGCAGAGCAGTGTAAGCTTCCTGACGGGTTTGGGCATGTGCGGTTGCGAACACGCCTGAGCCCATCCTTAATCAGAACCAATGTCTCCACTGGATGAGTTTCCCTCACTCCTGTTGCTGTGACGGTGGGAAAATTATGTATGACAGTGGTCACTGGTACAAATAGAGAGAGACACAAAGTGAAAATAAACAGCGCTATTAGCAGTTAACCATTCTTCACTCTATCCTGACCTAAAGGAACAATTTTTGGCTATAAATTTACTGTAACCACTTTTCTGGCTCTTTTTGTTTACAAGTTTAAATCAGTATTTTTTGCTAGAAAATTACTTATAACCCTCAAACATTTTATATATATATATATTTTAGCAGAGACCCTAGAGAATAACATGGCGATGTGTTGCAGTTTTTTATGTCACACGGTATTTGTGCAGTGTTTATTCAAATGCAATTTTTCTGGGAAAAAATAAACTTTAATGAATTAAAAAAAACAATATATACCCCAATTTTTTGTATGCGCTCTCTCGTGGAATGGCGACAAACTACAGTACTTAATAATCACCATAGGCGACTTTTTAAACGCATTTTACAAAGTTACAGAGGAGGTCTAGCACTAGAATTATTGCTCTCACTCTAACATTTGCGGTGATACCTCACATGTGTGATGCAAACACTGTTTACATAAGCTTGCTTTTTTTATTTTTTATTTTTACACTGTCCCTTTATTTTTTTTTTTTTTGTTATTCATTTTATTCCAATTACAAGGAATGTAAACATCTCTTGCAAAAGAAATAAGGGTGACCAGTCTTCTTTTTATGGAGAGATCACAAATTTCTCCTTTACCTTTAAAAGCAAAAGATGAAACTTTTTTTTTTGATCTTTAGCTTTAAAAAAAAAATTAGTTTACTTCCACCCTAGACCGGAAGTGACGTCATGATGTTGCTCCAGTCCTCCAAGGCCATAGAGGCAATCAGAGATTATCTAGTCTCTCACTGCCTCTGTGACCAGCCGGCCGCACCGTCAAAAAGTTTCTCGGGCATTCCGGTGGAAACGGCAAGCCCGTGAAACACCAGCTGGAGGGGTCTTCGGAAAGTGATCCAGTGGCTGATAAGCCGCTTGGATCGCTTTCATGAGTAAGCCCGCCACCGGCTGAAAAAAATGGTACCGGCTTATGGCTTCAGCCGTAACTCCTGTAAAGCAAAGCGCAATATATATGTTCATATTGCAGTCAGCAAGTCACTAGTTTTAGTGGTTGAGTGAAGCTGGAGATGGATTTTAAAGCTTTTTTAGGACTAAACTAAGCTGTATAGCTTCACATAATTATTATGTATCTAAACCCGAAAAATAAATAAATATATTACAGTTTATCAGTCCTTAGATATGGTGGCTGCATTAGTATTCATTTTTCATGCTAAGCATCAAGTACCGAAAATCCCTATTGATCTGGTCAGAAATGCAGAATACTCGTCACTTCCTGTGAACTGAAAGCAAAGCACAAAGAACCCTTATCTTTATTGTGTAAAATAATAGTCCTACCAATTCATTAAGTAATGGAGATGAACAAAGGCAGATGTTTGAAGTCTAGTCTGGGAGACAACCATGGCTGGCTCCATAGATAGTGTAGAAACGAAGGAACAGGAAGTGTTGTGCTGGCAGGATCACCAAGTTAAAAACAGGGGCAAAAGAAATGAAAAAAGAATACATCTAAGGACTGGCAAGCTACAATATATTACATTTTGGTTTTGGGGTTTTGATACAGTTTGTCAACCAATCAGTTAGAGCAACCATTCTCAACGAGGGTTCCATGGAAGGAGGTTGCTAGGGGTTCCTTGCACTATGGCGGATTAACCTCCAATCTGAGGGTGTCTGCATAGCTTCAGGTGTAACACCTTTGGCAGAGCAAGCAGCATGGCACCGATATAGACCAATGTTTAAAAAGAACTGTTGCCCTTTTACTCTACCAAACTGTGTAGAATCTCTTATGTTATCATTTTGATGCTGTCATAAAACTTTATGACCGCCAGAAATAATATATGGTGAACATGGTACAAAGACTTTTTCTGTAAGCTTTTCTTTTTAAATTGTGTTTTTGTTTTCAGGATTTAAGACCTGGAGACGTATCTGGCAAAAGAAACCTCTGGGAGAGACCGCCAGCAGACAAGGCTTCCACACCATCCAAGGTGAGGATTTCTAAGTGTACATACTAAGAAATAGGGTATCTGCATCATTCAGAATCTAAAGTTTTAAAGTTTTAAATTGTTATAAGAGCAACATAAGGTCTCAGGAGGGCTGTGTGTAGTGTTATTTACTTGTACTTTCTCCCAGCCAGAGCGGAGATGTCAGCTCAGTTTCAGGCTGTATGGGTCCCATGGAGGTTGACATCTCATGGCCTGAGCTCAGGACTGATAACAGACATTTTGTATGGTCTGCTGCCATAGGATCAAACTGTCAATTGACAAAGCTGTTTTATTTCTTTGTAACACCTTTGTTATATTACAATTTTTGAGTGTCAGTATTTGGCACTGAACTCAGATGAGATATATGATGGCCTCTTACCTTAAAACCTAGCCATGGTGTGTAGTGGGCAAGGAGTGGCACAAAGAGTCAACCAGCTCTAAGGTTTAAGTCCAATCTATAAATAACTCCAGATAAATACAGTTTTAATAATAATATAAGAATAGAGTTGAGCGAACACCTGGACGTTCGGGTTCTGCTGGTCCGTCCGAACTTCGGGACAAAGTCCGGGTCCGGGTCCGGACGGAACCCGAACGATCGCACGGACAACGAACCCCATTGAAATCAATGGGGACCCGAACTTTTAGGCACAAAAATGGCTGTAGCAAAGTCCTGGAAAGCCCCAGAGGGGTGCAAAGGGAAGTAAAATGGGGGTAAGGGTAGGGCAAGTGCCCTACAAAAAAAATGGGGACAGGGAAAATAACTTTAAATATTTTTAAAAAAATAAAAACAAAAAAAAGCAAAAATGGAGGTGAATGTGGATCATCTTCAAACTGTGTCTGAAAAGTATTAATTAACGGTAGAAACCATATAACTGTTCCAAAATCATCTTCAAACTAGGGCAAGTGCCCTACAAATAAATGGGGATAGGGAAAATAAATTAAAATCAAGTAAAAAAATGGGAAGGGGGGTGGATGTGGAGTAGGAGCCTAGAGGTTGACTAGGCCGTGACCGTGGTAGTGTAGGTGGAAGTGGCGGTGGGAGAGGAGTAGGAGGAGGTAGCCAACATGGTATTTTTTTTTTGTATTGAGGCCTATTCAAAAAAAGAAGTATATGAATGGCTGTGTGAGTCCGGTCTAAATGTTTATTCTGCACAAGGTACAGACAAGTCTTGTGGGATCCATGCCTGATTCATTTTAATAAAGGTTAGCTTGTCCACATTGGATG
>BLSH010195352.1:174678-187693 GCA_018402905.1 Glandirana rugosa
ACCAAAACCATTTAGACTTCTGTTTTTAGACGTCTTTTAGATGATCACACATACCCCAGAATCTTCGACTCACGTATAAACCTTCCAGTTTTCTATAACAAGACACGAAGGTCCCATAAATTTATCTATTTTGTAATCTTGTACGCTTACATAACGTCTCTACGTGACGTATACAAAGAATATATCACAACTCGCTTGGGCCTGACATTGCAAGCCCAGGCATGGCTTGAAAGCCCACAGGCACCGTGCCTGGGCCTGTAAAGTTTTTAGCAAGCCCAAGCCAGGCCCCAAGACGATAAAATGAGGTGCACAACTCTTCGACGTCCCGTCGGACCCCGGACCGAACCCGAACGATTTTTGAAATGTCCGGGTCCGTGCCACGGACACCCGAAAGTTCGGTACGGACCCGAACGTTACAGTCCGGGTTCGCTCAACACTATATAAGAAACATATGCAGTGCATCTCTGCAATACATTCGCATGTTCTAATGTTTTATCTATTTAAATACCCTGGAAGCACAGAACAATATCTTTTGACCTTCCAAATATGCACTCAGCTTCTAAGACCCCATACACACTAGTAGATTTTCTGCAGATTTTTGTCTTCAGATTTACCAAAACCATATAATGTCAGGTCAAACCTTAAGAGTTTCAATTTGTACGTAATCAGGCAGGGCCTTGCACTACATGGTTTTGGTAAATCTGAAGACAAAAATCTGCAGAAAATGTAATAGTGTTTATGGGGTCTTAGTCTTCTTGTAGGCCGACAGCACACAGTATTTTTGCAGACTGAATGGTGCCAGCCCTGCCCAGTTTTCTCTTGCCAAACTACTCAGACCCACCTACTCTCCCATTTACACCACATAAAGACTAATCGATCTGTATTATCAAGATAAGGATTGGGGGGGCTAATTGATTTCTTTGAGACAACATAGGAACGCTGGACACAAGACAGTCTTGAATTTCTGATCAATGGGTATTTTTTTTTTTGCACTTATCAAACAGATATAACAAAACATGTTCGATTACATATTTAACAGACCAAGAGGGAGAAAATAGGAGAATTTCATTGTTAGGATTTACATACACTTTATGTAAAATACACCCAACCTGTTTCAGGGGACTAGGGAATAATTAAATTCGAATTCTGATTGGTCACTATGGGCAGCTTTATTTTCATTTGTTTTCTCTCTAGTTTGTAAGCTTGTATCTGTTTTCTTTTCCTTAACCTTTTTTTTTTTATTATTTTGTTTTCATTTTAGGTGTCAGCTGGAGGGAAAAAGTCTGACACCAATGGTTGGTAATACTTTTTTCTTATATTTTTGTGTTAACTCTCTCAACACTTAAAAACAATATCTTATTAATAATGTAACTTGTACAAGAAATATTTAAAGGAGAAAAATATACTTAAATTGGATGTAAACTCGATTCATGAAATTTGAGCTGGGCACATCTGTCTGTAGTGTTTTGTTATCTCTCTTCAAATAGCTATGTCCAGTAGCTGTCTCTTCCTCCATAGCTCTGTTATCAGCCTGATAAGTTCTCACTCGTTCTGGGAGTCATCGGAAAACATAGAATTAGAGTCGTGGGAGGTTGCTAAAAATAGATTAGCAGGCTGCTAAACAAAACACAGTCACAGCTCTACATGTGTGGGGAGGGGGTGTGTGCCTTTCCTCCAATCAGCTTTCTCACAGTCTCTCACAACGTCTACCTATCAACCCCTCCCAGATAGGAATGAGGAAGTGGGAAATCTAACAGAACGTGCATTTTATAAACAGTGTATCAAAGGGAAGGCAGAAGATATACATATAAGACTTGAATAGGGAGGTTTGTGTCATCTCTGTGTATCATCTGAGGCTGTTCACTTCACTGGGTATATTGAGGGTTTACATCCACTTTTAAAAAAACAAACATCTACACTCACCAGATAACATATATGCTCACCAGAATTAAACTGACAAATGGCTTTTAGGCTGTTCACCCTGCCAGGGTCCCCCCAGGGAATGGAGAGATCTTGCCCACCGTGTCTGTGTGTCCCAAATTGTCAGACTCCAGTTCCGCTCCCCATACATAGCATGGAATAAAACACTGAACGGAACAAAAGCGGTGATGTCAGCGCCTTCGTTCCGTTCAGTGTACTGCCGGCCAGCATTTTTAATGTTGACACCGCTAGTGATTTCTTTTGCAAATGTAAGTGCAATACTTTTATCTACAATAAAATGTGTGCAGGATTACACTATTTTGAGCCTTTTTATTCCATGCTATGTATGGGGAGCGGACCTGGAGTCTGACAATTTGGGACACACAGACACAGTAGGCAAGATCTCTCCATTCCCTGAGGGGACTCTTGCAGGGTGAACAGCCTAAAAGCCATTTGTCCGTTTAATTCTGGTATGCATATACAGTATCTCACAAAAGTGAGTACATCCCTCACATTTTTGTAAATATTTTATTATATCTTTTCATGTGACAACACTGAAGAAATTACACTTTGATACAATGTAAAGTAGTGAGTGTACAGCTTGTATAACAGTGTTTTACTGCTACAGGGCGGCATCTGTGCGCCGGATCACGTATACTTACGTAATCCATCTCTTCCGGGTAGCAGGCGCGAATGCACCCGCTGACTGTTCGGTACAGAGGCATAACAGTGGTCTGCCTATGTAAACAAGGCAGATCATCGTTCTGTCCGGAGGTAAGACGTGGGTCCATGTCTTCCCCTAGTAAAAGCACCTCCCACAGTACACAAAAATATAGGCTAGGCACACAGTTAATCCTTTGATCGCCCTAGATGTTAACCCCTTCCCATCCAGTGTCATTAGTACAGTGACAGTGCATAATTTTTAGCACTGATCACTGTATTAGTGTCACTGGTCCCCAAAAAGTGTCAGTCCTGCTATAAGTGGCTGATCTCCTCCATAAGACCCCTTTCACACTGGAACCGTGGCCGCGTTCGCGGTAAAGCATTGCTCGTTTCAGCGGCGCTTTACCACTGTTAAAGCGTCGCTTTTCGGCTGCTAGCGGGGAACTTTTAACCCGAAAGAAGGGGTTAAAAACGCCCGTGTTGTGGCACTCCCGACTAGCTTTGGAAGCGCTGCCCATTCATTCCAATGGGCAGGGGCGTTTTCCCAACCCACCCCAAAGATGCTGCTTGCAGGACTTTTCCTAACGTCCTGTAAACATACTGCCCCAGTGTAAAAGCACTCGGGTGGCATGGGAGGCATTTTTCAGGAGCTTTACAGGCACTATTTCTAGTGCTAAAATGCCTGAAAACTGCCTTCAGTGTGAAAGGGGTCTTACTAGTAAAAAATAAAAAAATATCCCATAGTTTGTAGAAACTATACATTTTTCGCAAACCAATCAATATACGCTTACTGGGATTTTTCTTTTTGCCAAAAATATGTAGCAGAATACATATTGGCCTAAATTGATGAATAAATGAGATGTTTTCAATTTTTATTGAGTACGTTTTATAGCAGGAAGTAAAAAATGTAGTTTTTTTTTTTTTCCAAATTTGTCCATGTTTTCTTTTTTATAGCGCAAAAAGTAGAAAACGCAGAGGTGATCAAATATCACCAAAAGAAAGCTCTATTTGTGGGGAAAAAAAGGACATACAGTTTGTTTGGGTACAGTGTTGCATGATCGTGCAATTGTCAGTTAAAATAACGCAGTGCTGTATGGCAAAAAATTGCCTGGTCATGAAGGGGGTAAATCTTTGAGAGGTCGTGGTTAAAGTTTAATAAAACCTGGAGTTAGTGTTTAAACTCCTCAGTATTACTTTTAGCACCACCTGCTGGTAAATCTTTGTTTTCCACTTGTTCTTCCATGTACTGCAGTGGTTCTCAACTCCGGTCCTCGGGACCCACTAACAGGCCAGGTTTGCAGGATAACTGAAATACACCACAGGTGATATCATTTGCTGCTCAGTGATTGCAGTATTCTGGTCTGCATCTCCCCAAGGTAATACTTAAAATCTGGCCTGTTGGTGGGTCCTGAGGACAGGAGTTGAGAACCACTGATATACTGTATGCTGCCTATTGTTACAGAAAGTTTAATTTATGGAGAGAACCCTTATTCCACAGAAAACAAAGGATGCATAGAATGAAATATGACCCTTTTTATCACTTACTTGGAGGCTTTGATGGGTGGGGACTATTCTTTGTTACTACAGACAGGCACCTAAATGATTTAGGAGGGATTTTTTTTTTTTTTAATGGAAACCCCCTTTAAGCAGAGTATTTTGAATTTTAATGTTTAAAACTTGTTCTCTTTTTCTTCTGCAGGATTAAGATTTGAAAAGGAGCCATAGGAAGCTTTCCAAAGCAACCAGACCAACTCAGATAAAGTGCTAAACTGTCCTTTTTTATATTTATGTTTACTTACCAAAAATGTGTTTCTCATTATGCTGAATACAACCATGTATATTAGCACTGTATTTAATGCCCACCCTCCTCCAAACTGCTAGACATTCAGGAGACTACAGTACTGCCTTTGCACAAGATCTTAAAGGAATTGTCCAATCAGCTGCAGATTTCCAGAACTTCCACCAAGTTCCCTCTTGAAACAAAAGGTAAAAGTTGTTCCTTGATCACAGTTTCCATGGTACGATTGGCAGATTACCTCTCCTACTTCCTCACTGTTTTATGGTTGACTTAGCCAATGGGCAGGTGAAGGGGGCAGTCATAAAGCAAAATTGCACCATTGAAACATGAGACCATACCAGTTCCCAGAAAAATCCAGACGCCATTGCAAATCTGTGACTAGCTGGAGAATCCTTTTAAGAGAAGCAGCTGTGAATCAAATATATTTCTACTGATACTTATTGATTGCTTATACCACAAAGTCATGATGAATCTATAAAGGCAGTTCCCATGAGACTATGCACCGATAGAATTATGCTGCACTTTAGAGTAGAACAGTTTAATAGTTTATGTTAACAACCATTGTCTGGTAGGATATTACTGATTAGCTCAAATTATTATTTTTATTATATTTTTTTTTCCTTTTAAAAACTACTTTGAATATCAACCTTTACACTTTGTTACAGGTAAAGCCAATTTATTGGTCCATATTAGTCAACTTTTTGGTACTTTAATGGTTGACCGTATAGTGTTATAGACCAACAACTGCAGTTTTACACACAAGTAGCTTTAAACCTTAAGCACTATTAAACGCAAAGGGCTTTTTATATGTGCTAGAATATACAGTATTTAGAGATTTTTTTTTTTTTTTACATAATAGCCATTATCACTGCTTTTATTAATTCACTCTAGTTTAGGATAATTTTGTCATTCACTAAATTAAAAAATGTAAATGTAAGCCCAAATTATCAGTATGAAAATGGTATGAAAATATTTTTTAGAACCCAACTGAACTTTCAGTTCAATATAGCCATTTCAGGTGCATCAAAACAAAAGGTGTGCACATTCTGACAGCATATTTTGTTTAGCCACAACCGGGGTAGAAAAGTCTGTGCTTTGCCAGCCTGCTGCCGAGAAGGTCCCTTGCTCTCTGTGCGGAAGCAGTGGTTCCTCTGCAGAATTCTGACACACCCCTTGCTAGGTCAGACCCCAGATAGCAAGCAATTGAGCTGCAAGTTTGAAAATGACTTGCTAAGCTATTGCTAGACTTGCCAGGCCTCACAAGTTTGTTGCACAATTGCAGCATGTCCGCATTGCATGACTCCAGATCAACTTTCTGCAAGTCTGCTGCAAGTTCTGGTTCAGTTATGTTGTGCAACAGTCATCCCACCACAAGGGGTCACTGTGGCTGAATTTTCATGCTGTAGACTTGCAGAGCTCTTGCCGTAGACTCACCACTGCAGCTTTGCTCTTGCCATACAAATTTGCTACAAATTGGAAAAGTGTCAACTAAAACTTGTTTTTCGAATGCTCTGCAAGTGTACAATTTGCCAGTGGAATTATGAAGCAAGTTAAAAGACTAAAGCCCCGTACACACGGTTCGACGATCGCATGTACGATCGCCTTGAATCATATGTTGGCTGTTGTATGCAGCATACTGACTGCACTACACGATCGTACGGCCGGGGAAAGAACGTTCAGGTGCATGTAATTAGCATCCAGCCATTCCTGACTTTGGGCATGCGTGTTTTGCACAATACAACTTTGTTGTACCAACTGCTCTGTACACACGATGCTTGTTGGTACGACCAAGTTTTCTAGTCTGCTCATACAACTCCCTTGTACGACCGTCATATGTTCGAATGTTCAAATCGCGCATACGAACGATCGATATCGCATACAACGGTCGTGAGTACGGCGTGTTGTATACGACCGTCGAACCGTGTGTACGAGGCTTTACAATTCAACACTGGCATAAATTTGTGGCAAGTTATCCTTGCTATCTGGGATAGCTTTGTAGTCAGGAATGCTAATGCTCCCCACTGATTAGAGAGCCCTAGCTTTGACTCGGCAGGGAGACCACTGCTTCCACACAGAGCAAGGGCCATTCTCTGTAGCATGCTGGGGCAGGTTTTTCTTCTCAAACTTTGACTATCTTTTAAAGAAAACAAGTTGTAAGGCTGTGGCTGCCTACCATACACACCATTTGGTTTGATGCAACTGTTATATATTTAACTGTTTTATACTAGAAAGTAAAGTTGAGCTTTCATGAGGCTTACTAAATTTGTTTGAATTTGCAAATAAAAAGACCAAATTAACAATGACAGTAATTAATTCATAAACAACATTTTTTTTTATTTTTTAAAAATGACAAAATTCAACATCCTGCCAATGGAATTACAATATCCAGTTAAATATATATGTATTTTTTTTTATTTTAGCCTTTTTTTAGTCCATTCCAAAGATGTCGACAGGCAGGTTTCATTGTATATGTATATAGTAAACCTTGGCACCATCACTGCAAAAAAAAAAAAAAATTTTTACTTTTACAGACAGTGTGGGTTTATAAGCCAGGTGGTGATTTAATTGGTAGTATGCTGTACTTCTTATGCCATTGTGTTTGTTTCATCGTAATGTACAAAAAGAATAAAAAATTGAATCACACTGTTTTGCTATTCGAAAGGTTAATATCACTGCTTTGCTGAAATTTGTACTCCTTTTAAATAATTCAAAATTTTTACTTACAAGATGCAAATGCACTCAGTTACCTGTGGGATGTCAGCCTGCACAGCTGCCTTGTATTGTTTGCAAAGCTGTCATCTGTGATCATTTCAGCCGCACAGAAAAGTTATTTTCAACAATGTATTATGAAACTGCAACCACAATAAATTGATAAATCTCATTTCCTGTCTCTCTTTTCTGGAGGTGGTGGTAGAGAGGGGATGGGGTAAAGAAAATACATTTTTTGCAGTAGATTTTAATAAAGCACCACATTTATGTGTTAATTTAAAAATATTGTCACTTCAAAAAGTATACGGTACATACCCGAGTTTGACTTGATTTCAGCCTCTTGTAATCTCTTGTACAACAGAAAAAAAGAATTATATCCCATATCCAGCAGATAAAATGGATTTGTATTTCTATCAATGCTCCAAAAAGTATCAAATGTGCCTGTGAAACGCGTTTCAACCTTAAATGACTCTTGCATTATACAGCTGTAAATTTCATACCTGCTGTCGAATTCATCTTAAAGTGAAATTGAAAATAAAAGTAATTTTTTTTTAACCACTTGACCTCCTGAAGATTTACCCCCTTAATGACCAGGCCATTTTTTTGCGATTCGGCACTGCGTCGTTTTAACTGACAATTGCTCAGTCGTGCAACGTTGTACCCAAATAAAATTGATGTCCCTTTTTCCCCACAAATAGAGCTTTCTTTTGGTGGTATTTGATCACCTTTTTATTTTTTGCGCTATAAACAAATAAAGACAGACAATTTTGAAAAAAATTTTTGAAAAAAAAAAAAATATATTTTTTTTTACTTTGCTATAAGGCTCCATGCACACTGGATGTAAAAAAAAATGATTTAAAAAATGTCGGTAGCTTTGTAGTGAGCCTTTCAGCTTTTATCAGCGTTAATGCTCTAGCGTTTTTGTGCTCCAGCATTTTTTTTTATTTTATTTTTTTCAATGGATCCAAAACGACTAAAAACACTGGTGAGCAACGTTTTTGAGCGTTTTTAAGCTTCCAGCATTTTGTGTGGTCAGAAGAACGACTCTTGAACGCCAATTCAGGGCGTTCAGATAACCGCTCATAAAACGCCACTGCTGTTAAATGACAATAAATGTCCATGTGTGCATGGACACATAGGATAACATAAAGAGGCGTTTATAGGCTGTTAAGAAAAAACACCCAAACGACCATAAACGGTCGTTTATCAGCTTCAGTGTGCATGGAGCCTAAAACACATCCAATAAAAAAGTTGAAAAAAAAATCACATTTCTTCATCAATTTAGGCCAATATGTATTCTGCTACATATTTTTAATAACAAAAATCTTAAGTGTATATTGATTGGTTTGTGCAAAAGTGATAGCGTCTACAATCTATGGGATATTTTTTTTTTATGCTCTTACTAGTAATGGCAGCGATCAGCGACTTATAGCAGGACTGCCATATTGCGGCGGACAGTGGGGACACTAACTGACACTTTTGACACTTCTTTGAGGACCAGTGACACTAGACATGTGCAGAGCGAACAAATTAGTTTAGTTTAGTTTTGATTCGTTATTTATATAAGTTTGTTTAGTTAGATTTGTTTCATTCGTTTTCGGAATTTGGTTAGTTTATTCGTTTTCAAATCGATTAGAAAAGTTTTCGAATCAATTTTGAATAGTTTTCAAATTCAAAAAGTTTTCGAATCGTTTTCAAATTCGAATCATTTTCAAATAGTTTTTGAATCATTTTCAAATTTCCAAGGAGAATGGGGTGGGGTGGAAAGTGGGGGAATGGAATGGAAAAAGACAGAATACAATAGAGGGGAATATAACAGAAAATGAAAGAATATAATGTGGTGGAGTGGAACAGAGCTGTTTTACTCTGTTGTATTCTATACTTTTGTTTTCTGTTATATTCTTTTCTAGTATATTGGGGGGGGGGGGTTGCTTCTATTCCTTTGTTTTCTATTCTATTTTGTTCTCTTTGGAAATTGGAAAACTATTCAAATTTGAGGACTTTTTGAATACAAAAACTATTGGAATATGAAAGCTTTTCAAATTTGAAAACTATTCAAATTCGAAAAGGATTCGAAAACTATTCAAATTTCATCCGATTTTTTTTTTCGTTATTCGGACTCGTATAATTCGATACCATTGTAATTCGGATATTCGGATACATCCAAATTTCCGAAAAACGAAAATTCCTCCGAATTTTAATTCGGAACGAAACTAACCGCACATGTCTAAGTGACACTAATAGATTGATCAGTGCTAAAAATATGCACTGTACTATGGACACCGGCTGGGAAGGGGTTAACATCAGGGGAGATCAAAGGGTTAGGTGCTTTTACTAGGGAAAGGTATTGATCCATGTTCCTGCTTTGCAGGAACACAGAATCCATGCCTTTTCTAATGACAGAATGGCAATCTGCCTTGTTTACATAAGCAGACAGCTGTTCTGCCTGTGTAACAGATGATCGCTGGGTGCGGGCGGACATCGATCCTGCGGTACCCAATGTTCAGCTCATGCTGTATTTAATCACAGTGGAAGCTGCCCGCCGCCGTCGCACCCCCAACCCAGAATTGCTGGATCATGTACTACATACGTGATCCAGTGCAGTAGAGCCAGCTTGCTGCCGAGGCTGCTGCTTGGTCAGCAAGCAGATAAAAGTAAAATTTTATCCAGTAGTATTGCCATATATTTTTTTAACCAGAATTTAGTGTCACATTAAGGTGTTTTTGGTGTTTTTGAGATTGATAGGTTTTAAATGGCTCCTACAGGTTATGGAAGCTTCTTTGAATTATTAACCCTGAAATCTTTGATTATTGAGCACATTGATAGGGTGAGCTGACCTTCATATGAATTCCTAGGTAACAGACTGGGAGAGGGTAGGAGCAGTACTAAGAACCTATCAGGTATGTGCTGCATGCCCAAGTGCTAACCAACACCCTGCTGGCAGGAAGAGGAAGCAGAGAGATGATCTTATTAATCAGCTGCTGCTCCTAAATATGTCACCATAATAAAAAAAAAAGAAAAGAAACCCCGCTCTGTGAAGGAAAATGTTTTATCCTTACCTTTCAGGTGGTAGGTGAGTGCAATCTTTGCTTCCTTGAAGAATTCCAGGCGCTGCTGCGATCTGACCTTTCCTTTCACGTGGTTTAGCATGTTCCTTTCTGGGTGCTGTGGTTTCTTCCACAAGCTGCTACGTCACCTTAATTCTCGTACGACAGAATACAACTTCGGAAGTGATATAATGTGTTGTATCGTAATGTATTCTTTCATTTCTGAGCATGCGTGGTCTTGCTCTTCCGATTTTTTTCAAACGAATACTCTACTAATTTAATGAAAATCGTACAATCTGGTATTGTACAAAAGAATTATTCGTATTTGTCCCATCGGATACTTTTGAATAAATTGTCCTGATTGGCTCTCAAAAGCTGTGTACTAATGATCATATTATAAAACAATCGCCTTGAAAGCAATATTTTAATCCGATTTTCTGATCGTGTGTACTAGGCTTAAGGCTACTTTCACACTGCAGCTTAGCCACGGTCGCGCGGTAACGGCGATATGGCTCCGCTATTCAGTTGGGAGTGCTGTGCTTTTAACCCCCCACAAGGGGTTAAAATGGGGTTAAAAGTGCCGGCGCTCTGAGCTACCGAGGCGGTGTGTAGCCGCTTTGGCAGCGCTTGGCATTCATTTCAATGGCAGAGGTGGTAGAGGAGCAGTATATACACCGCTCCCCTCACCGCCCCAAAGATGCTGCTTGCAGGACTTTTTGTATCATCCTGCAAGCACGCTGCCCCAGTGTGAAAGCACTCAGGCTTTCACATTGGGGGGGATTTTTGAGGCGCTTTACAGATGCTATTTTTAGCTAAATAGCGCCTGTAAAGCACCTCAGTGTGAAAGGAGCCTTAGAGATAGCATTTTTGGAACAAGGTCTAGAGTAGGTAAAAGGAGCTTCCGTAACCCTCAGGACCTATTGATCTCATAAAAACACCAAAAAAAAACCATTTTAACCAGTTGCCAACCGCCTGCCGTGGATTGGCGGTGGCAACATGGCTCTCCTGCGCAAATCGCCGTCACCTGACAGTGGGCGTGGGAGTGTGTATTGTGGGTGCGCGCGTGCCGCCAGAGGCTCACTGGCTAGTGGGGAAGCCAATCAGCGGGTGGGGCGGACTCAGTGTCCACTGGCTACCCACAATCGCTCCCCCGCAGTGACAGAACGGGGATCCGTGAATGTAAACAAGCAGATCTCCGTTCTGACAGGAAAGGAGAGTGATTGTATGTTCCTAGTATATGAGAGCAGCGATCACTCTCCTCCCCCAGTCAGCCCAGCCCCACACAGAACACACTGACAGGGAACACATTTAACCCCTTGATCGCCCCCTAATGTTAACCCCTTCCCTGCCATTGACATTTACACAGTAATCAGTGCATTTTCATAGCACTGATCGTTATGTAAATGCCAATGGTCCCCAAAAAGTGTCAAAAGTGTCCGATATGTCCGCCCCAATATCACAGTCCCGCTAAAAATCACAGCTCTACGCTATTACTAGTAAAAAATAATAATAAAAGCGCCATAAATCTATTCTCATAGTTTGTAGACGCTATAACTCAATATAATGGGATCAAACATACAGCGCTTACAGGTGCTTGAATACAAACAGTGCAATCTGAAAAGTATGAACAACTGTATATCTAATTACAGACAATCTATCATTATATCAAAATTAATATTGAAGATGTCATAACAAAAATTAATTTAAAGGTGAAAAAGTGCAAATAGTGCTTAAAAAGTGCTTGCTGTCTTCAAAGTGCCAACGGTGCCAAGGTGCTTCAAATCGTGTGGGGTATATACCCCTAATGCATCCCTACTCACCACAAGACCATGACCACCAGCTTTTCAGTCTGGAGGTCAGGTCAGGCTTGTTAGTCAGATTCCTTCTCGGGTGACTAGCCCAGGATATGAGTATTCAGAATAACCAAAATACCTGGAGACACTCCACATTAAAAATAAAGAAGAAGGGGGGGACCACAATAGTGAAGTACTGTATGCACTGCTTTATTGTGCAAAACGATCAAAGTACTCACAGAATTGTAGATGTAAATGAGCCTGTAGTAACAAGATACAAACGCTGGACTGCACGCGTTCCACAGAGAACCGGAAGTGACGTCCACGGAAACCAAATGCCGGAAATTACGTCAACGCGTTTTGCCTATCATCAGGCGTCATCAACGGACATCATTTCCGGGTTTCCTGGGTGAATTTATACACAAGGAAGGCGGCCCCTCCCATGGTGCAACTGATACTCATTTGTCACAACACTTTTCACTCTCACGGAGGGCGGAAACAGTCAAAGTGTCCCCCGCCAGCAAAAGGAGAGTACAATGGAAGAAAAAACGTTACCGAGAGGTAGTTTCCAGTTTAACAAAAATTCAATTTTTAGCAGTATAATGCATGCCACATAAAAGGGTAATTTTAATATAAATATAAAATACAGATACAAAAACAAAAATAAATGCAAAAAAGTATATTTAATTTATTAAATTTAAATAAAAACATTTTTTTTAAATATATATATGAAAAATATATATATTTAAATTCATATATTGAAAAAATGTTGTAAATTATGAAAAATATGTTACGAATTATAAAAAAATATGTTATGAAAAAATTATAAAGTAAAAAAATTGTTTTATTTAAAATATATGACTATTAGGTAGAACATGTTTAAACCAATATTATTGGAAGTTTACCGGTTAGAAAGGAAACAATTAAGGTCTAGCTCAATGTTCAGCCCAAGGGGGGCCAGTGTCCCCAAACAATGTATCCAGTATGTTTTGTTCTGGGAAACTGCTCTTCTAAGATTACCCCCCTCCAATTAGGCTCAATTCGGTCAATACCACAGAGTAGTAGAGTAGACTAGGGTCTCTTCT
>BLSH010195352.1:192343-205121 GCA_018402905.1 Glandirana rugosa
ATATGGAGTACTAAACCCAAAGAATCGCCTCTTGAGAGCTGATGTCATATTTCAACTCAATTCCTCTGTCGTTGATGTTAAGGTTCTCAAGGAAAGTCCGTAGAGACTGGATATCTCCATCCCAGAGGAGGAGGACGTTGTCTATATACCGTGCCCACAGAACCAACTCTGGTCTTGCTTGGGCATAGACGATGTCCTCCTCCCATAGGGCCATGAATAGATTCGCCAAGCCAGGGGCATACTTGGCCCCCATCGCAACACCCCTAATTTGGTTATAAAACTTGTGATTAAACCAAAAATAGTTATGTGTGGCTGCGAATTTTAGGAGTTCCATGATAAAATCTGTCCACTCGGGAGACCAGAGTCCCGCTCGAGATAATATATGACAGCTAAGAAACCCAAATCATGAGGTATAATTGTATACAAGGAGGTAACGTCAGCTGTTACCAACAAAAGTCCCTCTGTAGGTGTAATATCCCCCAGAATCTTGATCACGTCTCTCGAGTCCTTTAAAAAGGAGGGCATATTACGGACCAACGGCTGAAGAAAAAAGTCTATATATCTGCCCACCCGGGATGTAAGGGAATCTATTCCACTCACAATAGGTCGCCCGGGTGGGCAGACAGGATCTTTGTGAAGTTTCGGGAGGTAATAAATAACAGGGGTCCTAGGGGCTTTAGGTATTAAAAAGCTGCCTTCTTTTTTATTTAGGATCCCCCTGCTAAGTCCCTTCTTCACCAATTGGTTTAGTTCGGCCTTATAGATCCGTTTAGGGTCTTGGCTCAAGATCTGATATGTGGATTGATCATCAAAAATTCTATTCAATTCAGACATATAAGCATCCCTATCGAGCACTACTATACCCCCTCCTTTATCTGCCGGGCGTATTGTAAGTTCTTTGTTGTTAAATATACTTTTTTGCATTTATTTTTGTTTTTGTATCTGTATTTTATATTTATATTAAAATGACCCTTTTATGTGGCATGCATTATACTGCTAAAAATTGAATTTTTCTTAAACCGGAAATGACCTCTCGGTAACAAAGTTTTTTCTTCCATTGTACTCTCCTTTTGCTGGCGGGGGACACTTTGACTGTTTCCTCCCTCCGTGAGAGTGAAAAGTGTTGTGACGAATGAGTATCAGTTGCACCATGGGAGGGGCTGCCTTCCCTGTGTATAAATTCACCCAGGAAACCCGGAAATGATGTCCGTTGATGACGCCTGATGATAGGGGAAACGCGTTGACGTAATTTCCGGCATTTGGTTTCCGTGGACGTCACTTCCGGTTCTCTGTGGAACGCACGCAGTCCAGCGTTCGTATCTTGTTACTACAGGCTCATTTACATCTACAATTCTGTGAGTACTTTGATCATTTTGCGCAATAAAGCAGTGCATACAGTACTTCACTATTGTGGTCCCCCCTTCTTCTTTATTTTTAATGTGGAGTGTCTCCAGGAATTTTGGTTATTCTGAATACTCGTATCCTGGGCTAGTCACCCAAGAAGGAATCTGACTAACAAGTCTGACCTGACCTCCAGACTGAAAAGCTGGTGGTCATGGTCTTGTGGTGAGTAGGGATGCATTAGGGGTATATACCCCACACGATTTGAAGCGCCTTGGCACCGTTGGCACTTTGAAGACAGCAAGCACTTTTTAAGCACTATTTGCACTTTTTCACCTTTAAATTAATTTTTGTTATGACATCTTCAATATTAATTTTGATATAATGATAGATTGTCTGTAATTAGATATACAGTTGTTCATACTTTTCAGATTGCACTCAAGCACCTGTAAGCGCTGTATGTTTGGTTTCATTCTATTGAGGTGATCATTTCACTTAGTATACAGCTGCTGCGGGTTATTAGGAATCTTTTTTCTGTTTCCACAAGCGAAATATTTTTACACATTCACAATAACTTTCACTAAGGTTATTATTTGCTGCTATGGAGGTGTTTTCTTTTATAAATCAGAGAGCAATTAATGCAGATGAATTCTTCTCGCAAAGTGATAACACATCAGATCTGAGTCAGGACTTTAGAGCTCTCAAAAATGCCCTAGACAAGCAGGTCAGGGCCTGGTGGCATGTATTCACTCTCAATAAATATATTAAAGATGGTATTACCCCTAGACGTCTTAGGTGGGAGTTAGCTCCTAACGATGGTCTTGAGGGTAAAGAATTAGAAGATGAATGATTTACCTTTTCTCCTATCGTTCACTGACAGACGCAGCTCTCCATTACGTGTGGGGTTTTATGCTGGTCTCACTAGGAGTTAACTATGCAGGGAAAAGAAACAGCTGGCCCCTCCCATGGGGCCGTCCTCTCTTCCCACATAAACCCCCCTCCATAGAATAGCTCACCAGTCTAAATGCCTAGTTTGTAAGGAGTTGACCTGGCTTCCCTTCAGGGGAATTGCCGTCCTGTTTGTGACCGTTTTTTATTTAATTTTCTTTTACTTTTATTTGTCTTCTATCAAGCAATTGATCTGCTATCAAGAAGCCGGTCAGGGCATAGAGAGTCCATGGGCTCTGTACTCTCCCCGGCCTGGCCGACCGATGCGAGCCAGTCCCGCCGTATGGGGACCCACCGCATCGTGCCCGTTCCGTGCGGGCGGCCTGGGGTGATCCCCCCTTACGCACAGCCCCGGATGCGATCCGGGAAGGGCGACTTTTTGGCCTGCAGCATAACACCCAAGCAGGGGTGGAAGGTCTGTGACTGGGTGGCTACCCATGGCGTCGTCCAAAGTGGTGAGTGAGAGTTCCTTCCTTCCCCCCTTTTTAGGGGCGGAAAGGGGGGACCGACGGCCCAAAAACAAAAAATAAAAAAATAAACATTTTTTTGCTGGGTAGCCGCCGGTAGGGGCGCGTGGAGCTCCTGTTCACCTCCTTCACACCCCCCTTACCCCCCTGCACCGCACCCGATCGCCTAGCGCCGTTCAGTCGTTTTTCGCCGCCATGCGGCGATCGGCTGCCATTTTGCGGCGGACCGCCGCCCTTTTGCCATAGCCGCAGGCATATTGGGCCTATGGGGCTTTCGCTCTAGCGCTCAGAGCTGCCATTTGCGGTACTGCACGTTCCCTGCAGGTGTTTTTCTGCCCCTAGTGTACAACAGCGGCCATATTGGAATCCCTGCTTATGCAAAAATGTGTCTACGTTTTTACTTTCACTTTGGAACGGTGTGTGCTCCTGACGGCGCTGCTCTCTGACGATCCTCAGGGTTATGGCAGCAAACAGCAAGTATAGCTGGGCTCTCCTGTGGGTGCTGGTGGCTGCGGGTGCAGTCCTCCTGGGTTCCCTGGTGCACTGTGGGGCGGTGGTGTGCGGCTGTGTGGGGGTGCCTTTAATTTTTAGTATGCATCTATGTGTTACTAAGGGAGCTGAACATGCTAGGAGTAATCAGTGGCAGCGCAATCTGCGCAAGGGGCTTTTCTGGACCAGCTGTGGCGGTCTTTAGTGAATTCTCCCCAGGGCGAAAGTCACCAACAGGCCCCCCAAGAAGCGTCCCCCTCCTCCTTGCTTTTCAAGGGAGGATTTTGATCCGGAAGGTCCCTCGGAGGCAGCTCTGAGACGGAGAAGAGGATCAGGGGACGACAGCTGCGCCATTATGATTGGTATCGCACTACGATGCGACTGAGCCAGGATGGCGAATCGCTGATTTCTGCGCATGTGTGTGTGGTCCTCCAGGCCCCCTAGGGCACCCAAGGCTTACCCACATGATCAATTTCCTGATCACCTTGTTTATTGTAAATGGCAGCGTCCGCAGCATTCTTTTAGCGCAGCACAGTGGTGTAGTGGGTAGCACTTGCGCCTGGCAGCATAATGCTTGCTGGCTCAGATCCTAACCATGACCTGCCTGAGGTTTGCATGTCCTCCCTGTGCATGTGTGGGTTTTCCTCCCGGTGCTCCGGATTCCTCCCACACTCCAAGGGACATAGGTCCAAACGGTTCGCTGCTCGCTGTCCCTTGAGGAAAGCTTTTTAAAAAAAAAATGTAAAAAATGGGAGTCGCCTTGGTGTCCCGCTGATAGCTCGCCTTAATAAGACGAAGACCATTCCTCTGGAAGGGGTTCCTGCCTTCAAGGGCCCCGCTGACAAAAGACAGAGGCACTGTGTAAGTCGCTCTTCCTGTTGGCAGGCTCTACTCTGCAGCCAGCCCTGACGTCCGCCATGGCGGCACGATATCTGTCTGAGCATATGGCGGAGCTCCAGAATATTCTGGACTGCGGCTGCCTGCTGGATACGCCGCAGAGGGCTGTATTTTGCTCCGAGGTCGCAAGTACCTTGGTGATGCGGCCGTTGATTTACTGCCTATGTGATCCAGGGTAGCAGTGTTGCTGTATCCTCAGACGGGTACTCTGGTTGCGTTTTTGGTCCGGTGACCATGCTTCCAAAAAAAATAAAAAAAAGGTCTCGCAGACCTTCCCTTTCAGGGTGGACGTCTATTCGGTCCACGGGTGGGTGAGATCATTAAGGATTTCACAGGAGGTAAGTGCCCTTCTTCCCAGAGCTTGGAGGCGTGAGTTTCGCCGTAGACACGGTAAGGTCGCTGCAGGGGCCGGCAGTGGCAGCGCGAAACCAAAAAAGCGGAGGACAAGTCCTCCTGAGACTGATGGGTTGCCCCCACCCGGGATTCGGGTGGGGGAGCGTCTTCTGGGATTCGCAGGCCGGTGGCTGGCCCACATTCCCGATCGTTGGGTCCGGGAAATGGTGTCCACCGGGTACAGGATAGAGTTCAACACTCTACCCCCAGACAGGTTCTTCCCATCAAACTTAGGGCTCCCACAGGACCGCCGGGAGGCTCTTTTTGGGGCTGTCCAAGCACTTCGGTCCAGGGGGTGATCGTGCCAGTGCCTCCAGAAGAGAGGTTTCAAGGTTTCTACTCGAATCTATTTGTGGTTCCCAAAAAGGGGGGGGGGTTCGGCCAGTACTGGACCTGAAGGCCCTGAACCGGTATGTCAGGGCACGGAAATTCTGGTTGGAATCTATCCGCTCGGTCGTGGACGCCCTTCATCAGGGGGAATTTTTGGCGTCCCTGCACATCAGGGATGCGTACCTCCATGTACCCATTCGTCCACGGCATCAGCGCTTCCTGCGCTTTGCAGTGGGAGACCTCCATTTTCAATTTGTGGCACTCCCCTTGGGCCTGGCCCCAGCACCTCGCGTTTTCACAAAACTGCTAGCCTCGGCGTTGGCGTTGCTCCGACAGAGAGGCATTGCAGTGGTAGCCTACCTAGACGGCCTGCTCCTGCGAGCAGAGTCCATCTCGGATCGGGAGGAGAATGTGAGACTCACAATGACATCGCTGCAGGACTTCGGTTGGTTACTCAACCTGCAGAAGTCGTCGGTCTCTCCATCCCGTCGCCTGGAGTATCTGGGTCTAATTCTGGACACAGAACAGGCGAAGGTGTTCCTCCCTCCAGCCAAGTTGCTGTCTCTGCAGTCGGCAGGTTCTGTATGCGGGTGCTAGGGCTCATGGTCTCGTCGTTCGAGGCATTTCGCCAGAGTCACGCTCGTCTCCTTCAGCGAGCAATTCTGGCTCGGTGGGACAGGTCCCCTCGGTCCTTGGACTTTCGTATCCGTCTGAGTTCCCAGACCAGGGCGTCTCTGGCTTGGTGGCTTCGGGACTCGACCCTGACTCAGGGGAATTCGTTCCTGCCCCTTCAGTGGGTGATCATCACCACGGATGCCAGTCTTTCAGGCTGGGGAGGGATCCTGGGGCAGCTGTCTGTCCAGGGCCGTTGGTCGGCGCAGGAGGCTCGCCTCTCCATCAATGTCTTGGAGCTGAGAGCACTCAGATTGTGCCTTTTTTCACTGGGTGAGATTGCAGGGTCGTCCGATTCGAAATCAATGTGAACCATCAGGGCGGCACAAGGAGTCCAGCAGCTGCGGCGGAGGCAGCTCTGATACTACGTTGGGCGGAACGTCACGTTCCGGCAATCTCTACCATTTATTTCTCAGTCGCCAGACGCTGGACCAGGGAGAGTGGTCTCTCCCTCCGGAGGTGTTCAATCAGATTTGCTGCAGATGGGGGACGCCAGATGTGGATCTCATGGCGTCTCGATTCAATCACAAGGTAGAGACCTTTGTCTCCAGAACGAAGGATCCATTGGCAGTGGCCACGGACGCTCTGGTGGCCCCCTGGGGCCATTACAGCCTTCTGTACGCTTTCCCTCCGATAAAACTGCTTCCGCGATTGATACGCAGGATAGTGGCGGAGGGGATACCAATAATCCTGGTGGCTCCAGATTGGCCTCGGCACACTTGGTACGCCGACGTGGTGCACATGGTGGCAGACGCCCCTTGGCGGCTCCCGCTGCGAGACGACCTTCTGTCTCAGGGGCCCATCTTGCACCCTGCTTTACCCTCGCTGGCTTTGACGGCTTGGCTATTGAGTCCCAGGTGCTAAGAGACAGGGGAGTCGCTGACTCAGTTATCCCTACGTTGTGGAAGGCTTGCAAGTGTACTTCCCGCAAGTTTTACCACCACGCCTGGAAGGCTTATATAGCTTGGTGCGAGGCAGAGGGTCATAACCCTCGCTCTCATGTCATGTCCAGGGTCCTGACTTTTTTGCAGCAAGGCCTGAACAAAAACCTGGCTTTGAGCACACTCAAGGGCCAGATATCGGCTCTGTCGATTTTTTTTCAGAGACCTTGGCTTCGCACTCGTTGATTTGTACCTTTGTACAAGGTGTGCGACAGGTGGCGCCTCGGGTGAAGGCTCCGATGGCTCCATGGGATCTGAAATTGGTGCTTTCTGTACTTCAGAAACCATCATATGAGAAAATCAGGGAGATTTCCTTACAATTGCTGTCGCAGAAGGTGGCCTTTTTAGTTGCCATCTCTTCCGCCAGACGGTGTCTGCATTACAGCACTATCGTGCAAGTCTCCCTACCTGGTTCTATATAGGGACGAGGCGGTCTTGTGACCCTCTCCTTCATTCCTTCCAAAGGTGGTTTCTTCCTTTCACATTAATGAAGATATTGTCCTTCCTTTATTGTGCCCTCGTCCGTCACACTCAAAAGAGATTGAGTTGCATACTTTGGACGTAGTTAGGGCCTTACGAGTTTACTTGGCTGCCACAGTTTCTTTTCGAAAAGCTGATGCCTTGTTTGGCTGTCAGAGGGTCCACGCACAGGGTTGGCGGCCTCGTTGGCTACGATTTCTCGTTGGATCAGACAGTCCGTGACCCATGCGTATTCTGTTCGGGGCAAGGTTCCCCCTTTTCCGGTCACGGCTCATTCTACCCGGGCTGTTAGCACTTCCTGGGTTCTCAGGCACCAGGTCTCGGTGTCGCAGATGTGCAAGGCGGCCACTTGGGCCTCGGTTCACACTTTCACTAAGTTTTATAGGTTGATGTGCTTGCATCTTCGGATGCTGCTTTTGGCCGCAAAATTTTGCAGGCGGCAGTGTAGGCGTCTCTGGCACCTCCTTAGAGGTTCAGTTGGGTACTGTTAGCGTTTACCCACCCCTCTTTTTGACACAGCTTGGGGACATCCCCACACGTAATGGAGAGCTGCGTCTGTCAGTGAACGATAGGAGAAAAAGGGATTTTATTAAGACTTACCGTATAATCCTTTTCTCTGAGTTCACTGACAGACGCAGCACCCACCCCTCTGTGCTCTGTTCTTGTATGGCTTATGTACGAACTGAAGAGCTATGCTATGAGGGGGTTTATGTGGGAAGAGAGGACGGCCCCCATGGGAGGGGCCAGCTGTTTCTTTTCCCTGCCTAGTTAACTCCTAGTGAGACCAGCATAAACCCCACACGTAATGGAGAGCTGCGTCTGCCAGTGAACTCGGAGAAAAGGATTTTACGGTAAGTTTTAATAAAATAACTTTTTTCAATTGTGTTGAAAAAAAGTTGCTAGAACTGCTTATAAGGAGAAAAGAACAAAAACTTAAAATCTTAGAAACCACCATAAATGCAGTTAGAGCAAAATTAGCACCTATGCAGGACACAGCTGAGTATAAGAATAAGATAAAAGACCTACAGAGTTTTGTCGATAAAGTTGATAAAGATACTCAAAAGAAAAAATTAAAGAAATACAACAGAGATTTAAATGATTATAGAAAACATCAAGTATATAAGTGGCAGGAGGTAAAAGGGGATGAGCAGGGTGGGACATCTCGAGCCTCCACTGAGGAAAGAGAGATCCCCCCACCCCAGACACCTCGTGAAGTGCAGCCCCCTTTAACAAAAAAACAAAAAATCAATTCCACTTATCAGTATCAGGTGCCCATACAAAATAGGTTTGAACCATTGTATCAAACAACCCCCCAGAGAGAAGAATACTCCAATGAGAGAAAAATAAATGGAGGATGGAGAGGTAACCCCAGGTTTAACAAATATAGGGGTGGCCCTCCTAGAAGAGGCAGAGGATTCTATCCCAACCAGAACCCTAGAAGGGATTTTCATTCAGGGGGGGTTGCCCCTCTCCCTCCAGCCTGGAGGGGTGGAAGTTATTACCACCCCCCCCAGTGGAAAGGGCAGAGGCTACCCCCAATGGGAGACATCGGGGGAGGAATGGATACCATGGGAGGACAGGAGCCACCTCCAATATACCAGAGAAGAAACCCCAAGAAAAGAACAAGGGGCTGTAGAGGGGGGAGGAGGAAAACGCAAAAGAACCAATTAAGACAAGGAATCTTCAATCTCAGTGATGCAGTTTTTTCTGATGAGGAATATAAAGTGTTGGAATTGGGACTAAAATATGCTTTGGATAAAAATTTTAATAAATTTGACACATATATTGATCTGCAAAAATGTATTCGTAAAATAAATATTAAAACGTTTTTTAATAAAAACCCAACTTCTATAGATCCATCAGTCTCCAATTTCCAACATACCAATCTCAGGAACCGGTCCATCTTCAACCCAAAAAATACAAATAACCATTTTATAGATGTTTTTAAGGCTATGGTAGAACAGGACCTTGAGGATTTACAGTTGAAACCAGTAAGGAAAAAGAAAGATGTAGAAAAAGGTCTTGCAGCATTAGAAGAGAAAAAGAATATTGTTTTCCGGGCAGCCGACAAAGGGGGAGGACTAGTCATCCTCAATAAGGCTGACTACTTGATGGAATTGAATAGGTTGGTTCATGACAAAAACACATATGAAGAATTGGAAGGGAACCCCACTAAGAAATACAAGCATAAACTAAAAAACTTACCAATAAAGCACTTGACTGTGGATTATTAAAGAAAAAAGAGGCCAGATACCTAGTACCAGATGCACCTAGGGTGCCAGTAATTTATCAATTACCTAAAATGCATAAAAGCCTTCAAAATCCCCCAGGGAGACCAATAGTGAGTGGAGTGGACTCATTGTTCTCCAGGGTGGGAGAATATCTGGGCTGTTTTCTACAGCCTTTGGCACAGAAATGTCCAGCCTACCTTAAAGACAGTAAAGATCTGATTGGTCTGCTAAAACAACTAGATATTGAGGAGGAACATATCCTTGCTAGTATAGATGTAGAGTCCCTATATACCAACATCCAACAGCAGCATGAGCTGGAAGCGGTAGCATGGGCTTTAGAGACCATAGGGTTAAAAACATCACAGCGTAAGTTTTTGCTGGAGGCATTAGATCTGGCCATGAGCCACAACTTCTTTTGGCATGAAAAAAAGTTTTTCAGGCAGAAGAAGGGAGTGGCTATGGGAGCCAAATATGCCCACGGATCTCGAGTCACTGGGAAAAAGAGGCCATTTTTGGTAAAAATATCCCTAATCTTAAATTTTACAAAAGATATATAGATGATATCTTGGTAATATGGACAGGGACACAGGAGACTTTTGAAGAGTTCCTTGTGGACATATCAATAAATCAATTTGGGATTTCTTTTTCAGCTACATGACTACATTGACTCTGTCAACTTCCTAGATCTGGTCATATTCAAACAAGGCAACCATTTAACGACCAAGACCTTTTTTAAGGAAGGTGACAGAAATGGATTTATTCCATTAGGAAGCTGCCACCACCCTAGGTGGTTGGGGGGAATCCCAAAAAGTCAAATGATGAGGGTCAGGCGTAATTGTGACAATTACAAAGACTATGAAGAACAAGCAGAAGTGTTGGTACACAGGTTTCAAGAGAAGGGTTATAAGATCAGCGATCTAATAAATACTAAGCAATTAGTGGGCCAAATGAATAGAGAGGACCTATTGTCTAAACCCAAACAACGGAAGGTAGAAAACCTAGATACAGTATTTATTACTGGGTTTAGCCGACAATACAAACAATTAGAACACATCATAACCAAACATTGGCCCCTTTTACTGAGAGACCAACAATTATCCAAAATATTACCTAGAAAACCGCAATTTGTGTACACTAAGCCTCCCACTTTGCGTCTAAGGTTGGCAAAGAACGTCATTAATCCACCTGTTAAAAACAAGGCATTCCTTGACCAAGTGGGTTTCTATAGCTGTGAGAGGTGTAGAATGTGTAACACTTCTAAATTTAGAAAAAGAAAGACTCTGCAGTTCAAATCCCAGTCAAAAGGAGTCACATATGATATAAAAAAATGTATTGCTTGTGACGACTCCACTCATGTCACCTACCTGTTGTCCTGCCCATGTGGGCTTCAGTATGTGAGTAGTACCACCAGGATATTAGGATTAGACTTGGGGAGCATATCAATAAAATAAAGAAGGGGTTCAGGCAACATAGTTTATCCAACCACTTTCGGATATACCACAGAAGAAATCCCAGTTTACTCAGCTCCTGTGGCATTGACCGAATTGAGCCCAACTGGAGGGGGGGGGGGTAATCTTAGAAAAGCAGTTTCCTAGAACGAAACATACTGGATACATCGTTTAGGGACACTGGCCCCCCTTGGGCTGAACATTGAGCTAGACCTTAATTGTTTCCTTTCTAACTGGTAAACTTCCAATAATATTGGTTTAAACATGTTCTACCTAATAGTCATATATTTTAAATAAAACAATTTTTTACTTTATCATTTTTTCATAACATATTTTTTTATAATTCGTAACATATTTTTCATAATGTACAACATTTTTTCAATATACTGTATGAATTTAGATATATATATTTAAAATATAATAAAAGAATTGCGCAAAAAACGTTAAAGTGTGATTAAATCCAAGTGAATACGAGCATAAAGTGTTAATAAAATATAATCAAAATAGACTTCAGAATCTTCAAACGTGACGAAAAATTATAAATATTTAAAACAAATTCCAAATAGACAGTCCATATGTAAACTTCAAAAACTGATGTTATAGTTAGAAGAAGCTTCCTCCACCAGGTGCAAAGAGTAGATAGATGAAGTGACACCAATCATATGAATCGGGTACTCTTACCAAAACACCATTGTTTACCTATCTCTAGGCAAACGGACAACACCAGCAGATAGCCTCTGCAAGCTTAAAGATCCGATTCCCCTCCAGTAGATAATCAATCGCACTAGGTGAACGCAATTCACTGGCATCTAGCCTCTGCCAGCTAATGGCTCCGACTCCACTCGGGTTATCAACTCGGCACCATATAGAAACAGAGAAGGAGCCCAAATAGTGTAATACTGTTTTAACCACTTAAGGACCGGAAGGATTTCCAGCTTTAGGACCGGAGCCCTTTTTGCGATTCGGCGCTGCGTCGCTTTAACTGACAATTGCACGGTCGTGCGACGTTGTACCCAAACGAAATTTGCGTCCTTTTTTTCCCACAAATAGAGCTTTCTTTTGGTGGTATTTGATCCCCTCTGCGTCATTTCTGATCGCCGCTATAAACAAAAGAAGAGCGACAATTTTGCAAAAAAACCCAAATTTCTTACTTTTTCCTAAAATACAAATCCAAAAAAAAAATATAAAAAAACATTTTTTTTCACCGTTTTTGGCCGATTTATATTCTTCCTCATATTTGCGATAAAAAAAAATCGCA
The DNA here is from genome assembly GCA_018402905.1 of Glandirana rugosa. Taxonomy (NCBI): domain Eukaryota; kingdom Metazoa; phylum Chordata; class Amphibia; order Anura; family Ranidae; genus Glandirana; species Glandirana rugosa. The sequence continues at coordinate 204,239 of BLSH010195352.1, forward strand.
ATTGGCGTTTATTGATTGGTTTGCGCAAAAGTGGTCGCGTTTACGGGTGATGAGAATTCATTTTTGGGGTTTTTATTTTTTTCTTATTTTTTACTAATAATGGCGGCGATCTGCGATTTTTTGCGGTACTGCGATATTTCAGCGGACATGTCGGACCATTTTGACACTTTTTTGGGACCATTGGCATTTATACAGCGATCAGTGCTATAAAAATGCACTGATTACTGTGTAAATGCCATTGGCAGTGAAGGGGTTAACCTGCAGGGGGCGCTCTAAGGGTTAACTATGTTCCCTGGGCGTGTTCTAACTGTGGGGGGGCTGCCCTAACAGGAGAAGGGAAGTGGTCACAGCCTTCATGTACAGGAAGGCTGTGATCACAGCCCTTCCCCCTTCACAGAGCGGAGGTCCATGTTTACTTACACGGACCTCCGCTCCTTCACTCCGGGGGGGCCATCGCGGGTAGCCGGCGGCAATCGAAGCCGCCGCACCCGCTCCCCGGCCCTCCCCGGACACAGTGAGCGCGCGGGCGCGCCTCCGGCGGCGCACGCGCGCTCACTATGCTCGATCACGCGGCCGCTGTCGTATGACGGCGATCCGCGTTACAGAGCCACTTTGCCGCCGTCAATTGCCGATTGACGGTCGGCAAGTGGTTAATTAAAACTTGAAGATAAAAAGCCAAATGGCTACTTACAATTTCCAGAAAAAACATGCGCATAGAACAAACAAATGCCGGCTAATCCGCGTTGCACCCGTGCTTCCGGGTCACGTGGGGCGACGGTGTCACTGCGTCAGACCGCCCGACATGTTTCCTCACAGATGACGTTGTCAAAGGGCACGGGCGACGCACTGACACGTCGCATTTAAAGCTATACTAATCAGACCA
>BLSH010195352.1:205131-215869 GCA_018402905.1 Glandirana rugosa
GACACTTCCCCCTTCCCGACACTAGTGTCGGAAGGACATGTACTTCCGACACTGGTGAAGGGAAGGGGACAATCCCGTCAGGGGGGTGTCAATCTTGCGGGTCCCTTGTGTCAATTGGGAATCAGTGGTCACAGCCTTCATGTACAGGAAGGCTGTGATCACAGCCCTTCCCCCTTCACAGAGCGGAGGTCCATGTTTACTTACACGGACCTCCGCTCCTTCACTCCGGGGGGGCCATCGCGGGTAGCCGGCGGCAATCGAAGCCGCCGCACCCGCTCCCCGGCCCTCCCCGGACACAGTGAGCGCGCGGGCGCGCCTCCGGCGGCGCACGCGCGCTCACTATGCTCGATCACGCGGCCGCTGTCGTATGACGGCGATCCGCGTTACAGAGCCACTTTGCCGCCGTCAATTGCCGATTGACGGTCGGCAAGTGGTTAATTAAAACTTGAAGATAAAAAGCCAAATGGCTACTTACAATTTCCAGAAAAAACATGCGCATAGAACAAACAAATGCCGGCTAATCCGCGTTGCACCCGTGCTTCCGGGTCACGTGGGGCGACGGTGTCACTGCGTCAGACCGCCCGACATGTTTCCTCACAGATGACGTTGTCAAAGGGCACGGGCGACGCACTGGCACGTCGCATTTAAAGCTATACTAATCAGACCAAGCCTCGCTTTCACTCGCTCGTCACAACGGTGGTCATTGGGCCGCTAAGAAATATAAAACCAGGCCTCACTCTCATTTTAGGGCAGAGAACAAACCAAGCCTCTACCTGAGAACATAGTTGACCGGAACGAACCAGGCCTCATTCGTGATATAAAAACCACAGATTATAACCAGGTCACGACCAATCATCCATGATCATCCGGTTTATAAAGTATACATAATACCACATATTTATTAGTGATATTAACGATAATTTTTTTTTCCTCCAGATAATGCAGATAATGAACAATAATTCTACATATAAAAAAAAGATTAGATTTGATTTATAACTGTATATATAAAATATAATAAAACAATAGCACCATATGGGAAATCTCATATAATAATAAACATTAATTCCACATATAAAAATATTAAATAATATTCTGGCCTCTTTCTATTGCTGTGATGCAACTTCCTGTTTGAGGGCGCCTATGTTCATTCTCCTTGGTCCCACTGTAAGTAGGAACATAGCCACCTTCTCTTGCTCATTCCTGAGATCAACTATGATAGTGATGGCGAAACTTAGCACCCAAGATGTCTTGTAACTACATTTCCCATGATGCTCTACTACACTGCACAGTGCATGAGCATGATGGAAAATGTAGTACCAAAGCATCTAGGGTGCCAAGGTTCGCCATTACTGGACTATGTGATCTGTAGTGTGCATAGATCAGTGCATATGACCACAACTAATGTGCACTACTCTAGCCTATCAAGCAGAAGTGATGGAGAAAATGAGAGGTTTGGGAGCTAAGGGTAGGATGTTACAAGGAGGCAGAAACACATACTAAGAAATGATTTATCGAAAAATGGATTACAGGCCTATTAACTAGTGGATGCATATAGATTATTTTTGGAGATTATGGATGTAGCCATGCCCCCGTAGGGGTTGCTGGAAATAGTGGTTCATCTGTCACTCTGCCCTCAGTCACTCTTTTCCACACATCAGGAAGAACAGGTCAGTACTTGTGTTTTTTTGTTTTTATTAGGGGATTTAACTTGGATGGGGTATAGGTTACTTATGGGATGACCAGCACATCAAACAGTTCTTGAATGGGACCACACTATATACAATCCTGTATATACACTTCTCCACTCCTCCAGCACAATCTTGCTTGCAGTTATCTTTCCTTCTCTCCTGCACAGAACTTCTCAGGCCTAGCTAGCAGATCTGCTTCTGACTCTGGTCAGGCCTCGGTGAACCGCCCATTACTGGCAAGGGATTGCAGACCCCTCAGGTGTAGCAAAAAGGTACAAGTATGCTAGCTAGCCTTGGTGGACTACTGCTCCCAGCCAGTCCCTTCTTCAGGGCCTGCCAGCCCTCCTGGCTACAGCGACCTACCTCCACTGCCCGGTGACACAGCAGTCCCAACTGGCTCTTGCACGCTTCTCAGACTGTCATCTCTCTCCCCAATCACCGTTCAGCTGTCACAATCAGGCACCATATAGCAGTTTTGTGCTTTTCTCCTCGAATCTAAAGCACTACAAATATAGATTTACATGTACACATAGCCTAAAATGTGTATGATCACAACTAATATTTTTTTGGCTTTATGAGAGTGAAAATATATTCCTCAAATCCTTTGATATACAGTATCTCACAAAAGTGAGTACACCCCTCACATTTTTGTAAATATTTTATTCTATCTTTTCATGTGACAACACTGAAGAAATGACACTTTGCTACAATGTAAAGTAGTGAGTGTACAGCTTGTATAACAGTGTAAATGTGCTGTCCCCTCAAAATAGTTAAACACACAGCCATTAATGTCTAAACCACTGGCAACAAAAGTTAGTACACCCCTAAGTGAAAATTTCCAAATTGGGCCCAAAGTGTCAATATTTTGTGTGGCCACCATTATTTTCCAGCACTGCCTTAACCCTCTTGGGCATGGAGTTCACCAGAGCTTCACAGGTTGTCACTGGAGTCCTTTTCCACTCCTCTATGATGACATCATGGAGCTGGTGGATGTTAGAGACCTTGCGCTCTTCCACCTTCCATTTGAGGATGCTCCATAGATGCTCAATAGGATTTAGGTCTGGAGACATGCTTGGCCAGTCCATCAATTTTACCTTCAGCTTCTTTAGCAAGGCAGTTGATAAAGGAGCGCAGCTGCCACACCAATTGCAGAACGCCGGCTCGGATAACGCGTCACTGTCCAGTGACGTCATCATCCTGGGACTCTAGCTTCCACGGAACCAAGCCTCGTTTTAAGATTCCCCTGTCTCCGGCTGGTTACCAACTCACAGGGAGGCTTGCTACAGTTCATGATGGTGCTATGAATCCTGGCCTATAGATGTCTCACTGATGTTACCCCTTTGAGGACCTGCTTATGTGCCTTTTATCTTCTGTCTCATGTGAGTTGCCAATTGTTGGTTTTAATAAACTGTTTTCAAAGTCTGCACTTAGAGGCACCTCTTTTCTTCTATTTTTTCTTTAGCAAGGCAGTGGTCATCTTGGAGGTGTGTTTTGGGTCGTTGTCATGTTGGAATACTGCCCTGCAGCCCAGTCTCCGAAGGGGGGGGGGGGGGGATCATGCTCTGCTTCAGTATGTCACAGTACATGTTGGCATTCATGATTCCCTCATGCAGCCCCAGACCATGACACTCCCACCACCATGCTTGACTGTAGGCAAGACACACTTGTCTTTGTACTCCTCACCTGGTTGCCGCCACACACGTTTGACACCATCTGAACCAAATAAGTTTATCTTGGTCTCATCAGATCACAGGACATGGCTCCAGTAATCCATGTCCTTAGCCTGCTTGTCCTCAGAAAACTGTTTGCAGGCTTTCTTGTGCATCATCGTTAGAAGAGGCTTCCATCTGGGATGACGGTTCAGATGGTGTCAAGCGTGTGTGGCAGCAACCAGGTGAGGAGTACAATGACAAATGTGTCTTCCCTACAGTCAAGCATGGTGGTGGGAGTGTCATGGTCTGGGGCTGCATGAGTGCTGCCGGCACTGCAGAGCTACCGTTCATTGAGGGAACCATGAATGCTAATATGTACTGTGACATGGTGAAATAGAGCATGATCCACTCCCTTCGGAGACTGGGCCCCTGGGCAGTATTCCAACATGATAACGACCCCAAACACACCTCCAAGACGACCACCGCCTTGCTAAAGAAGCTGAGGGTAAAGATGATGGACTGGCCAAGCATGTCTCCAGACCTAAACACTATAGAGCATCTGTGGGCTATCTTCAAAGGGAAGGTGGAGGCACACAAGGTCTCTAACATCTACCAGCTCCATGATGTCGTCCTGGAGGAGTGGAAGAGGACTCCAGTGGCAACCTGTTAAGCTCTGGTGAACTACATACCCAAGAGCATTAAGGCAGTGCTAGAAAATAATGGTGGCTACACAAAATATTGTCACTTTGGGCCCAATTTGGACATTTTCACTTAGGGGTGTACTCACTTTTGTTGCCAGTGGTTTAGACATTAATGGCTGTGTGGTGAGTTATTTTGAGGGGACAGCAAATTTACACTGTTATACAAGCTGTACCCTCACTACTTTACATTGTAGCAAAGTGTCATTTCTTCAGTGTTGCCACATGAAAAGATATAATAAAATATTTACAAAAATACACACAGCCATTAATGTCTATACAGCTAGCAACAAAAGTTACTACCTTAATAGCAGCCCTGGTGCAGAGGGTGATTGGGGTGTTCCCAGGCACACCCAGCACACCCTGTGCACACACATATGGTCACCAGGACAAATAAAGGGATGAATCTCCCCAGCTGGAACATAGGCCACATTATACATTTGGCAGAATGTCTGACCCTTTCCCACCCCATCCACATCCAAAAAAGTTTTGCCTTTACATATACTTTTTAATTGTGTGTTTTTTTTGTTTTTTTTAATCTGCCTGGAATTCGGCTTTAATTTTGCTGTTCCAGGTCTGTAGCAAGCTGTGCTACGTTTCTGATGTACCTAGATAAGATTTGATAATACCTACTCATTATCTACTATCTACTCTGTATAAAACAGAATAGAAAGCTTCTCCCACTTCACTCCTGAAGCAGAACCATAAATATAGATTAGTACAATGCGGCCAGTGTTTTCTTGTCCATTACCAAAGAATAGGATTTTAGGTAGGACAACATGACCAAGACATAATTCCTATGTCTGAGACAATAATTGCACACAAAGAGATTGTTTTGCAAATTCCTGTGTAACAAATCACGAACAACAACAAAAAAATAAATAAAGTAACTACGGGCAAAATAAAAAAGCACATACACTATATTACCAAAAGTATTGGGACACCTGTCTTTACACGCACATGTAGTTTAATGGCATCCCAGTCTTAGTCTGTAGAGTTCAATATTGAGTTGGCCCACCCTTTGCAGCTATAACAGCTAAATACACTTTACATTGTAGAAAAGTGTAATTTCTTCAGTGTTGTCAGATGAAAAGATAGAATAAAATGTTTACAAAAATGTGAGGGGTGTATGCGATACTGTATATCAAGGATATGCAATTAGAGGACCTCCAGATGTTGCAGAACTACAAGTTCCATGAAGCATAGCAAGACTCTGACCGCCACAAGCATGACACCCAGGGGCAGAGGCATGATGGGACTTGTAGTTTTACAACAGCTGGAGGTCCGCAAATTGCTTATCCCTGCTGTATATACACATATAATTTCAATTTAAAATCCATTATGACTTATAACAAAGAAACAATCACATTTTTGGACGTTCAGGTGAATTGCAGTGAGGAAGGAAAACTTGGCAGTACTCTCTTTCGCAAGTGTACTGCCGGTAATACAGTACCGCATGCGGAAAGTTTTCATCCGACCCCCTTAAAGAACTTCATACCATATGGACAATATCTCCGTTTACGCAGACATTGTTCTATAGATACCCCTTTTAGGGAAAAGGCAGCGAAACTTCAAAGTAGGCTTCTAGAGAGAGGATATAGTCGCTCTTGTCTATGGAGAGCCTTCAACAAAATGATCAATCAAACGTGACATGGCCTTCTGTTCACACATAATCCCAGGAAAGATTCAGATTTTGATGCAACGAGAGTAATCATGTGTTTTTCTAAACAGCACATACAAATTAACCACTTGCTTACTGGGCACTTAAACCCCCCTCTTGCCTAGACCAATGTTCAGCTTTCAGTGCTGTCACACTTTGAATGACAATTGGGCAGTCATGCAACACTGCACCCAAATTTAATTTTTATCATTTTTTTCACACAAATAGAGCTTTCTTTTGGTGGTATTTCATCACTGCTGGGTTTTTTATTTTTTGCTAAAAAATGAAAAAAAAAGTCCCAGATTTTTGAAAAAAAAAGTTTTATAGTTTGTGATAAAATTTTGATCAATTTCATTGATGTGAGCTGATGAGGCAGCACTGATGGGCACTGATGGACACTGATAGGCTGCAATGATGGGCACTGATAAAGCGGCACTGCTGGGCACTGATAGTTGGCACTGGTGGGCACTGATGAGATGGCACTGGTGGGCACTGATGGGTTGCACTGCTGAGTGGCACTGATGGGTACTGATGGGCAGCACTGAAGGGCACTGATGGGTGGCATGACGGGAACTGATGGGTGGAAGTGAAGGGCACTAATGGGTGACACTGATAAGCGGCAATGATAGTTGGCACTGATGGGTGGCACTGATGAGCACTGGTACGTGACACTTATAGACAGCACTGATAGGTGGCACTGATGATGAGGCACTGATGGGCACTGGTTGGCAGCACTGATGGACATTGATAGGTGGCACTGGTGGGCATTGATAGGTGACACTGCTGGGCACTGATAGGTGGCACTGCTGGGTACTGATAGGTGGCACTGATGTGCACCTGTAGGTGGCACTTGTGGACAGTGTTAGATGGCACTGGGGGGCATTGCATAGCAGCAGTGCCTCTCCATGTGCGGGACCGAAGTCCCTGTATATTCAGCTGGTGATAGGCTTTTTTTCCCCTCACGCTGAAAGCCGAATACTGATCTTTTGTTTACATCACGTGATCAGCTGTCATTGGTTGACAGCTGATCATGTGGTAAGGGGCCTGGATCGGCCCCTTAGACTGACCTGTGATCAGCCAAGTCTCTTTGACCCAGTGATCATAGAGCACGGTGTGCAGGCGGCTCGTGCACAGGAAGACGTCCATGGACGTCGTCCCGGCAATTCAGGTCTGCGCTGTATCTGTCTTTCGGCTATAGTGTGGGTGCAAAGAAGTTAAGGAAATAATTAAAAAATATTGGTCCATACTCACTGATGATTCACAAGTCCAAAAATTTGTATCTGCAACTCTGTCAATCAACTCTACAAAGAAGCTAATTCTATCAAGGATAGGTTGGTACAGAGTGAGTACAAAGGGGAGTCAGGTAAAAGACTCTGCCCACTTTATGGGTCATACCCATGTGGACACTGTCCTCACTACCCCCTCATTAAAAAGGAGAAATATTTTTCCCTCCCTAATGGCAACCCGCCAGATTTTAAAGAAAGTTGCCTGCACACTGATTTTTCCCAGGAAAGGTGATCCCCACGAGCTAATCTCCCATAATATATATATACACACAAATATAATAAAAACAAAATATATACAGTATCTCACAAAAATGAGTACACCCCTCACAGTTTTGTAAATGTTTTATTATATCTTTTCATGTGACAACACTGAAGAAATGACACTTTGCTACAATGTAAAGTAGTGAGTGTACAGCTTGTATAACAGTGTAAATTTGCTGTCCCCTCAAAATAACTCAACACACAGCCATTAATGTCTAAACTGCTGGCAACAAAAGTGAGTACACCCCTAAGTGAAAATGTCCAAATTGGGCCCAAAGTGTCAATATTTTGTGTGGCCACCATTATTTCCAGCACTGCCTTAACCCTCTTGGTCATGGAGTTGACCAGAGCTTCACAGGTTGCCAATGGAGTTCTCTTCCACTCCTCCATGTCCTTAGTCTGCTTGTCTTTAGCAAACTGTTTGCAGGCTTTCTTGTGCATCATCTTTAGATCCTTTTTCCAACTCAGTGATTCTGTTTTTGAATTTTTTTTTCTTTTGACATGTTGGTGTTATACCTTTCACTTGGATGTTATATGTTGCACTAGTAAATACAGTTGGATAAAACAAAAAATGTGTGTGTCTTCATTTTAGGCTGCAAAGCAACAAAATGTGATTATTTTAAATGGGGTGATTCTTTTTATATCAACTTTATGTACTTTCTACCCTGTGGTGTTTGTCACCATGCTGTTTGATATTATTTTGATACCTGCTGTTATTGTACACACATATGTTAAGAAAAAGGGCTGTTGATGTAGCGCCCTCCTAGTTTGGGTATTAGTGAGTGTATATCGTTTTTGGCTGGTTTTTGACCCCAACCCCAGATGATGTCCATGAGGATGAAACATGTCGGGTGACTGCTGACTCTGTGCTGTTGCGCCACATTTGAGACGAGCTAGCTTTTTAAATTTTGATGTAAGTGCAATACTTTCTTTTAATAAACACAATTTTTACTGATTCACACTATGTGAGTTTTTTTCTATCCCCATTTGGTATTTTAGGAGAGTTGGTATTTTAGGAGAGTCCCTGAAGATAAAAGACGGTGGAAGCCACCAACTTGCAACACTCTGAATAGGACACACCAGGCAGTGAAGCGCCCGTTTGGTGACACTGACACAGAAACAAAGCGGGTTCCATCTTTCCTGGAGAAGCCCTTGTCTCTGGTGGATTTGGTTGAGGCGTGTTTATATGGGCTGTCTGGTAAGCCTTTAACTTATTCAGTGATGGCGTTCCATAGTCCCCCCAGGGACCCCCAGAGGTAACACTCTCTCATCTAAAGATTCCCTTCCTTTGAAGATCTATATAAACTGTTGGAACTCTTATTATGAACTCTCTATGGCCCTGAGTGGTCTATATTGATACCCCATCAGTTGCCATATACAACATAATCTGTTATTTCCCCCCTTTTTCTTCATCACGTTTTCCATACGGTCTAGAGGTGGGTCCCCCCTCAGACTTATAGACCTTCTTTTTTCATTCATATTCATTCTATTGTATTTTTATAATTTTTTTATTTTTATTTATTATTGTGATTTCATATGGTTTATATCCACCTGTTTTCACTTTCAGATTTACATCTTTTTAGCTTATGGGTTGTGTGTGCTTGGGGTGGAGGGACTGAAGAATCCAAGGGTTTCGCTCCTTCGTCTTAACCCTATACACACCCATAGTATAATGTTTATTTTTAAACTCAAGACATATATATTTCTCATGTATACATTTTGATATATCCTTATAGGGTATTCTTACTAGGGTTTATTTGTAGTGCACATTTCTTGTTTATTTATATATTTTTCTATTTATTATTTTTTGTTGAATTATTGGCACTTCTAAGTCCCAATTGGCGCTACACATCTGGCCCCCATTATACTTGCACAATTTGTTTGATTGTGGTGTTGGCAGCAGTTGGGACTCACACTTAGCGCAGTATTTTTCCCTATATTGATTTACAATATTAATAAATATTGCTACCATTTTTGGTGGGAGTGCTGCCGTTGCGGATTTTCTTCACTTCACTTGCCTGTTGCAATGACAGGATGTGCACCCCAGCCAGTCTTGCATGTTTGCTTTGGGAGCTGTGTCTGTTTGTTAAGTGCATCAGTTAATCTGGAGTATCTCATGCACTCCCTTCTCCTATCCAAGTTAGTTCTACATTAAAGCATCAAACACTCATCCCCCTAGACTGGTCATTGAAAACGATCAGGATTGTGTGTGTGCACCTGACAGAGTAAAAATTCATTGTGACTGGCTGCAGGATAATCAGAGGATGGCTCGGGTCAATATATTCAATTCAGCAGCTCCTTCGGGGGTCAGTAAAAAAAAAAAGATGTGGGACAAAAGGAGCTTTTTGGAGGTGATTAGTGTTGAGCGAACCCGGACTGTAACGTTCAGGTCCGTACCGAACTTTCGGGTGTCCGGGGCATGGACCCAGACCCGGACATTTCAAAAATCGTTCGGGTTCGGTCCGGGGTTCTGCTATTTTACTCCACGTGTTGAGAAGCTGCAGGGCAGCCAATCAACAAGCGTTTCACTGGTTTGCCCTTAGAAGCCATCACAGCCATGCCTACTAATGGCATGGCTGTGATTGGCCAGTGCATCATGTGACCCAGCCTCTTTATAAGCTGGAGTCATGTAGTGCTGCAGTCACATGCTCCTTGGGTTAGTGTAGGGAAAGGAAGCTGACAGCGTGAGGGAGAGAATAGAGAAATTTTGAGACATTTTAAGATCTGATCCTGCATCCTGAGATAGATTACTTTACTACTGCTGTCTATGCTGTTGCTCTGAGGATAGATAGCAGAAATTAGAGATTTTACATACCGCTGCTTTGAGTTGCAGATCAAACTCTGCATAAAACAATGATCGCTACGATCATGCTCAACGATCAGATTGTTGGACTAATTTGAGATTTCAAATACCGCTGCTTTGAGTTGCAGATCTAACTCTGCATAAAACAACGATCGCCACAATCGTGCTCAACGATCAGATTGTTGGGGGAATTTGAGATTTCAAATACTGCTGCTTAGAGTTGGAGATTGCAGATTAAACTCTGCCTAACGAAACGATTGTACGTTCTTACACAACGATCAAATTGTGGGATCGTACACAGCGATCAGATTGTTGAGATTTCACATACTGCTGCTTTGAGTGATCTGACTGCACTAGGTAGAGGCTTCTGCTTAGAGGGACAGATTCTTGTTCCAAAACCATTGCCTACTCCTATAGGGCCAGCTGTTGCTGTAAGTGACACATTATTTTTCAAAAAACATCTCCATCTCCTAGTTCTAAAGGGAGAGTTTCCAGCTGTTGCTTAGAGGGACAGATTCTTGTTCAAAAACCATTGCCTACTCCTATAGGGCCAGCTGTTGCTGTAATTGACACATTCTTTTTCAAAAATCATCTCCTAGTTCTAAAGGGAGAGCTTCCAGCTGTTGGTGTGAGCAGTGCATTTCTTGCACCAAAATAAAAAGTCCGGCTACGTTGGTGTTTTAAAAAAAA
>BLSH010195352.1:220091-235436 GCA_018402905.1 Glandirana rugosa
GGAGGGGATCACGGGAGACGGGCCGGAGGAAAACAAGATCAGGAGGCAGGGCAGAGGGCACTAGGGGAGGTGATTCATCACATGCATGTGTAAGGAGGTGGGGGAAAATGAGATTAGGAGGCCGGGCAGAGGGCACTAGGGGAGGTGATTCATCACATGCATGTGTAAGGAGGTGGGGGAAAATGAGATTAGGAGGCCGGGCAGAGGGCACTAGGGGAGGTAATTCATCACATGCATGTGTAAGGAGGTGGGGGAAAACGAGATTAGGAGGCAGGGCAGAGGGCACTAGGGGAGGTGATTCATCATACGCATGTGTAAGGAGGCCGGGAAAACGAGATCAGGAGGCAGGGCAGAGGGCACTAGGGGAGGTGATTCATCACACGCACATGTGTAAAGAGGTCATGAAATATTTGTCACACCTAAAATTAAAGCAGCCACACAACATAAATGATCCTGATGGAGAGCTGCCTTCTAAGAAAAAGATGTAGGCATGAAAACACTACTCCTTATAATTCTGCTTAAAGATTATGTTCTTCATTTTGTCCAGATTTCCACTTTAATAACAGGGAGACGTAATTTATTTTTGTTATATTACACAATCCTTCCATTTTCCTTTGGGTGAAGCCATCTGGATATTCCTTCAATCATTCTGCTTAGGCAAGCTTGCAATGAGTCATGACCAAGTAAAATTAAAACAGTTTCTGTGAAAGTAGGAAGGATTTTCAGCAATTCAAGGAAAAACAATTCTAAACAACGAAAATAAAAATCATTGTGGAAGCGGTATAGTTACTTAAAGTGTACATATAGAAAAAAGCGAACATGACATTTGCAATCAATCTCTTGGTAGCATTACTACAGAAGTCTCTCTGTAATTTTCATTTTATTACCTATTGATCCTGCCAATAAATCTATTCCTTATCCACCTCCTATCATAGGGTGACGCTATTTTTTGTTTTGCAGTGAAATGGGACAGCAGTGTTGTCACCCTATGGACAGGTTGTTCTAAGAAAGACACACCCCCTCTCTCTTCCTGCTGTGGAGGGACACACCCCCTCTCTCTTTCAGCAGAGGAGGGACATACCTCTTCTCTCTTCCTGCAGAGGGACACACCCCCTCTCTCTTCCTGCTGTGGAGGGACACGCTCTCTCTCTCTTTCAGCAGAGGAGGGACATACCTCTTCTCTCTTCCTGCAGAGGGACACACCCCCTCTCTCTTCCTGCTGTGGAGGGACACACCCTCTCTCTCTCTTTCAGCAGAGGAGGGACATGCCTCTTCTCTCTTCCTGCAGGGAAGGGACACACCCCCTCTCTCTTACAGCAATTGAAGGGCACGCCCCCCTCTTCCCACAGAGGAGAGACACACCCCCTCTCTCATCCTGCAGAGGAGGGGGACATCCCCTTCTCTCTTCCTGCAGAGGGATACACCCCTTCTCTCTGCCAGAAGAGGAGGAACACACCCCCTCTCTCATCCTGCAGCAGAGAGGGACACCCCCTTATTTCTTTCTGCAGATGGACACACCCCCTCTCTCTTTCAGTATTAGAGGGACACACCCCCTCTCTCATCCTGCGGCAGAGAGGGACACCCCCTTATTTCTTTCTGCAGAGGGACACACCTCCTCTCTCTTTCAGCAACAGAGTGACACACCCCCTCTCTTCCTGCAGAGGAGTGACACACCCCCTCTCTCATCCTGCAGAGGAGTGACACACCCCCTCTCTCTTCCTGCAGAGGGACACACCCCCTCTCTTTTTCCAGCAGAGGGGTGACACACCCCCTCTCTCTTCCTGCAGAGGGACACACCCCTCTCTCTTCCTGCTGTGGAGGGACACGCTCTCTCTCTCTTTCAGCAGAGGAGGGACATACCTCTTCTCTCTTCCTGCAGGGAAGGGACACACCCCCTCTCTCTTACAGCAATTGAAGGGCACGCCCCCCTCTTCCCACAGAGGAGAGACACACCCCCTCTCTCATCCTGCAGAGGAGGGGGACATCCCCTTCTCTCTTCCTGCAGAGGGATACACCCCTTCTCTCTGCCAGAAGAGGAGGAACACACCCCCTCTCTCATCCTGCAGCAGAGAGGGACATCCCCTTATTTCTTTCTGCAGAGGGACACACCCCCTCTCTCTTTCAGCATCAGAGGGACACACCCCCTCTCTCATCCTGCGGCAGAGAGGGACACCCCCTTATTTCTTTCTGCAGAGGGACACACCCCCTCTCTCTTTCAGCAACAGAGGGACACACCCCCTTTCTCATCCTGCAGAGGAGTGACACACCCCCTCTCTCTTCCTGCAGAGAAGTGACACACCCCCTCTCTCATCCTGCAGAGGAGTGACACACCCCCTCTCTCTTCCTGCAGAGGGACACACCCCCTCTCTTTTTCCAGCAGAGGAGTGACACACCCCCTCTCTCTTCCTGCAGAGGGACACACCCCTCTCTCTTCCTGCTGTGGAGGGACACGCTCTCTCTCTCTCTTTCAGCAGAGGAGGGACATACCTGTTCTCTCTTCCTGCAGGGAAGGGACACACCCCCTCTCTCTTACAGCAATTGAACGGCACGCCCCCCTCTTCCCACAGAGGAGAGACACACCCCCTCTCTCATCCTGCAGAGGAGGGGGACATCCCCTTCTCTCTTCCTGCAAAGGGATACACCCCTTCTCTCTGCCAGAAGAGGAGGAACACACCCCCTCTCTCATCCTGCAGCAGAGAGGGACACCCCCTTATTTCTTTCTGCAGAGGGACACACCCCCTCTCTCTTTCAGCATCAGAGGGACACACCCCCTCTCTCATCCTGCGGCAGAGAGGGACACCCCCTTATTTCTTTCTGCAGAGGGACACACCCCCTCTCTCTTTCAGCAACAGAGTGACACATCCCCTCTCTCTTCCTGCAGAGGAGTGACACACCCCCTCTCTCATCCTGCAGAGGAGTGACACACCCCCTCTCTCTTCCTGCAGAGGGACACACCCCCTCTCTTTTTCCAGCAGAGGAGTGACACACCCCCTCTCTCTTCCTGCTGTGGAGGGACACGCTCTCTCTCTCTCTTTCAGCAGAGGAGGGACATACCTCTTCTCTCTTCCTGCAGGGAAGGGACACACCCCCTCTCTCTTACAGCAATTGAAGGGCACGCCCCCCTCTTCCCACCAGAGGAGAGACACCCCCCCTGTCTCTTTCTGCAGTTGAGGTGACAATCCCGTCTCTCTTCCTGCAGAGGGACACACCACCTCTCTCTTATAGCAGTGGATAGACACACCCCCTCTCTCTTATAGCAGTGGATGGACACCCCCCCTCTCTCATCCTGCAGAGGAGGGGGACATCCCCTTCTCTCTTCCTGCAGAGGGATACACCCCCTCTCTCTGCCAGCAGAGGAGGAACACACCCCCCTCTCTCATTCTGCAGTGGAGGGGGACACCCCCTTATTTCTTTCTGCAGAGGGACACACCCCCTCTCTCTTTCAGCAACAGAGAGAGGTGTCCCCCTCTCTCATCCTGCAGTGGAGGGGGACACCCCCTTATTTCTTTCTGCAGAGGGGCACACCCCCCCTCTTTTTCCAGCAGAGGAGTGACACACCCCCTCTCTCTTCCTGCAGCGGAGGGGGACGCTCCCTTTTCTCTTCCTGCAGAGGGACACCCCCCCTCTCTTCCAGAAGAGGAGGGGCATGCCCCTCCTTCTTGCACTAACAGGAATATGGTAAAGTGGACCTGTCAGTAACTTTACAAATTTGCATAAATACATTTCTAAAATACAGTAACAGTATTTTCAGCTTAGCCCTACCTTTTATTGTTATAAAACAATCCTTGAGCTCCAATCCAGTGCCTAGGCAGGAGTGATTTTATCAATCAGCTGCAGGCAGGATGAAGGATTTCCTTAGTCTCCCCTCCTCCAATGATCAGACCATACACTGTAACCTTTCAGCAAGTCACAAGTTAAGAGGCTGCAACAGGGGTAGTTTTTTTATCAAACATTTGTGAACACAGCCAAGAAATGGTAGCACAACGAAGTTTGACGAGAAGCTGTTCAATCCTAATCTGCGTAAGGGATTCTTTACTGTTAGAGTGGTAAGGATGTGGAACTCTCTTCTACAGTTGGTGGTGTCAGTGGGCAGTGTAGAAAAAAACCTCTAGATGTGTTTCTTAGCGAATACAATGTACAGGGACGTTGAAAATGGTATTGGCATAAACACATACACACTCAGGTTAAAGTGGATGGACTGATTTCTTCATTCAACCTTACCAACTATGTAACTACTGTATATACATAACTACACAGGCACCATTATTTACATGTTTGTGTACCTCTGAGCCAACTTAATGAGTTTTGGTATTTCCATTGAAGAGTGCTGTTAATTCTATAGCAAAGCATTATACACAATTGTCTGCTTCCACTACTTTTATTTATTTATTATTAATTTATTACAGGTAATTACATAGCATTGCCAATTTTCACAGTTCTTTACATATATATTGTACATTCACAACAGCCCATGCCCTCAAGGAGCTTCCAATCTAAAGTACTATTTTCTGTTTAATAAAGAGAAAATATATATCACATTCCAATCTGATTTCTAATTAAAGAGAAGTCTCATATCCCACAAGTAATTGTCAGTGTTTTGGTGCGGTTTCTTGTTTATAACCGCAGTTTTCTGGCTGTGTGACAGTCTTTTCAGAAGATAAGGGGAATATTTCAATTATATTTTCGTTTCCAGCCCTCAGCATATTTGCACAATGCGCAAAACTGTGAACTGTTTTGCCGAAGTTTCTGCTTTCGCCTCCAGCTCTGTTATGCAAAACTGGACATTGACGAAGATGAGCTGTCTGCTGGAGCCATTACACATTAGGTCAGCAAATTCCTGAGCTTCCCCCCGAATCTGAAAGAAAGGGACAGATGAAGCAATAGGGCAGTTATAAGCAAGTTAAGCCAATATTTACAAACGAGAAGGAATAGCGGAGCCAGTCATATGTGAAATTTAAAGAGGAACTGATTTCTGGAAACTGCGGCCACAAAAAGAGAGGCAGAGGGAAATGGACTAGTAACAAGTATTTCCTGTGGTCTCCCTGCTGCCAGCCTTTCCCCATTACCATGACTTACCATATCTTTGTTTTTCTACTGTGCCTCCATGTTGAGTCGGCCATCTTAGCTAAGGCAGGGTTTTACTTCCTCAGGTCAGAGCCTCCAGCAAGGAGAACAGTGAGCAGAACATCAGTGACATCACCACATATTACTATAAATCTCATGAGAATAGCAGTGCTTAGATCACACACTGAATATACAGTATATATTGATAAGAGGCAGTAGTCACAGGAGTACCTAGGCACACTCACATATCAGAAAGTGTACAACCTATTCGCTCATAATGGAACTTCAGCCAAATAGTTTTTTCTGCTTTGAGTTGAAGGGGTTAGGACATCTGACAGGATTTTTTTTCTGCCCGATTTGCCATTGGGTATATTTCCACAAGCTTCTTGTCCCTGAGACATAACAGGATGTGAGATGAAATCTCCTTAACCACTTGCCGACTGCCTTGCGTACTTTTACTGCGGCAAGTTGGCTCCGCTGCGCAGATCGCCATCTATAGACAGCGACCCGCGCAGCCGCAGTTGCGGGCAGGCACGCGCCGCCTGAGGCGTGCTCTCGTGCCTGCTGCACTCTGCCTGAGTGTGGCCGCGAGACAGGCAGACTCAATGTCCGCCGGTGACCCGCGATCGCCTTCTAGAGAGGGAGAACGGGGAACTACCGATGTAACCACGCCAGTTCCCCATTCTGTCAGTGGGCATGACAGTGATCTACTGTTTCCTGTCATCGGGATCAGTTAGATCTGTCATGCCACTGCCAGCCCAGCCCCCACACAGTTAGAACATGGCTAGGGAACACAGTAAACCCCTTGATTGCCCCCTGCAGGTTAACCCCTTCCCTGCCAGTGACATTTATACAGTAATCAGAGTTTTTTTTTAGCTCTGATCGCTGTATAAATGTTAATGGTCCAAAAAAAGTGTCAAAAATATCCGACATGTCCGCCGCAATATCGCAGCCCCAATAAAAATCGCAGATCGCCTCTATTACTAGTAAAAAAAAAAAAAATAGTAAAAACTCCATAAATGAATTCTCATGGTTTTGCAAACGTGGCAACTTTTGCGCAAACCAATCAATATACGCCGATTGCAAATTTTTTTTGCCACAAATATGTAGAAGAATATATATCGGCCAAACTGATGAATAAATTCATTTTTTTAATATATATATATTTTTTTTTTGATATGTGTTATAGCAAAAAGTAGTTTTTTTGTTTATAGCGCAACAAATAAAAACCGCATAGGTGATCAAATACCACTAAAAGAAAGCTCCATTTGTGGGAAAAGAAGGACGTCAATTTTGTTTGGGAACAACGTCACAAGACCGCGCAATTGTCAGTTAAAGTGACACAGTGCCGAATTGCAAAAAGTGCTTATGAGGAGAACTCTTTTTTTTTTCATATGAAATTCCGTATACTGTAGTTGCTTTCTTCTGCGTTTCATTTGTACGTGTTGGAGGCCCTCATCCGCCACCTTTTTCTGAGACTTTCATGTTTTTTGTTGCCTGATTTCCAGATTGCTATCTTTTTGGTTCTCATTGATGCTGTGCAGATCGTATTGCATTACCACAGATTTTTATAAGTCTGTCCTTTTGTGACCTTTTATGCAATATCCACGTTCAAGGATAAGGGGCTCCATCCAATATATTAAATGTGGATAATCCAGTAAGTGAGTTGACAATCCACTGGAGATGGCGCAAATCTACATGAAAACAATGTGATTCTTCTTTTAAAACCACCAAAATCCTTCCTAAACTATGCAATATAATAAAATAAAGTGCAACGTGCTCCCTCCACCAAGGGTTTGATTTCTCCAGGCGAAGCCACGATGGCAGGTGGCGTAACATGTAGAGGCATAGCCTGGCGGTGGTATCCTGTATCTATACGTGAGAAGTTGCTTTTATTCATGACCTTTATGCTGTTATTTTTTAAATAAAATGTGAGTAAATTGTCAAGGGGTAGTATGGTTCATTCACATGTTGCTGAGCATACTGCACTATGAAAGCCTTTTTCTTACATGTTCCCCGGGAGCTGTGGAGGATTGTTATTATTGATTCAGCACCCATAGAAGTTTCCCGCACTAAGTGGTCTTATCATACTGGGTTGCATACATGACCAGATTTGACGTGGTCAGCACTTTGGAAGTATTATTCTTAACCACTTTCCGACCGCCCACCGCCTGACGGCTCATTATCGCAAACTGCCATCACCTGATGGCGGCCGTGATAACTAGTATTGTGAGCGCGCGCGGGCCGCCGGAGGTGTTCCGGGGGGGGCCAGGGAGCGAGTAGGGCAGACTCGATCTCCACCGGTTACCCGCGATGGCTCCCCCGCAGTGAGAGAATGGAGGTCCGTGTATGAAAACACGGATCTCCGTTCTGACAAAAGGGTAAGGTCTGTGATCACAGGCTTCCTGTATATGGAAGCCGTGATCACTCCCCTCCCCCTGCCAGCCCAGCCCCCATACAGTTAGAACATACTGAGGGAACACAGCTAACCCTTAGAGCGCCCCCTCCAGGTTCACCCCTTCACTGCTAATGGCATTTACACAGTAATCAGTGCATTTTCATAGCACTGATCGCTGTATAAATGCCAATGGTCCCAAAAAAGTGCCAAAATGGTCCGACATGTCCGCTGCAATATCGCAGTACAGCTAAAAATCACAGATCGCCGATATTACTAGTAAAAAATAATAAAAAAATAAAAACCCCATAAATTAATTCTCATCATTCATAAACGCGGCAACTTTTGCGCAAACCAATCAACGCCAATTGTGATTTTTTTTACCAAAAAAAAGGAAGAATATAAATCGGCCAAAACCGATGGAAAAAAATGTTTTTTTGTATTTTTTTTTTTTTGGATTTGTATTTTAGCAAAAAGTAAGAAAAATTGTTTTTTTTGCAAAATTGTCGCTCTTTTTTTGTTTATAGCGGTGATCAGAAATGACGCAGAGGTGATCAAATACCACCAAAAGAAAGCTCTATTTGTGGGAAAAAAAGAACGCAAATTTAGTTTGGGTACAACGTCGCACGAACGCGCCATTGTCAGTTAAAGCGACGCAGTGCCGAAAAAAAAAGTGCTCTGGTCCTAAAGGGGGAAAGAAGTTAAAGGAGACATACCTATTCGGTAAGTGAAGGAATTAATACCCAAAACGTGACTAGACCCAGTGGGGGCCGCTTATTGAGATGAGCCTCCAATTCATCTGGTGGAGGGAGCACGTTGCACTTTATTTTATTATATTGCACAGTTTGGGAAGGATTTTGGTGGCAATGATGGGCACTGATAGGTGGCACCATCTCCAGTGGACTGTCAACTCACTTACTGGATTATCCAAATTTAATATATTGGAGCCCCTTATTGAAAGTCGACTGTCCACATACTTTCTATGCACTTTTTGCACCTAGCATTTTTTGCTTATCACTATTCTGAAAGACTTCATTGTTTTATATTCATTGTTTCCTATTCTATTCTATTTATTCATTTTGATGTGGTTTTATTATTTCCTATGAAATAATCTTTATGAATTTCACGTACCACTGAGTATATTTATATTTATGATATCACAGTAATTAGCACTATAATTATTTCCATGCATATTTGGATGTTCACATATATTATTATTTACTGGTAGCGCATCCACACCTTTCATTACTCATTATTTATCTTGTGCCATACACAATTAGTGGAAGCAGCAGCCAGATATTGTAGTATCAGAAAGCAGCGCATAGCCACCCCTTTACATTTTTATTTTATGTTTGCACTTTTCTGGAAATGTAACTTTTTGTTAAATAAAGGAATTACAAAAAAAATGAGGAGAACTAAGACTTTTGTCATCAGAACAAGCATCTCAGTTAGATTTCCCCTCTATGCTAAGGTGACCAGATTTTGAAAATGAAATCCGGGGACATATTTTTTTTTTTTTTTATTGGAAAATGGTAAACTATTTTATAAGCATATTTTCCTCAAATGATATATGCAGTGTATGTGAATGATTGTATGATACCTGTATATGCGTTATTTCTCACATTTCCTCTATGAGATTAAAAAAAAGATACTTTTTAGAATTTTTTGGGATATGACTTCCAAATGCTAAGAAGATAAGATAGAGAAAAAACTTTTCAATGCATATTTTGTATTTTATTCTTACAATAACAATATAAACGAACAACAGTAATAGATTGCATGGTAACAACACTGTACCTATATGACATTTTTATCATTTTTTTTACAAAAATAGAGCTTTCTTTTGGTGGTATTTAATCACTATTGAGTTTTTATTTTTTGCTAAACAAACGAAAAAAGACCAAAAATTTTGAATAAAAAAAGTTTTTATTTACAAAATTTATATGACAGAATTGCGCGAGGAGCTTATGAGCATAATATGCTCACGTATGAGTGTAAATGAGCATATGCACCAATGTATGAGTGGAAATGTATTCCAAAGGCCAGAATAAATTAATATTCTAACCAGTAGAATGCATTTACGCTTAATGCCATATACACGTAAATATGCATAAAAATGCAATTCTGGCAGAAAAAACAGCATATTTGGGACATAAATGTATATGCTCATGTGCATGAGGGCTTAAAGTGTTATTAAACCCACAACAGTAAAATCAGTTTGTATATGCAGGTGAGGTTGTGGAAGACAATTTCATGTCACAGGTCATATATCATGGTAAGACTGAGCACAGCAACAAGACACAAAGTAGTTATACTGCATCACCAAGGTCTCTCCCAGGCAAAGATTTCAAATCAGACTGGGGTTTCAAGATGTGCTGTTCAAGCTCTTTTAAAGAAGCACAAAGAAACTAGAAATATTGAGGACCATAGACGCAGTGATTGGCGGCTGGTGAAGTTTTAGGATGGGGGGAGCACCAGACCCCGTCCTTCCTTTTTGACCCTTCTCATTTCTCATAAGCCCCACCCCTTATAGAATCCACCCACTCAGTCACCTGTATTCCACTAGCTTCCAACCATAGTGTCAGGAGTATACAGCTCAGCATCACAGGACAGAATATACAGCCCCAGAATCACAGGACAGAGTATACAGCTCAGCATCCCAGGATAGAGTATACAGCCCCAGCATCACAGGACAGGAGTATACAGCTCAGCATCACAGGGCAGAGTATACGGCTCAGCATCACAGGACAGAGCATACAGCCCGAGGAATCACAGGACAGGAGTATGCAGCTCAGCATCACAGGACAGAGTATACAGTTCAGCATCACAGGACAGGGGATACAGCCCCAGCATAACAGGACAGAGCATCCCTAGACATTAATCCCATCCACCAAAAGACAAGCAGAACACACATTACAGATGTCATGACTGTGCTTCCAACCAATTTCTTCTAACAAAATTGCTCCACTAAAACATAAATTAGCTGTCGCATTAGACAGCAGCGAAACAGTGTCATAAATAAGGCAGAAGCATAACGCCACCATAAAGAGAGTGGAAAAGCCACAAAACGAGATAACATAAGCAAAACAACATCACAAAAGCAGTATATATTAGCTGCACTCAAATATAAGCATAATACCCATTCTTCCCCTGGGTGACGTATATCTTGGCTGTTTTTATTAGCCTTGAAAACAGGAATGCACGGTCTTATAGTGCATACACCTGCTAAATGGATAACAGACAAACATATGTACAGAGTGTTAAAAATATTTTAAGGTGCACTCCACCTACAACTGAAACTAATAGCTTTGATAAGCAGTTTGTTTGCCCTGGAGAGAGAGAGATCCTTCTCTTAACAGCCAGGCAGCTAGCACAGGCTCCCCCCCCCCCCCCCCCCCCCCCAGTGAATATCCAGAGAAGACATATAAGTGTACACCTCGATGAAAGACTGCACAATATACAAATTCGTGAACAGAGAGAGAATGAGCCTGCAAGCCCCCTGAGCTCTCCCCAGCCAGACCGTACATTGGTATTCTCATTGATCCTGGTCACAGCCTCCGGGTCCCAGGACATGTTTGCGGTCCTCAGTGGCACTCTCTCCCACTCCGCACACTGACCTGGCTCCTCACCACACCCCCTCCATCTCCGACCGGTAGTGCCTGTCCATTGTGAGAACTGAGGGAGCGGCTGCAGGCTGAGCGGCTTAAGTCAGAGTCCATCAGACTCCACAGCACAGTGCCCTAGCTGAGAAACTGGAAGTGACGCCGCAGTGGAGAAAAAGCATTGCCCAGTCGTCCTCCAGTCCTGGCCAATAAAAAAAAAAAAACATGAGCCACAGACAAATGACTGCAGAGTGGGGGATTGTTCGGGGTGCATTGCTTGCTCCCCGAATACTCCCAGAACACGGGCAAATCAGCTTCCCAGCTTGCAATCATCTGATTGCAAGCTGGGAAACCTCCCATAGAGTGTTGTGTGTCCAGCGCCCAGACACTCTTAAAGTGTCCACTTTTTTTTGGTCAAAAGCTTGGGGGGCAGCGCCCATGCGCACACTATGGGCCATCACTGGACACAGTGATCGGCCAAGAAAACTTAATGCAGCAGAGGAAAGAAACATCATGTTTACTGTATTTCCCTTTGACATAGGAAGATGTCCACCAGTGCCATCAACACAGAACTGGCAGAAACCAGTGGGACCCAGGTACACCCCTCTACTGTTCAGTGAAATCTGGGCACAAGTGGTCTTCATGGAAGAATTGTGTCCAACAAGCCATATCTCCATTGTGGAAACAAGGCTAAGTGACTCAACTATGCACAAAAACTTAGGAACAGGGGTGCAGAAAAATGGCAGCAGTTGCTGGACTGATGAGACAAAATTTGAAATATTTGGCTGTAGCAGGAGGCAGTTTGTATGCCACGGGGCTGGAGAGTGGTACAATAATGAGTGTATGCAGGCAACAGTAAAGCATGGTGGAGGTTCCTTGCAAGTGCGGGGCTGCTTTTCTGCAAATGAAGTTGGAGATTTGGTCAGAATCGATGGTGTCCTCAATGCTGATAAATACAGATACTTATCCATCATGCCAAACCTCAAGGGAGGCGCGCGATTGGCCCCAAAGTTATTCTGCAGCTGGATAATGACCCCCAAACATTCAGCCAATGTCATTAAGAACTATCTTCAGTGTAAAGAAGAACAAGGAGTCCTGGAAGTGATGGTTTGGCACCCACAATGCCCTGATCACAAACATTATCAAGACTTTCTGGGATTACATGAAGAGACAGAAGGATTTGAGGCAGCCTACATCCACAGAAGATCTGTGGTTAGTTCTTCAAGATGTTTGGAACAACGTACCATCCGAGTTCCTTCAAAAAAACGTGTACAAATGTACCTAGAAGAATTGATGCTGTTTTAAAGGCAAAGGATGGTCACATCAAATATTAATTTGATTTGGATTTCTCGTATGTTCATTTATTTTCCATTTTGTTGATTGATAAAAATAAACTATTAACACTTCTATTTCTAAAAGCATTGCTAATTGATAGCATTTTTTTTTACACTAAAACTTCTGCACAGTAGTGTATGTCTGCTGATCTACCTTGCAGTAATTTAAAGAGGAAGTAAATTCTTCCTGTCTAATTGTACCTACAGGTAAGCCTTACCTATAGGTACTGTAAATATCTCCTAAACTTGCACCATTTAGGAGATATTTACTATATACGCCACAGCCGTCACTGGCACATGTGCACTGAAGGAACGGCTGATCATGCCGTTTCTTCAGGGCCCTTTGCAATGACCGGCAGCACCCACGCACGTGTTCAGGAGTGACGTCATCGCGGCTCCGGCCAATCACAGCACCGAAGCCCAAGAACCCGGAAGAAACTCTGGGGAAAATATCAGCCGTCTCAGCGGTGTGCAACAGCCTCGTTCTACTGTAAGTATTTCATAATGAGCTAGTATGCAATACATACTAGCTCATTATGCCTTTGTCTTACAGGTTTTGGTTTGTTTTTTTGTTTTTTTAGGGTTTACAATCTCTTTAATAATTACCTGCAAGGTAGATCAATAGACATACAGTACATAGCAGGCACTAAGCAGGCTACACATCTGTCCTAACCCACGCAGTGCTAGATGTGTGTCTTTCAGTGTAGGTCTCCACCACTTATGCATAATGCCACAAACTTCCCTGGTATCTCTTCTGCTCCTGTCATTTTTTGATCTCTCCTCTGCCGTAGGTGGAGAGGGGACAGTAGTACCTTCCCAACAGTCCAAAACCAAGGTTCCAAGACACATTGAACCCACCTACTCAGCATAGGGGTTCACTCTGCACCCCTTTTTCCAACACTGCCCCCCCTGCAACCCTCTTCCAACATTGCTCACCTCTGCACCCTTAACCGCTCTCTTTCAATGCTGCCCACCTCTGCATCCCATACCATCTTCTTCTGACACTGCTAACTTCTACATCCCCTGCCACCCTCTTTCAACTCTGCTCATCCCTGCATCCTCTGCCACCCTCATCCAACACTGCTCACCTCTAACCCCCCCCCCCCCCCGCCTTACTGCCTTCTTCCAACACTGCTCACCCCTGCTTCCCCTGCCACCCTCTTTCAAAGCTGCTCATCTCTGCACCCTCTTCTAACACAGCTCACCTCTGCATTCCCTGCCACCCTCCTCCAACATAGCTCAGACCTGCTTCCACTCTCTTTCAGCAAGACTAACCTCTGCATCCCCTGCAACCTCTCTCCTCCAGTACAGTTTACTCCTGCCACACTAAGGCCCAATTCTGCCTATGTGCTGCCTCTCAGCAACTGCACCCTATATATACAGGGCAGGTTGCTTTCCCCCCTTTACGCCTCCTCAGGAATTTGTAGGGTCAGATAAATATTCATAACAGAGTTTGTCCTTCCCACTATGTTTTCTGAAACCTCCTTCCAGTAACAAGCAGAAGCAATCATTGACTGGAATCATTCAGGAAGACCTACAGAAAAGGTACATACCAGCTCAAGCTGCGTACAGGCTAGCAACAACACACTATAAATTTAGTTTGGGACATAACAGCATAGGGAAGGTTCTCCCTATGAAGAAGTCACTGTATCACATGAGGAAACATGTCAGGGAGCGGAATCATGTGAATTCACCACGCTTGGAAGTCGGCAAGCGGCCATCTAAACTTTTCTGCTTGGTGGATGTTTCAAATTAAGAGGGCAATATCCAAGTGATTGTATCAGGCATCTGTATTCAGTGCACTGGATTGGAGAGTGCACTCTCTTTGTGAGTACTTAGGCTCCTTTCAAACTGAGGCGTTTTACAGACGCTATTTAGCAAAAAATAGCGTCTGTAAAGCGCCTCAAAAATCCCCCCCAATCCACCCCAATGTGAAAGCCCTGAGTGCTTTCACACTGGGGCGGTGCGCTTGTGGGACGTTACAAAAAGTCCTGCAAGCAGCATCTTTGGGGCGGTGAGGGGAGCGGTAATATACCGCTCCTCTACCGCCCCTGCCATTGAAATGAATGACAAACACTTCTGAAGTGGCTGCACACCGCCTCGGTAGCGCTGAGCACCGGCACTTTTAACCCTGTTTTAATCCCTTGTGGGGGGTTAAAAGCGCGGCGCTCCCGCTCGCATAGCGGAGCCATATCGCTGGTAAAACTCCGCTAAAACTAGCGGGGTTTTACCGCGACTGCGGCTGCCGCTTCAGTGGGAAAGTAGCCTAATTGATCTTTTAATAAAGTAGTCCTTTATTTTATATACTACACTATGATGGTTTTATTTGATTTATTCCTGGACGCTATGATAGTGAGAAGCATAATGTAATCTGACCCTGGTATCTGTGAAGCATCTTCTGGAGCGCTCCTGCAGTGGTTACACCCAGTGATCTGGGAAGGCTTTTGCTGACTTTACCTTTAAGGGGTTTCCAGATGAGGTAAGAGGCAGCTTGAACAGGAGGTAGAGCACAGCAGTGGAATGCTTGTTTTGGCACATTTTATTGGAAGAGAGCACATATGTGCAGTTTTGTCACTGGGGGGGTCGGGGGGTGTGGGCCGCACCAGGGTGACACCTGCCAGAGGGGTGAAACCTGTGGGCAGCACTGTGGCACCACTAACACCGCACCCCCTACACTGATTTGCTCTCGCCAGCTGTGTCCATCAGCGAAGTGGACCGAAGCCACCACCCCCTCCTCTCTGTTTACATGTACAAAGGAGGAGGGAGTCTGAGGAGAGACACACCACTGTGCATGTGCTGCACTGTTCTGAGGTCTGTACTGTGTATTCTAACGTAGATGGACATGTGCAGGTGGAGTGCTGTGGGAGGGGAGTGGGGGGGTCTACTAGCACAGGCACTGAGGGGGGTCTGCACTGAGGGGGGGGACTGAGGGGGGTCTGCATTGAATGGG
>BLSH010195352.1:239734-249793 GCA_018402905.1 Glandirana rugosa
CTTCAGCACATCCAGGGGAAACGACAGCAGGCTGTTTTAAAACTGATATGTTTGGGGGATAAACCCCACACTGCGCAGCAGCTGTGGACGGGCATTGAACAACAGACCGATGAGTGGTTGTTGTCTCTGAGCCTCAAGGCCGGCCTGGTGGTGTGTGATAATGGGCGAAATCTCATAGCGGCTCTGGGCCTAGCCAGTTTGACGCACATCCCTTGCCTGGCACATGTGCTGAATTTAGTGGTGAAGAAACTTTTAAAAAACTACCTGGATATGTCAGAGCTGCTGCAGAAAGTGCGGGCCATCTGTGCGCACTTTTGGCGTTCTCACCCTGCTGCTGCTTGCCTGTCTGCGCTGTCTTCCCGCTCACTGCCTCCTATGCGACGTGCCCACAAGGTGGAACTCCACCTTTCACATGCTGGAGAGACTGTGCGAGCAGCAGCAGGCAATAGTGGAGTTTTAGCTGCAGCACACATGGGTTAGTCGCTCTGCGGAACAGCACCACTTCACCACCAACGAGTGGGCCTCCATGGGAGACCTGTGTACCATATTGCGGTGTTTCGAGTACTCCACCAACATGGCCAGTGCTGATGACGCTGTTCTCAGCGTTACTATCCCACTTCTATGTCTCTTTGAAAAAACACTTTGGGTGATGATGGTAGAGGATGTGGCACAGGAGGAAGAGGAGGAGGAAGAGGGGTCATTTCCACGGTTATCAGGCCAGTCATTCACAATTGGCTCGGATGGTGGGTTCCTGCACCAGCATAGGCCAGGTAAAACATTTTCAAGCCAGGGCACAGTTCTGGAGGATGAGGAGAACGAGGATGATGAGGAGGAACCATGTTCAAAGCAGGGTGGCACCCAATGCAGCTCGTAGGCATCACTGGAGCGTGGCTGGGGGAATATGGAGGATACACCTCCCACAGAGGACAGCTTGTCTTTGCCTCTGGGCAGCCTGGCACACATGAGC
The DNA here is from genome assembly GCA_018402905.1 of Glandirana rugosa. Taxonomy (NCBI): domain Eukaryota; kingdom Metazoa; phylum Chordata; class Amphibia; order Anura; family Ranidae; genus Glandirana; species Glandirana rugosa. The sequence continues at coordinate 240,702 of BLSH010195352.1, forward strand.
GACTGTATGCTGCAGTGCCTGCTCAACGACAGCTGAGTTGCCCACATTTTAACTTGTGCTGATTACTGGGTGGCCACCTAAGGGGGTCAGATCGGGAGACCTTGGGGGCCATTCAACTGGCCCACGATGACCAATCCAGTTGAATGGCCCCCAAGGTCTCCCTATCTGACCCCCTTAGACTTTTATCTTTGGGGTCATCTGAAGGCAATTGTCTATGCTGTGAAGATACGAGATGTGCAGCACCTGAAACTACGGATACTGGAAGCCTGTGCTAGCATTTCTCCTGCGGTGTTGCTATCAGTGTGTGAAGAGTGGGAGAAGAGGGTTGCATTGACAATCCAACACAATGGGCAGCACATTGAACACATTTTATAAGTGGTTAGAAACTTGTAAATAACTCATGAAAGAATAAAGTTACGTTAAAACTAAGCACACCATTGTTTTTCTTGTGAAATTCCCAATAAGTTTGATGTGTCACATGACCCTCTTCCTATTGAAAAAACAAAAGTTGGATTCAAAATGGCCGACTTCAAAATGGCCGCCATGGTCACCACCTATCTTGAAAAGTTTCCCCCCTCACATATACTAATGTGCCACAAACAGGAAGTTAATATCACCAACCATTCCAATTTTATTAAGGTGTATCCATATAAATGGCCCACCCTGTACATCCAAGGGTCGAACAATAGCATCACAATTTATCCCATTGTAAAAGACTATTCTCTAAAAAATATAAAGTATGTACATCGAATCCTCTTTGCTAAAGCTATGCATTAAGTCTACAAGGTTGAAACACAACAGGCTTCCACATAAATACCATCCCATTACATTGCACTTTATCTGTGTTGGATATTACACTCATTTGCAGCTCATATGTCTATAGAAAAGAGGTCTTTGGTGCAAGAAACATGAACTACTGGGCTGGGCTCTATAGAAGAGGATATATCAAACTGTGTGTATAGGAGCCGGTCTAAATACAATGTCACATGGATTATACAAATCTGAAATCCTGATTTTTCATCAAGGAATACATTATTATCAAAAGCCAAGGCTTGCCTCGTTGGACGACCTCTGATATACCTCTCTGGAGACTTTTTTATGCTTTTTTTCTACTCTACCTTTTATGTACAAGAACATGTACAGTATATGCTTTTCATATGCATTATTATTTACTTAGTGTTTAAAGGGTTAGTTCACCTTTTCACAAAAAAAAGAAACTCAGTACACCCTCTCCACACCCCAGTCTCTTCTGCACTTACAGTATCTTACAAAAGTGAGTACACCCCTCACATTTTTGTAAATATTGTATTCTATCTTTTCATGTGACAACACTGAAGAAATGACACTTTGCTACAATGTAAAGTAGTGAGTGTACAGCTTGTATAACAGTGTAAATTTGCTGTCCCCTCAAAATAACTCAACACACAGTCATTAATGTCTAAACTGCTGGCAACATAAGTGAGTACACCCCTAAGTGAAAATGTCCATATTGGGCCCAAAGTGTCAATATTTTGTGTGGCCTCCATTATTTTCCAACACTGCCTTAACCCTCTTGGCATGGAGTTCACCAGAGCTAAACAGGTTGCCACTGGATTCCTCTTCCACTCCTCCATGACGACATCACAGAGCTGGTGGATGTTAGAGACCTTGCGCTCCTCCACCTTCTGTTTGAGGATGCCCCACAGATGCTCAATAGAGTTTAGGTCTGGAGACATGCTTGGCCAGTCCATCACCTTTACCCTCAGCTTCTTTAGCAAGGCAGTGGTTGTCTTGGAGGTGTGTTTGGGGTTGTTATCAAGTTGGAATACCGCCCTGCGGCCCAGTCTCCAAAGGGAGGGGATCATGCTCTGCTTCAGTATGTCACATTACATGTTGGCATTCATGGTTCCCTCAATGAACTGTAGCTCCCCAGTGCCAGCAGCACTCATGCAGCCCCAGACTATGACACTCTCACCACCATGCTTGACTGTAGGCAAGACACACTTGTCTTTGTACTCCTCACCTGGTTGCCGCCACACATGCTTGACACCATCTGAGCCAAATAAGTTTAACTTGGTCTCATCAGACCACAGGACATGGTTCCTTTAATCTATGTCCTTAGTCTGCTTGTCTTCAGCAAACTGTTTGCAGGCTTTCTTGTGCATTATCTTTAGAAGAGGCTTCCTTCTGGGATGACAGCCATGCAGACCAATTTAATGCAGTGTGTGGCGTATGGTCTGAGCACTGACAGGCTGACCCCCCCCCCACCCCTTCAACTTCTGCAGCAATGATGGCAGCACTCATACATCCATTTCCCAAAGACAACCTTTGGATATGATGCTGAGCACGTGCATTCAACCTCTTTGATCGACCATGGTGAGGTCTGTTCTGAGCGGAACCTGTCCTGTTAAACTGCTGTAATGTCTTGGCCACCGTGCTGCAGCTCAGTTTTAGGGTCTTGGCAATCTTCTTATAGCCTGGGCCATCTTTATGTAGAGCAACAATTCTTTTTTTCAGATCCTCAGAGAGTTCTTTGCCATGAGGTGCCATGTTGAACTTCCAGTGACCAGTATGAGAGAGTGAGAGCGATAACACCAAATTTAACACACCTGCTCCCCATTCACATCTGAGACTGTGCAACACTAACGAATCACATGACATCGGGAAGGGAAAATTGTTAATTGGGTCCAATTTGGACATTTTCACTTAGGGATGTACTCTCTTTTGTTGGCAGCGGTTTAGACATTAATGGCTGTGTGTTGAGTTATTTTGAGGGGACAGCAAATTGACACTGTTATACAAGCTGTACACTTACTACTTTACATTGTAGCAAAGTGTAATTTCTTCAGTGTTGTCACATGAAAAGATATAATGAAATATTTACAAAAATGTGAGGGGTGTACTCATTTTTGTGAGATACTGTATGTAGATTAAAGAATATCTTGTGCCCCCCATGCCAGCCCCCAGCCGGTGCAGCAGTGTGAGCATCTAAAAAATGCAGTACACAGGCTGGAGTCTGTGTAGCATCATAATGCTCGCAATGGTGAGCGGGCATTGGTGAGCACTAGGATGTGATCTTACTGACCAATGAGAATCTCTTTGAGCACTCTTTGTTCCAGGATGGCATCCCAGAAGAAAGAAGGTTATAGAAAAGCGGGGCTCTCAAATGCTTGGACAGCTACATAAGCTAACGTAGACAGTGAAAGCTAGTCATCCAAGGAGGTAAATGCTTAGGGTGTGGGAAGGGTGTTTTGTGAAAAGGTAATGTAGCGGGTACCTCTCCAAGCTGGCCGCTGCTGGACTGAATCCACTAGGGGGAGAAAATGCCTGCCAGCAGCTGCAAGGGAGGTTTTTCACCCCTCTCCTGAAACACAAAGACATCAGCTCTCTCTGCTTTTTCTCTCCTGTGTCACTATTGGCAGGAGGACAGAGCCAATCGGCAGCATCTGCAGCCAAGAATTGTGGGATATGAAGTCCCCTGACAGAGCGGCCTCACTGACTCTTAAAGGGTCGGGACTACAAATCCCAGAAGGCTCTGCAAAACAGAGGGTTGGCTAAGGACTCCATTTTGGAAGACTGAGGGAAGTTCCCCACGAGGCAGAGAAAGAGACAGACATGACCTGAGGGGCTGCTGTTACCCACAGAAGGGATCCGTCCAGCCACAGTTCCAGAAGTTGGTGTGCTGATCCTGCCACAGTTCCAGGAGTCGGACAGTGACGGACATCCCATCTGAGGGGGATCCCAGGTGCCTCTCCAGGCGTTCCTGAGGGTATGGGCCGGTCTGGTTACAGGGTGGCAAGTCGGGCCTTTTGGGGAACCTGCCACTTGATCCTTTGGTCGCAGGATGGGTGAGCAGGCATTTGCCCATCTTTACAGACACAGTAGTCAGGCAACATTGCCTTACCAGTGCCCACATTTGTAGGAGCACTTGCACCCTGCTGAACAGTCACTACATTCCACTTGCCCACCTGGATTCTACAAGCATCCCATATTCCAATTTGCCTACCAGGATACTGCTAGCATCCTACATCTCATTTTGCATACCAGGATAGTTTTAAGTACCCCTTTGTTTATGCTACTCAATAGGAAACCAAGTGCACCAATGCCAGGCTATCCGAAGATCCTGGATAAATCCATTGGGAGGACCCTTTCTGTTACTCTTTCAATATCAGTAATTTAGTGATTCCAGTGACTACCTTTAAAGTGGAACTGTCATGTTAACTGCTAAAGTGATCATTTGCATTTGTGGCCTATTGCCTCACATGTTCATTGCCTGGGTCTGTGATTTCATGATTTAAGGGAAACAGATTCCCCTTTATGCCTGAGTGCATAGGCCACTCTATATCTATTTAAGTTGTTTGACTGTGCTATTTTGAAGTCTACATTTGGTTTTGATTTACCCCATTTAAGACCACAGTTTGCCATTCTTGACTATTGATTTACCAGATTACTGCTTGTTTGATTGTGGAATGTCTCCCAGTAAACAAATTTCCTGTTCACTACATTTGTGCCTGTTATTACTGTGCTTGCAAGTACGCTGTTTGCTAGGTGTGCCAGAGGGGCTGGGACAGTTCTTTGGGGTTGAAAGGCAGAGTAATGAACTGAACAAACTTAAGCAGCTCCTTCGGGGGTATCGCTACAGTAAATTAACCCTTGTATTTTATTACTAAGGAATAGCAGGGTCCTGTAATGTTTTGAGGAAAAGGGTGGGGTGGGTATTACATTTAATCAATACATATAATTAAAATATTCCAAAAATACTGAACTCAATATTATTCTACAGTTGTGTATCAAAAAAGTGAAAAGAAATTAAAAATAAAACCTAATGTGACGTGTCCCAGAAGATCGCCGGGTGGGAGGGGGACGAAGGTGAACTTTCTTCCGGCTCCACGGTGCCAGGAGAGGAAGTGGACCCGGGACCCTATGAAAACAGGGTCCCTGGTCTCCCCCGAAAACAGGGTCCCCGGTCCTCCCCCAAAAAAAAATGACATGCCAATTGTGGTATGTCAGGGGGTCACCTTCCCTTAAAGCGGAAGTTCCACTTTTGGGTGGAACTCTGCTTTAAGGTATGGGTTGCAGAAATAGAAGCTGATGCTTAGGGAGAGTTGACGGAAGATGGAGGTTCCTCCCCTTTGCAGTCTATTAAGGCGGCAGTGGATTTTCTAGCAGCAGCGGCCATAGTCCAAGTCAGAATGACTAAGGTGATGGCCCATTCAGTGACGGCTCACAGAGCCCTCTGGCTGAAGCTCTAGTCAGCAGATAATGCTTCAAAGCACAGCCTTTGCTCAGTTCCCTTTGATGGGAAATTATTATTTGGCAAAACTTTGGAGTCGTCGATTCAGCGAGTTTCAGGGGGTAAGTCGGGTCTGCTCCCACAAGAGAGGAGAAGGTCAGGGCAGTCCTTTATTCCCTTCAAAAAGTCAAAAGAAGGATACAGGGAATCTGCTGAATACCGACCAGGCCGACCTTTCTTCAGACAGTGGAAAGGGCAAGGTCCCGCCTTCCCCAAGCCACCCAAGATCAAGGCGAACCAGCCAGCAAAATCTTCAGACAAAGTGTTCTGACGGTGTATCTGCTCAGAATTCCCAAGTAGGAACCAGGTTACTTTGTTTTGCGGAAGTCTGAGCGGAGGAAGTCCAGGATGCCTGAATCCTGGACATTATTCAAAACGGCTATTGCTTGGGGTTCAAAAAAAGACTACCTCGTTCACATTTTGTGGAAACCAGAGCTCTATCCTGCCCAGAGAAGAGGCATTGCTTACAAGCATATGTAGAGGAGTTGGCATCTCGGGCAATTCATCCAGTACCAGAACTTGAGAAGGGAGAAGGGGTTTATTCCCCTCTATTCTTAGTGCCGAAGGCTTCAGGAGAATTCAGGCCAGTCCTGGATTTGAAAGTGCTCAACCAGTTTATAAAGGGTTTCCCTTTCAGAGTGGAGTCCGTGCAAACCATAATGTCAGTGGTGAAAGAAGGAGATTGGCTAGCGTCAATAGACCTAGCGGACGCTTATCTACATGTCCCTTTAAGGGCTTCGCACCATCGCTTCCTTCGCACTCAGAGATGACCGGACATGATCTTCGTTGTTTTGGTCTGAATCTCCAAGACCTTCCTGCGTGGTAGAAAAACTTGACCCTGAATAGAGTCAAATTGAACCCCCAGATACTCCAAGATCTGGATTGGCTGCATCTGGTTGATGGAGATTCAGACCAAGACAACGAAGATCATGTCTGGGTCATCTCTGAGTGTGAGGGAGTGTATGCAATACCTGGGCCTGTTGTCCTCGACAATCCCTGTGGTGCCCTGGGCCAGATGGTGGAGGAGGAGGTTCCAGTACAATTTCCTACGTCAATGGGATCGCCACTCATTGGCCCAGAAGATATATGTTCCACTTCCGATCAGCCAGTCTTTAACTTGTGGGAGAAAGGCTTTCAATCTATCCCAAGGTGTGCCTCTCAGGCCGCCAGAACCAATTGTGGTAACCACGGATGCCAGCAGGAGAGGCTGGGGAGCTCACTGCCTGGACTGGCAGGTGCAGGGCAAATGGAATGCGTCCCTGAATTGTCACACAAATCTGTTGGAGTTGGAGGACGTTCAGCGCGCTCTATCAGCTTTCCAGCCGATATTGCAGAACAAGACAGTGAAATTCCTGTTGGACAACAAGACCACAGTGTCGTACATAGCCCAGCAGGGTGGCACCAGAAGTCTCCCTTTTTCTCAGACTGGCATGCCAAATCTTTGCCTGGGCAGAAGAGAGACTTTACTCCCTGACGGCAGCTTACCTACCAGGTCCACAGAATGCAGTGCAAATTGGTTGAGCCGAACGTTCCTAGATCTGAAAGAATGGAGCCTGAATCCCAAATATCTGGTGAAAATCTTCGAATTATGCGGGACACCGGTCATAGATATGATGGCATCCAGGGAGAGCTTCCAGATCCGGCTTTCTTCTCCCGAACTTGGCAACCACAAGCCCTAGGCCAGGATGCTCTGTCGATTCCTTGGCTCTTTCTGCTAGTATACATCTTCCCTCCTCTTACACTAGTTCTGAGGGTTCTGATGAAGATTCGACAAGAGAAAGTATCAGCTATAGCATTATTGCCCTCCTGGCCCAGGAGACCATGGTTTCCCTTGGCATGAAAAATGAAGACATGCCTGCCGATTCCTTTCCCTCCTCATCAGGATTTACTGCTGCAGAATGGGTAATTTCACCCGAACCCGGCAAGGTTGAGATTGGTGGCATGGAGGCTGAGAGGAGACCCTTAGAGCACTTAGCCTTGTCTGATAAGATGTTGAGTACCCTGTTGCAAGCTCGCAAGATTACAACCAATAACACCTACTACAGAATTTGGAAGGCGTATTCGTGCTGCTCGGCAGGAAGGAGTTTGAGTCTCAGGTGACCTTCGGTTTCCAATATACTGGAATTTCTTCAAGAAGGTCTGGATAAAGAATTGGCGTATAACTCATTGAAGCTTCAAGTATCAGCCCTCTCAGCCATGATGAACGGAAGATGGGCACTGTATCCTCTGGTGGTGCATTTTTTGAAAGCTGCAATCAAGATCAGACCACAGATAAAATATTTTTCCCCGAAGTTGGAGCTACCTTTGGTTCTGAGGGCTTTTCTAGCTCCACCATTTGATCCGGTGTCTTCATGTTCCTTGATTCACCTAACGTTGAGAACAAGTTTTCTGACAGCAATTGCCTCACCAGGAGGGTATCCGAATTATGTGCCTTCTCAGATAAAGAGCCATATTGCTCAGTATTTCAGGACAAGATAGTACTCAGGCCAGTTCAGAGCTTCCTTCCGAAGGTGGCAACAGCATTCCACATGAACTGGGAGTCAGTCCTCCCCACGTTTCCAAGCAGTAATTCGGGAAACGAGTGGACCAGGTTGGACCTAGTACTGTACGGCCATTATCAGTTTACTTACAGAGGACCGAAGAATTCCGAAAACAGGATCAGCTCTTCATCTTTCTACTGGTCCCAACCCATGCCTATGCCCCCTAGAGTGGTCTCATCTTGGATTGTCAAGACTATCCAGTTGGTGTATAAAGAATTGGGTTATACCCCTCCTGTGGAGGTTAAAGCACATTCCACAAGATGCATGGCAACGTCCTGGACATCGTATGCGAAGGTTTCAGCAGAAGCAGTGTGTAAGGCAGCAAGCTGGAGCGCGCCAAATACGTTCATTCAGCATTACAGGCTGAACGTGACTCTGATGGCTGCAGAGACCTTTGGTTCAGTTGTTCTTGCAGCGGCTGTCGGCCATTAAAGGAATTTCAGCATTAATCACATAGTGTTCTTGTATTTTTGTTCTACCCTGCCTTATGATGATTGCTTGCTACGTCCCATAGTAGGCTGACATGAGGAGTTCCAGGAATAAGGAAAATTGTTTTCAGACCTACCATAATTTTCCTTACCTGGATCCTCCTCATGTCAGCCAGGACTCCCACCCTAATCTGCTGCGAGGTGGGTTAACGGAACACCAGATAAGGCCAGACAGCTGCCTTTTATAGACTTGTGAAGGGTTGTCCTGGAGGGGTAAAAGGGGCAGAGTTGACCCATAGTAGGCTGACATTAGGAGGATCCAGGAAAGAAAAATTACGGTAAGTCTGAAAACAGTTTTCCTTAATATCTTTTATTGATGTCTAGAGTTCAGCTTTAAGCCCTGCTCACATCTGATTTTTTTTGGATGTGTTTTGGGTTACGATTAGTGTTGAGCGAACCCGGACTGTAACGTTCGGGTCCGTACCGAACTTTCGGGTGTCCGTGGCACGGACCCGGACCCGGACATTTCAAAAATCGTTCAAGTTCGGTCCGGGGTTCTGCTATTTTACTCCACGTGTTGAGAAGCTGCAGGGCAGCCAATCAACAAGCGTTTCACTGGTTTGCCCTTAGAAGCCATCACAGCCATGCCTACTAATGGCATGGCTGTGATTGGCCAGTGCATCATGTGACCCAGCCACTTTATAAGCTGGAGTCACAGTGCTGCAGTCACATGCTCCTTGGGTTAGTGTAGGGAAAGGAAGCTGAAAGCTTGAGGGACAGATTTGAGACATTTTAAGACCTGATCCTGCATCCTGAGATAGATTACTTTACTACTGCTGTCTGTGCTGTTGC
>BLSH010195352.1:255054-269805 GCA_018402905.1 Glandirana rugosa
CCAATAAATGGAACTACGTCTTTTACGTAATTCCATTTTTTTAGAAATCGGAAATATTGGTGAAATTAATGACAATAAGTAAACTGAACTTTAAACATCGTTTTCCGATAATACCCGGTATTTTGAGGTGAGAACACAGCGGATGTAAATAAGGTCCTTTTAATTCATCATCCCCACCTATAACCGGATCACCATCACCATCATCTAAGGAAGATAGGAAAAGTCCTAAAAAAAGTTAAATAGCATTGATCTCAACTCGCTTGGAGACCTTCAAGCCCAAGACGACCAGGCAGGCTTGAAGCACTGTTTCAGGCCCAGGCCCACCATTGATTTCAATGGGGTTCGTTGTCCGTGCGATCGTTCGGGTTCCGTCCGTACCCGGACCCGGACTTTGTCACGAAGTTCGGACGGACCAGCAGAACCCGAACTTCCAGAGGTTCGCTCAACTCTAGTTACGATAAATTGAAAAAAATCCTGAAAAGGATAGAAGGAATCTACTACCACTACCACTAGGCCAATATCCACCCCTACTACTTAATTTTCCTGGAATAAATGTAGGCGACACAAGAGTGGAGTTTTATGGCCCATAATAGCCTTTTGCTACAAATTTCAAGTCAAATGAATAACAGTAATTAAAGTGGTTATAAAGGCTAAAGATTTTTTTACCTTAATGCATTTTCTGCATCAAGGTAAATAACCTTCCAAGATTAGAACCCCCCCCCCAAATACTTGCCTGAGCCTGAACTTTATCCAGTGCTATCTCTCCTCACTGAACATGGAGACAGCAGTAGGAGCCATTGGCCCACACAGAGCCTAGGTTGGGAGCGAGCCCACACGAGTGCCCCCATAACAAGTGCTTGCTATGGGGGCAGACACTGAAGAGAAGGAGTAGACAGTGTCAGTGGGAGATTGAGAAGATGAAGTTCGGGGATGCTCTGTGCAATATCATTGCACAGTGCAAGTAAGTATAATATGTTTATTATTCTAATTTAATAAAATAGCCTTTAGTAATGCTTTAATAAACAACAAAAAGCTGGGTTGATGGTCCTTGAAGACAACAGAAAAACATCCAACCAGAGCATTGTATCTGCAACTGAAAAATCTGTTACTTGCTAGGACTCAAACTGCACTACACCACTACAATGCTTCTGGGACAAACAACAGAAACATACTGCAGACTACTCATCTGTACATTGATCCCGTTCCATAAAAACTGGACCACACTAAAGCAGGACCTCATACCATAGATGGCCTCCTACCCACTTTTACACAAATGAAGACCTTCAAAGATCCTCAAAACCGCAAATCACCTGCTATTTCAGTGAAAACCAAAAATTACAGCAAGATTATGATTATGTCTATGTCTTTTGCTCAGGGCCCTTCTTCCATGCTGTACCTTTGATGAAGTGTCCAGCAAAGTTCACGTTGCATGAGTTAAATGGCAATGCCTGTAAAACACACAATGCACAAATAACATACTAAACTTGAACATCTTTTACAAAGGTACAAGTTCTCTTTTACAGGGTAAAATAAAAAACTCCCTAGGATTTCATCATTGAGTGGAAAATTGCCATGTTTTTTAATGTAGGCAGTGCTTTTCTAATATGGGTAAAGCCATGCCAAGTCACTTTTATAAAAACATTCACCTGATGGGTAATCAGTGTGAGACATACAGATTAAGGTGACATAGTGCAGGAAGGAATCCGTGGTCTTCTATCCACGCCTGTGTGCCAGGGACCAGAGAGGACCGTGTTCTAATGGACAAGTATGGAGCACCAACAGAACTCCTTCTCTAACATGTGTTTTTTATTAAACCATATCCTGTCTGCTATGTGCACACTGATGCAATGCACCTAAACCGATCAGCTTTCTGTTAACCTTTTACTTACATAGAGGCCAAGAAATTATTAACATAAGCATGTTAAACTCATGTAACACACTGGGTGGAATTAAGTGACATTAAAAAGGATCTTTCAGTTACTTTACAAGTCTGCATAATTAAATTACTGTTGTGTCACAATATATATATATATATATATATATATATATATATATATATATAGTATTTTTAATATTAAAGTGTATGTAAACTCTAAAAGTGAACTTCTTTTATTTGATCTCTTTTGGTCTGTTAAATATAGTACTGAAAGGATTCATCATATCCTCATAAAGGTCACAACAAATACCTGTTGATCCTGCCAGCAATTCATAACTGTCCTGTGTTGTGCGCACTCTGCCTGTGTTATCACAAGTCTTACAAGTCTTACCCACTGAGTACTAAAACATAACCTTTAAAATGATATCTGTATTTACAAGACTCATTCTTTAACCTGCAACCAAAAAAAAAAAAAAAAAAACCATAATCAAGGGCTGAACAGCCTACATTAATTTTATTATCAATTGGTAGTAATACCACTACCCTTCCTACCACTTGCTTTTTCTGGAACTTTTTGTTTACAAGTTTAAATTAGTATTTTTTGCTAGAAAATTACTTAGAACCCCCAAACATTATATATATATATATATTTTTTTTTAGCAGAAACCATAGAAAATAAAATGGCGATCGTTGCGTTATTTTATGTCACACTGTATTTGCACAGTGGTCTTTCAAACGCAATTTTTTTTTTTTGAAAAAAATACACTTTAATGAATAAAAAAAAAACACAATAGTTACACAAATTTTTTTGTATACTGTGAAAGATAATGTAAAACCGAGTAAATAGATACATAACATGTCATGCTTTAAAATGGCGCACGCTCATGGAATGGTGACAAAACATGGTGCTTAAAAATCTCCATAGGCTAAGTTTTTAAAAGTTTTACTTTTTATTTTTACACTGTTCCTTTATTTTTTTTGATCACTTTGCAATAGAAAAAAGCACGACAAGTCCTCTTTATTGAGAAATCTGGGGTCAAAAAGACCCCAGATCTCTCATTTACCTTTAAAAGCAAAAGAAAAAAAAACTTTTTTGACATGTTGACTTTAAAAAAAACAAAAACATTTGTTTATGGCCGAGAACTGTAAGTGACATTAGAGGTCGCTCCTGTCCTCCAAGGACATAGAGACGAGTGGGGGCCATCTTGCCCTCACGCTGCTTCCTGCCCAGCAAATAACCGCATCGGATCAATTCTGGGTTTACCGACGGCTATGGTAAGCTTGGAAACAACCGGGAAGCAGCGGGAAAGGGGGGGGGACCTCTCAAGCCCTTTTTAAACAGGACCACTTTTATCGGACACCAAATCGTCCACAGTATAAAATGATTCCAGGGTTATGGCAGCTAGGTGCTGCCATAACACCAGTATTTAACCTCAAAGTAATGACATATATTTACTGTGGGTGGTCGACAAGTGGTTAACTAGTCGTTAACCCTCAATTCACTCTTTCTTTCTAATTAAACCCTATTGTTTGGTCCTACTTTTCTGCTCTTAAGGCTGGGTTCACACCTAAGGCCTCATACACACGGACGTTTCTAAAAAAATAAACAAAACGTCGGGCCCGACGTCAAGGAAAAAAAGTCGGTGTTTTTCGGCGTTATGCATCGGTGTTTTTGAGCGTTAGTGAGCGTCGGCGTCAATAGGCGTTTTTTAAAAAAAAATCATCCCTCTGCTATATTTCAACCTAAAAACGTCGGCGTCAAAAAACGCCGGAAAACGCCGGTATAATAATAGGTGGCGTTTGTTGGCGTTTGTTGGCATATTGTGGCGTCGGCGTCAAAAAACGCCAAAATGTTACAGCCTCAGAACGCGATGGCCGTGGGTTCTACTTTCTGCTCACTAACGCCGACGTCATCTACAGCTCAAAAACGCAGACGTTTTTATGGGGCCATTGACTAACATGGAGAGCTGCAAAAAATGCCAGAGAACGCCGGCGTCAAAAAACGTCCGTGTGTATGAGGCCTAATACCGATGCGGCTCCCAGCAAGAGTCCGGAGCGTCCTGGTTCACCTTTTCAGGTCCAATTTCAGCCCGAATTTTTGTCTGAATTTGGACCTGAAACAGACCAGAAGACGCACAGTGCTCCTGTGCAAATTAGCACTGGAGCCGCATCAGAGATATGTGAACCGGCTCCATAAAGAGCAGGTCAAAATCTCCTGCTATTGTGAATTGGAATTGGGGAATCCACATCCAATTCGCAATGGTGTAAACCCAGCCTAATTTGGCCATGCACTAGTATAATTTTGTTAGAAAATGTTTGTTAAATTTTCTAATGGGGTCAAGTTGACATTCATTTTCAACAGCAATGATTAGAAAATTTGAAGGAGCAAGATGAACAATTTTTCTTACACTAACAAATTTCTAATTTCGTTCAGGGAAATTCCATTCATTCATTTTGAAATCAAATTAAAAGCATTCTCTGTTGGCATTATTGAATGTACAATAAACAAAAAGGTGAAGCTACAAGAGTGAGGTCATCACACTCGGGGCATTCCTGGGTGTTTGAGGAAGCAGGATTGATCTGTTTGATAAATGATACAACGGCCTATGTGAATGTGAGTGTTCTTAATCTTTCATTGTAATACAGGCAGTCACTAAATTATGAACTTACGTATGACTCGTACTTACAAACGAAGGTTGCGTGACATCACTTCCAGCTGCTTGCGCTCCACACTGGCCCTGGAAACCACTGGACAGCCATCTTACCGGCTACTAGATTCCTCCTGACGTCATCACGCAAGCAGCCGCTGTGGGCATACACATAAGCACATAAGCACTGAGGTTCCTTACACATCCTGCTCCAGGATATTTTTGGGCTCTCCTTTTGCCCTGTAAGGCCTATGTTTGGACTAGGCCAGCCAGAGGCTCACCGCATGCTACCACCTACTGTCCGGATGGACCTGTAAGCAACCCAACATCGCTACATGGCCAGAAACACCCAGACCTGGTGGAACTGGTGAGATAGGGTTTATTATAACAATCCCGGCTACGTCTGTTGTCCCCTGAGCTGGAAGAATTTAGGCATTGTGGTCACTGTCTGAGGCCATTACTCTGTGCCCACTACTATTGGGACTATGCCATAGTTTCCACCTGTAACTTCCATGATAGCAGGACTGTGTTATATTCACCTGTGTTCCAACGCAAGCTCATGCCAGCTGCCTATGTGGAGCTCCCATTCAATCATCCATCTGACATCCACACAATTTATACAGTACTGGGACTTGTTTTTGCAGTTTGCAGTCCATAATCCTCTACCAAGATTGTTTAAGGTTGTACTTTCAGTATTTGAAAATGTTTAAGCATTTACATGCACAGGTAAAAATAAAAAATATGTTAAGACAAACATCTGTCCAAGTTACATTTAGGCCTCATACACACGGGCGTAATAGCAAAACGTCGGGACCAACATCAGGCAAAAATCGGCGTTTTCGTTGGCGTCTTGCATCGGCGTTAATGAGCGTTAGTGAGCGTCGGCGTTAATAGGCGTTTTGTTTAAAAAAAACATTCTTCGGCTACTTTTTAACCTGAAAACGCTGGCGCTAAAACGGCCGGTTAACGTCGATATGACGTTAGTGAGTGGTAGTGAGTATTTTGCTGCCTCAGCGTCAAAAATGCCAAAACGCTACAGCCTTGGAACGCGCGGGTTCTGCGTTCGATTTACAGCTTAAGAACGCCAACGCTATCTACAGCTCAAAAACGTTGGCGTTTTTATGGAGCCTTTGAATAACATGGAGAGCTGAAAAAAATGTGGCACTAAAAAATGTACGTGTATATGAGGCCTAAACCTCCCTGGCGGTAATCCCGAGTGTGGCTCGGGGTGGAATTTCAGTACCATTAGCGGAAACCCCGAGCCACACTCGGGATTGCATCGCTGGATCCAGGCAGCGCTACTCACCTTGTCCCCTGGATCCAGCGATGTCCCCCGCAGTGTCTGCGAGCTCTGACCGCCGCCAGATGACTCCTGTGTGCCGGGCTCCGTTCCCTGCGAGCGTCGTGTCGCACAGGGACGGAGACCGGCGGGAAATTCAAAAAGTGAAACACACAGTATACATACAGTACACTGTAATCTTATAGATTACATTGCTGTATGAAAACATTACACATCCCCTTTGTCCCTAGTGGTTCGCCCAGTGCCCTGCATGCACTTTTATATTATATATGTCATTCTTTCTGCCTGGAAACTTGAGAATGTTCATAGCAACCAAAAAGTGTCCCTTTACGTCAAAAGTGGTTTTTGATCAGCTAGAAAACAGCGATAGTAAATAAGAATCATTTGCAGAATTGAGTGATACTGATTTTTGGGGAAATTTATCATCAGAAACTGAAAGTGACGACAGCGACAATTCTGCAACTGAGCAAATTTCAGTGTTTTTGGTTTGATTACATTATTGAATAAATTTTATTACTATTATATTATTATTTTTGATAATTATTTATAGTTATTTATTATATTATAATTTATGATTTCATTTTTCAAACTTTATCATACCCGGGATGTCTACTAGACTCTTGTTTGGACAGATTTAAGTGAGTTATTCCTAAGAATTACAGGCCTACAATATAAAACGCCAAATTTTCATGCAAAATAATGGTACCGTTTTCAGCACCAAAAATCTGAAATAATCATACCGCCAGGGAGGTTAAAGTAGAACATGCAAATTTTTTTTTTTTTTCAGTATTGGCTAGTATGGTGTGTGGTTAGAGCGACTGAGTTTTTTTTTACTGGTGTCTTTATCATTATCAGAAAGATTTCATCCCACTTCCTGCCCCTGAGACAACAGGAAATGAGAGGAAATCTTCTCTTAGGAAGGGAAATTCACTGTTATAAGAGTTATCATGGGAAAAAATATTTTTTGGCTGGAGATATATGGCTTATGGGACCTCCTAAAATTGAAGAGGTCCAATATTTCAAGTGAGAGCTCACCCAAAAGGCACAATTAGTGGAAGTGTTTCACTGTGTGGCACACATACAGTTGTGGGAATAATCACACTGGGGATGAAATGCAGATACATGAGACTGATTAATTCGCATTAGTTACATTTTATTCATTGCCAAAAATACATAAAAATGTAAGTGAGGTGTAGATTCCTACCATATTGCATCCTTTTGTGCAAATCTTATCTTCGTATATTGCAGATGCATGAGATTTCATTTAAAGGATTTCAAGATCTAGTAATATCAGGGAAACATTTTTGACAGGCCTTGATGTTGACACCTCATATAGTAAAGTGGAACCTTGGATTACAAGCATAATCCATTCCAGGAAAAAGCTTGTAATCCAAATCACTCGTATATCAAAGCAAGTTTCCCATAGGAAACAATGGAAACTCAGATAATTCGTTCCACAGTGACAGCTTGGCTATGCAGTACTGTATGTGGCCATAGGTACGGGGGCGCTGGTGTATGAAATAGCGTATGTGGCCAGAGGTGGGGTGGTGCTGCTGAGGCTCGGAAGCCCTGGAAACATTTGGAAACGCTCTGGAACTGTTGATACTTTCGGTATTTCCGAGTAGTTCTGAGTATTTCCGACGGCTTCTGAGAGTCTCCTAGCCTCACCAGGGCCCCCGTACCTCTGGCCACATGCGGTATTGCTTGCACAGAGGCTTAATCCTGCTCGTATTTCAAAACGCTCGTTAACCACGTTACTCACAATCCAAGGTTTTACTGTATTACTTTTTGTTCATTGATATGATATATAAAAAATATAAATGAGACAGCAATGGGAACTGCCTGTTGCACAGTGGCGGCCCATCCATAGAGGGTGCACGGGTGCCCCGTCCCCTATTCATGCATCCGGCCCCATGATCTACATATCAGGGCACCAGACTATGGATTCCAATGGGGAGGGGGAGTGTTTTTTGAAGCACGTGATTAGAGCCTGAGGCTCTAATAGGCTTCAAAAAAGGGTGGACTCAGGGCACAGAGCACTGTGCCCCGATCCCACCCAATTGTGTGGCAATAGAAAATTAATTTTTGCTATTTTTACACTAAAGTTCCTCCCCGTCGTGAGACCTGTTCCCAATTGGCCAAAGTGCCAGGTGATCCTATTAGATGCCTAGCGCTTTGGAAGAGGAGACATGCAGAATAGACACACGCTATAGGAACGGACAATGGAGCCGCCACTGCCCACATGCCTGCACTCCAGAGGAAACAGGAGGAGAGGACACCACAGCCCGCCTCATGGTCCGGTAAGCGCCGGACCTCCCACGGGGGGGGGGGTTGGGTACTGTCAGTGCCGCGAGCCTCTGCCCACCCCCGGTGCTGGAGGGGTACGTTAGTGCTTCGCCACCGGGGGGGGGGGGGTGCTGGTTGTTTGCTGCCCCCAAAAGAAAAGCCCACCAGTCACCACTGCTGTTGTAATCAACTTCACCAAATTGGCAGGGGGCATGCCTTCTTAAATACCACTGGCCTGCCCAGTTGGGGGTGGGGGGGGAGTTCGGATGGAAGTGACAGAGATGGAATAGTGTTGAGGCTGTCGGGGCCTTGAGTGGGCCCCTAGTCTGGGGGGTTGGCCGCAGCCTGGGGGAGCTCGGGTGCAGCCAGGAGGAGAGAGTGAGATCCTGGTGGAGAGACACAAGGGTGAACGGAAGAGGACAGCGGAAGAGAACACTATCAGAGAGATCTCCGGGAGGAACTGCATGTGGCAGGTGTCAGTGAGTGACACAGCCCAGGGAAGTGGAGATGCACAAAACAGATTGGGAGGAAGACAGTCTAGAAGTGGTGCAGGAGGAGACTGGGACCTCGTGTCATGGGCAGTGTGCAGATGGGCTAGGAGATGTAGTCCATCATGGCTAGCTAGCACCAACAAACTAGGTTTCTACACAAGGGGAACCTCAATCCCATGCCTGCGAAGGGCGGTCCGGAGGCCTGGCAAATTTACATCAAGTCTCACATGTGCTAGCTAGGCCGAACAAGACTGTTTGGAGGCCTGATAAATTTCCTTCCAGGTCTCACCGTTGCTAACTAAGAGTTGTGCAGGAGAAAGGACCCAGGAGTTGTCAAAGAAGTGTGAGTGTGCTGGAGTGCAGTTGGAGGAGTGTATATACTGGAAAGTGTATATAGTGATCCTATGTACAGAACTGTTGATCCTTGGGCATCCCATAAATACCCCAATCCCTATCCAAGTTAAATCCCCAAATGAAAACAACAAAAACAGAGAAAAGGCCTGTTTTCTGACTCAGGATGCCAGCAGGAGTGGGATTGAGGGCAGGTGAACCATTACTTCCAGCCATCCCTGCGTCGCCAGGGCTACAAAAGCAAAATAAAACTGCAACAATTGATGAATTCAAAAATGAATGTCATCATTTGGCAGACATATTTTTGGAGAGAGGTTATCCAAACAAAAGTTTGGGGATTCCCATTTAATAAGTACAGAACAAAACGGGACAATCTCTTTTGAGATAGGAAAAATCTGAAAGAGAGGCGGAAGATAAAATAACAGTGATAGTAGGCACATATTCCTGACAATCTGGCAAGGTTTTTGATATCATCAGAAAATACTGCTCCATGTTGCTGGAAGAAAAAGATTTCAAACATGTACTTCAAAAAGTATTACGTATCAGGGAGCAAGGAATAACAAAGATGTTCTCACTCATAGTTAGTCATCAAGGAGTGAATCCTAATTACCCTAAAGACTAATTGAAAAGACTGAATGGTCCTTTTTTTTAGGAGCACCGCAAAGCATGTTGATACATGCTGAAGTCACTGTCTGGTGAGGCACTGGCTAGTATCAGAGCCAGATACACACTGGTTACATACGCCACGATCATTAGAGCGAGAGCAATAATTCTAGCGCTAGACCTCCTCTGTAACTCTAAACATGTAACCTCTAAAAATTTTAAAGTGTCGCCTATGAAGATTTTTAAGTACTGAAGTTTGGCGCCATTCCAAAAGTGTGTGCAATTTTAAAGCATGACATGTTACGTATCTATTTACTAAGCGTAACATCATCTTTCACATTATACAAAAAAATTGGGCTAATTTTAGTGGTTATTTTAATATTTTTATTCATGAAACAGTTTCTTTCCCAAAAAAAAACATATCTGAAAAATTGTTGCGCAAATACCATGTAACATAAAAAGTTGCAACTACCACCATTTTATTTCCTGGGATGTCTGCTAAAAGAATATATATGTTTGGGGGTTCTGAGTAATTTTCTAGCAAAAAAATATATGATTTTTACATGTAGGAGAGAAATGTCAGAATTGGCCTGGGTGGCAAGTGGTTAATTACCATAAGTAAGTAATAAACAAATAATTATTACTGTATATATTGTTTTTAAGGTAAATTACTACAGTATATTTTCAAAAACTGTACTCAAGCAGGTGGCTTAATGGAACAATTACTGACATCTGAAGTTATAACTTCAAATCAGTAATTTCACAGTGAATAGATAAATAATAAATGATTATGTTATAACATACAGCATAATAATATATTTAGCTTAATTAAAACAGTACCTTTTCTGCAGCAGATTATCATTGTACCTCATGGGGTAAATCTTATACTCATAAATCAATGTTCTTTCCTTGTTGAGGCACAAGTGGGTGTGCTGGGGGGTGATTAGAGGCATAAGTGGGTGTGCTGGGGGGGTGATTAGAGGCACAAGTGGGTGTGCTGGGGGCTGATTAGAGGCATAAGTGGGTGTGCTGGGGGGGTGATTAGAGGCACATGTGGGTGTGCTGGGGGGTGATTAGAGGCATAGGTGGGGGTGTGCTGGCGGGGTGATTAGAGGCACAAGTGGGTGTGCTGGGGGGGTGATTAGAGGCATAAGTGGGTGTGCTGGGGGTGATTAGAGGCACAAGTGACTTGCGACCGGGCTCCGAGGAAAGGGCCCTGTCAGAGGGGGCCCTTCATGGTTTCTTGCATCGGGGCCCTGAGGGTTCTAGTTACGCCACTGATGTCATCAGTATGTTGATGAAATAAGGAGGTAGTAACCAGGAAAGGTCAATATTAACAAATTTAACTTCAGCTTTAACATTGCACTAAAACCGGTAAAGGACGAAATTAATATATAATATGCTGCAAGTAAGTCATAAAAGCAAAGGAGACTATTTTTTCTTCTTGTCTGTGTCCCATCATGCTGCCTATAATATTTAAAAACCGATGATCAATATTCTATGTAATAATTCTGCATATAGCGATTTTTTTCAAAGTTTTAGACAAATTAAATAGAGTAAAATAGTCAACAAAGTTGACCCCTTCCTGTTTCTTGAAGCTGATCTAGGTAGAATACAAAGTCATGAGACATGAAAATTACTGAAACCGTAGCAAAACGGAAACTGCAATTTTAAAGAGTCAAGAAGGTTACTGGAAAGCGTATGAAGAATTTTTTGTACATAAAAATACACAAATAAAGGCATCAGCCAATGCTAAAGCACATTTTATGATATAAAATGTAGAAGCTCATGGAGCTGCATATAAAATAAACTCTACTGCAAGTTCACCTAATGATATACTGGAAGATGACCACTACACATAATAGGACAGATAAGCCTGTCACAAAGACAGACTATACACACTATATATGTGTATATATTGGGAAGGATGTTGTGGAAATGGGGTGATGATATGCTGCCAACGTCCTATAATCAATGATACTTTTAGAATCAGCACTAGGCTGAGACAAAATGGACCCCTTTGGAATTGAACGGCAGAGAGTGTAAAAGATAAGTAGATATATATTAATGTAAAAAATATACAATTTTATTAAGTAGTATAAAAAAAAACAACCACAGTGGTAAACCTCTGGGTTGATGCTTACAGTATGACATGTGCTAAAAACATACAATAGCTGCAAGACAAGGTATACATGTGTTGATCCTATGACCAAACAATGGCACCTCTGTCATGCCACACACGGGGGGGTTTATATAAAGAGGTGCATTAACCTGACATGTTTCGGAGTCAGCTGGGTGCTCTCCTTCTTCAGGGGGTAATTATTAGAGGGTCAAAAATGTAATTCATGTCTGAAATAGAACACAATACGCTGAGTAATCAAGTTTACATAATATATATAAAACATAGTGTCATACAGTATAATCAATATCCAGCAGTATATACATGTGTCTCCACAATGTGCAGATGGATCATAGATTCCTGTGACATAAAGGGGGAAACCTATGCCACCAGTGAACTCGGGGGATGCCAGTATGCACCCCGCACCAACAGAGCATGCACAACCACAAGAGCCATCTGATGGCTACACCAGCGTTAGTGGCCAGCAGTCAGAGGATCTGCAGCCAAAATGAGAGTAAAAGCAAGTAGTTATATAGTAGTGACATATAGACTTGTGCATGGCTGAAAAATTTGTTTGTTTTCTTTTTCATTTTTTTTTGTTTCTTTACATTTTCAGAAATACAAAAAATTCGGAAATTTGCGGTAATTCGGCAATTTCGGTAATGTGCGGTAATTCAGCAGTAATTCGGCAATTGCTGTAATTTGGAAATTCGCGGTAATTCAGCATTTGCTGTAATTCGGCAATTGTGGTAATTTGGAAATTTGCGGTAATTCGGAAATTCGGCAATCGGAACAGCCGAAATTAGAAAATTCGGAAATCCGAAAATAACAAAGAATATTTGAAATAATAAATAACTATTAAATTATAGGTATTAGAATTTCATTGAAAATATGGCTGTCAGTGATTCATTTCATATTTAAGTTCACTAACAGCCAAATTTTCAAGGACATTCCAATACCTATAATTTAATAGTTATTTATTATTATTTCAAATGTTCTTTCTTATTTCTGAATTTGCAAAATTTGGAAATTCAGAAATAAGAAAGAACATTTGAAATAATAACTTATGCATCTAATTTGATTTTGTTGGGTAGAATAAGTGGTGATGATATGTGTTGTGTCGTCAGTTTCTGATTTTTTCTGAGAGAAAAGTAAATCTCTTCGAGGTAGGGCAGATGCTTTCTAATATGCTCTTTTCAGGGATGCTCTGGAATAGCCACGCTCCAGGAGCCTTATTTGTAGGGCATCTGCTTCCCTTTGAAAACTGGCATCATCTGAGCAGTTGTGTCTTGCTCTCAAGTATTGGCTGAAGGGGATTGCAGCAAGTAATGGCTTCAGATGAAAGCTGGATGCATGTAATAGCGAGTTCCCAGCAGTGGGTTTTCGAAAAAGTTGACTAGTCAGATGTCCATCGTTCTCTTTGTGAATGAGGACATCCAGGAAGGTGATCTTGTTGGTACTGTGTGTCATGGTGAAATGTAGATTAAAATCATTGATATTAATGGATGTGATGATTTGTTGAAGATGGGTATCAGAGCCCCTCCATAACATAAAAATATCGTCAATGTAGAGGTACCATGACATGGTCCGCATAAATCGACAATTCTGGGTTAGACCACAACGTGCGCTCCTATTCCCCCAGGTACAGGTTGGCATAGAAGGGGGCAAATCAGGTCCCCATAGCCACCCCCTGCACCTGGAGGAAATGGGAGCCATTGAATGAAAACAGGTTGTGGTGTAAAATTTATTTGAGAGCCCTCAAGATGAACTCATCATATTGTGGTTCATATGAGGTTAAAGAGAATAGTTTGCGTTATATAGCCGCCAGGCCTCTATCGTGAGGAATTGTACTATAGAGGGCCTCTATATTTATGGCTACAAGTTGTGTTCCATCATCGACCTGGATGTCCTCCAATATTTGTAACAAATGTATTGTGTCGTGTATGTATGAAGGTAGTTGAGTTACAGATGATTGTCCATTAGTCTACTTAAATTTTCCGTAATACTACCACATCCGGAGACAATGGGTTTTCCAGGGGGGTCAGTAGCATTTTTATGTAATTTTGGTAAAGCATAGAAAGTTGGGGAAAGTTTATGGGGATGGCTGATTCTAATGTATTCCCAAGTCTGTCAGTGCGGGGTGCATACTGGCGTCCCCGTTTATGTCACAAAATCTATGATCCATCTGCACATTGTGGAGACACATGTATATACTGCTGGACGCACATGTGAGTGTATGTACCACCCTGTATATTGATATTGATTATATGTTTTAATTACTATGTTTTATATATATTATGTAAACTTGATTACTCAGTATATTATGTTCTATTTCAGACATGAATTAAGTTTTTGTCCCTCTATTAATTATGTCAGGTTAATGCACCTCTTCGTACAAACCCTCCCATGTATGGCATTAGAGGTGCCATTGTTTGGTCACAGGGTCAACACACGTATACCTTGTCTTGCAGCTATTGTATGTTTTTAGCACATGTCATATTGTATTTGTAAGCATCAACCCAGAGGTTTACCACTGTGGTTGTTTGTATGTTTTATACTACTTAATAAAATTGTATATTTTTTACATATATATATATATATCTACTTATCTTTTACACTGTCCGCCGTTAAAGTCCAAGGGGGTCCATTTTGTCTCAGCCTAGTGCTGATTCTAATAGTATTATATATGTGTATATATATATATATATATATATATATATATACACAGTGCTCATAAGTTTACACACCCTGGCAGAATGTATGATTTCTTGGCCATTTTTCAGAGAATATAAATGATAACACAAAAACTTTTCTTTCACTCATGGTTAGTGTTTGGCTGAAGCCATTTATTATCAAACTGTGTTTTTAAACAGTAAGGACAACAGAAACTACCCAAATCACCCTGATCAAAAGTTTGCATACCCCAGTTCTTAATACACGCACTCGTTTCTTCACTTAGTGACTGGATATTCTTTGAAGACCTTTGTTATATATATATATATATTATTTTTTTTTTGGTTTCACATCTCTATTGTTTTTTGTGGACATTTTTTGCGATCAAAATCAGATTGACTTTA